>OX578135.1:16832404-17432404 GCA_951213105.1 Amaurobius ferox
TGCTTCCGAAACAATAAAAGTACAAATTTTGAATATTACAGTTATATTTATATAAAAGAGTATCATAAAAATTTTATTCATTTATTATTACTTGTTTAGTATTCCATACATGACATGCCAACAGATATTTCTGCTTTTCAGAGATTGTAAAATACTTGTGAAACAACGGTTTGATAAATTCCGTACTTTAAGCAGAGCGTTACGGTACAACTTTGATCTATGTTTAACAACAAAGCTGCATCTTTAACAACAGAGATCCATGCATAGCAGCAGAGAACAGCTAATTATAAATGAAATGGTACATTTAGACATCAAAATATATCAAGACATTTGATTCTCAGCAATGCATAAAACACTTTTTAATACTTTATAACATAGTTGAAAAGTTTTTATGACTTTATTATTAACACTTTACAACAAAATCAAAGTGTTTATGACTTTGTTCATTCTGTCTGTCTGTATGTCTGTCTATCTATCTGTCTGTCCGTTAGCACGATAACTGCCGTAAAAATGATTTTATCAAAATGAAATTTTAGTATGTTGTTCAGACGGTCTGTGGGACACATGGGAATGTAAATGTATAATATCACCCTATTAGTTTGGCATTGAACCCGGATTGAAAAAATGAAATACATTGAACCCTATGAGACCTAATTTTTCAAACATTTTTTAAGCAAATTTACAATTCACAAATTGCTTCGAAAGTTTTAGGAAATATTCAAATTGTCCCGTAAAATATATGAAAACAATTTCAGCAAAATATGAACGGTAGTTTTTTAAAGAAAAAATAAAATAATAATTACACCCATATAATATGAAGAGATCACGTGGCCCACTTCAAAATAAAATATGCCATCCATATTTTTTCACAGAGTAAAAATCGTGATATTTGAAGCTATTTTAAATATATATTTTGTGTTGCATCCGTCCTAAAACAGCTTTGCGTATTTTTTGAGCATCTATATTCTGCCCCAAAGCAATTATAATATTTTTGAGTTTAATTAATCATCAAATTTTGATTATTTCTACAACGAAGCCTAATTTTAATGGATGTAGAATGTACACAAGTGATTGTAAAGATGAGTTGTGTTAGAATTGCTGAATCATTTTCACGCAAAATTATTTAACTCTGGAATCTGGAATAAAAGTGTGTGAGTGAAAAATTCACTGTTTTTACATAGAGAATCAAACGATTTATATTTCGAAGACGTTATTTAAACAAATTTCATTTTTTTCGATGAAGTTTAAAGTTTTCAATTAAAATAAATTATCGTAGTTCCTTGATAATTAAAAAAATATCACCACTGAATGTATTGCATTTTTCATTTCAGTTGCAAAGTGTTTCGCAATAAATGCTTTATGCATGATCTTTCTTGTTACATTTAACATCTTCAACAGGAATTACTGCGTATTTGAGATACACATAATTTCAAAACATTGGTACTGTGTTTGGAGTTATAAAAATTACCAATCTTCGGGAAAGCGCTATAAAATAAGAAAAAATTTCAGAAAGCTGATCCATCATGCGTTGGAAGCTTGATTTTTATAGTTTAGTATTTGTAAAAAATGTAAATTAATAGTCAACTAGTGACAATAAAAGTTCCAAGATGTTATTTACTTTTATTGATTTGGTACATTTTATGTTTACTAGTGAAACCCGCGGGCAGTCTGCTCTATAAGTAATTTGAAAAACCGGTTTATTCATGGGGTATATCCCGTATAATCGTTACAAAAATCGGGATTTTGTTTTCAAAAAGCGTCAAACTGACGATCGCTCGATTTTAAATCGTTTAGCTAGTAAAGAAATATCAAGGTACTTTTATTTATATATAAAAATAATAATCCGTGACAGCATATTATTAATAATGAGTCAAATAAAATTACATCGTATCTCGTATAATAAGAGCTATAGAGCTATAGAATGTATAGACCTTGTGATCGAGAAGACTAAATAATTTTACACATATAAAATCGACTATGGGGTAAAACCTAACGGAGCCTGATATTGATATCTCCCCCTTTAAAAAAAACAAAAAACCAATAAAAAAAAAACTGGAGGATGTCCTTACTCAGAAAGCTGAATTTTTACACATATATAGCATCAGGTCGGATGGTCTGGGTCTCAACAACAACACATATAGCATCTCCGGCCACACGAACAGCTGCCAAAAGCCTTCACCGTGTGGTATATGTCTTCAACACATATAGCATCTGCCAACGGCCCTACCGTGCTGAAAACACCGGTTCTCGTTAGATCACGGAAGTCAAGCAGTATCGGGCGCGGTTAGTACTTGGGTGGGTGACGACCTGGGAACACCGCGTTCTGTTGGCACATTTCGGGCTCGGTAATCTAGTGGTTTGCGCGCTGGATTTGCACGCTGCCACAGTGTTCATGCGGAGTACGACCACGTTAAACATGTGGGTCCGTAAGTCTTTCCGAGAGATTGGTGGTGGGGAAGGAGGGTACGATCCTAGTGGATGCCTCCCCCACTGGGTTCCGGTCTAAATTGGGTGGCACTTCCCGGCCGTCCAAAAGGTTACCTTACACCTTTCTGGTAGGTAGGACGGTCTGGTTCTCAACAAGAACAACACATATAGCATCAACAGGGACAGACATAATGTAACCATATTTTCAATATATTCCCAGGGAAGTGCAAGATTTTTCATTTGTCTTTCTAGATTCCCCCACCCCCCAGAATCTCCCCTTAGGTGGCATAAAATACCATGACTGTGCACTGGTATAGTATCAACGTTTGACCAGAACCTGATCAGGCTAATTTTTTTATTAAGACGACTTTTTCCACAATAAACGCTTTACAGTATTAAACGAAATCGGACTTAAAAGTACAATTGCACATCGTTTAAATAAGTTAAGAGTTCCAGTTTACGTGTCTGTGACAACCTTAAATAGTAATGAGACCTACATAACTGTCACGCATATTGTGTCACATAAAAGTTTCTCTTAAATGGTTTTTTTGATAGATAATGGTTTGTTAAACGACTGCTTTGCAAATTCCTTAAGCTAAACGCAGAATTCCGTGATAAATTTGGCTTAAGTTTAACGTATGTCACCCGTAACAATTGAGAGCTGGTAATTTGAAATGCAAATACGAAATTCAGAGTTTAAATATTTCAAATTACTTCGTTCTAGACTGGCATCAGAGCACATAAATCAATTATTCTGTGTCAAACTAGTACATATCAATTTATTCTTAATTTCAACACATGACAACTTTTACATTGCCTGTTTTGAGCACGGAATTATTATTTACTAATTTTATACAGAGTGATAATAGTTATAATATTTGCAGATAACTTATATAAAATAATATTGCAATAATGGAGTATTGCATTAATACTCAACTATTGAGCATTGCATAAATATAATTTAGTGTTGCATTATAATTGAGTATTGCATTATAGTAGATGAGTTATAATAATTGTATCTCGGTTCAGTGTTTAATGAAAATATTCGAGACGCTGGAACTTAATCATACTTTGTAGAAAAAGTCTGATGTGAGCAGAATATGACTTTCCGTAGATAATGATATGACACAACTTCTTTCCTTGTGAGATAAATATGTGCAAATTCCACGGCACAATTTTTTAAAGTTGAGAAGTAGACTAACATTTGACGGTTTGCTGGATGATTTTATGTAAAAATATTTCGTAGTACCCAATTACCTATTATATTTCTGGAAAATTTAATATGTCAATTGGAAATATTTCTAGCATTTGCTAATATAGTCTATATATCAAAAGATAATAGTTATTAATTTATCAATTTGGCGTCATTTGTGGAAACTTGGCATCATTTTCAAAAGCCATCAATATTTCTCAAAATTATTCTCTAAAATCTACAAATGTATTGCTAAGTGTTATACAGAGTGCATATAAACTGTTTTGACAAAATAAGAGGGGTGGTAGTGTGGCACACATAGAAAAATAGAAAACTTAAAGTTACACTTTTAATTCTTAAATTCATTTAGTAATTATTATTTTAATATTAAATTCATTAAGATGGCCTGGCCGTTCTTTCTCATATAGTGGAATTAGTATTAAATCGTACATTGCTATGTTGTGCTGCTATAAAACCTCTAATTATTTTACCTTTCGTGCGAGTCCTGTAAAGGAATAATTAATTAATAAAATGATAAATTAATCACACCATTTAAACTTAAACAATAAAACATTTATTAACAACATTTATTTTCATTACTTATTGCAGCGGAGGGGACATATGTGACCAGAATTATTAAAATTACTATCGTGTCTAGGACCTGTGATAATTGGTGAGCACATACCTTCCAATTAGTCTTGGGCTTTATATCATATCTCAAAGGCTTGCATCAGTCTTAATACTGCCATAACTCTTTGGTGTGTGGCATTGATATATCTCCATTATTTTGGAATCTTAACGGGACACTCTACAAATCTGTTAGGTTTTTCATTCTTCTCTAGTCGTGCTCTTAAGTCAAAATCGTGATAATTTCTGCAGGCATGCTTTTAAGTCAAAATCCATCATCGTCTCTTGTGCTTCTTAAGTCGACATCTTTTTCGTTTCTACTCTCGTTCTCGGGTCACAGGCTGTGGTTTCCTCGGTGTGTGTGTGTGTGTGTGGGGGGGGGGGGGGTAACTCCGCCTTTACTTCTTTTCGGCGCTTATTGGTTACTCCTTTACCCAATAGCACCATTGCATATTTCGTAAGCAGCCGCTCTGTCATGGCCCCCTAAATTTATGGTCTTCTGACCTTTAGGTTCACATCGTAATAAAATTTGGTACCAGCCAGACTATAAGATTTATCTGCCGTTCTGGCCACCATAAATTTCAAACATAAAAGTGTCTCATCAAATGTGAGATCAATTTCTGGTCTCACAGGTAGTACACGTCAAGACGAACAATATTTACAATGGAACCTAGAGTCGCATTCCAATCTAAGTGTCAGAAAAGCGTAAAGTTAAAGTTAAACTTTCAACAGTGAAAATAAGGAGAACTAACGTAATCATAAGTTGCACAATCCTACTAATTTACACCACAGAAAGACTCAAAATGACGGCCAAGGATGAGGTTGCACAATTCACACCGGCGAATGAACGACTGCCGCACCCTCTCGAAGGCATCTGGTGTCGTTTTTATCCTGTCTGCTGCAACAATGATTCTCACCACGAGACTTTCTATGGAATCCACAGGCGTCTCGTACACCAATGATTTTATGTGCCTCCAGAAGAAGAAGTCCAGTGAAGGTCCGGTGAGCGTAGAGGCCAAGCTACAGGTCCACTACGTCCAATCCATTGTCTGGAATATGTGGCATTCAAGAAGTGTCGGATGACTAGAAGTGACGGTGTTGTTCTGGAGATGTGATACTTCTCCGGCACGACAGCTATGTCGTCCGAAGTGGCGACTTGTGTTTGTTGGGCGTGTTACGATGTTGCTCTTTTCTAGCAATTAAAGTGGAATGTGACCCTAGGTTCCATACTAAACATTGTTCGTCTTGATGGCTACTATCGCCTCTCTTATTTTGTCAAAACAGTTTATATACACCATGTATATATAACGTTACATAATACTTTACAATATTTGTTTGATAAACGTGCAATGACTAGATTTCAGTATAATGTGAAAGAATAAAACATTAAGGAAAATACATGTCTGGAACATTCAATGACACTATTTAAGATAATGAAAATATTTAATATTAGAATATTTATTAAGTATGATGAACTAGCTTATAAAACAAAATGCAGCACTTTTCAAGATAAATAAGCATATGTACGTTTCAGAAATCAACTGAATTCCCTTCTGCAGTGCAAGAAGTTTGCAATTAAATACCCAAATAAGCGCAGGCTGTGTCGGCTAAGCCGCACAAAGTTACGTGTTTCACTTATGTAATAAATATATTTGTTTTAATAAAGTTACTTAAAATTGGAACATTTAAAATATTATGTTCGCCATGCATTGAAAATGGGGAATAAAAATCTTGTCATCCTAAAAATTTGAAAAATATTTTCACTTCATAATTTCAACTCAAATGAGTACTCAATCATCGTTAACGAGCTCTTCAGGTGTAAAACAATTTTCCAACTAAGATTTTTTTTTTACTTACCTTGGAATTTTTGCTAACGTAGAAATTCCGTTCGTGGATTAAATCTTTACTAAGTAACACAGTTTTAATGCGTGGATATTAAGATATCATCTATATTGAAGGGTTGTCAAGACCATGCGAATTTTTTCTTTTCTTCAGTAATATTTTTTTTTTATGATTGAAACTAAAAGTGTAGTGTAACTAAGTTGCGATTAAGCAAAGATGTGTTTTTTTTTTTAAATGTTCAATATAATTTTGAATTGTGTTTGGTTAAGGAGCAAATTATTATAGGGAAAAATGCAAATTTCGACAAACTTGTAAATATAATATGAAAGTAAAATTCAATTTACAAACAGGTTAATTTCTTTATCACTGCTATTTCACAAAATTCCATGAAAATTTAATTTCATTTTTGCGATTTTGAACACGTTCCAACATAGTTGAAAGGTGTTTATGACTTTGTTCATTCTGTCTGTCTGTCCGTTCGCGCGATAACAACTGTAAAAATGACTTTATCAAAATGAAATTTTAGTATATTGTTGACAAGATCTATGGACAATGTAAATGAATATCACCCAATTAATTTTGTATTGAACCTGGTTGAACCCCGGTTGAAAAATTGAAATACATTGAACCCTATGGGATCTAACATTTCAAACTTTTTTAAGAGAAGATAAAATTCACAAATTTCTTCGAAAATTTTAGGAAATATTCAAATTATCCCATAAAATACATAAAAAAATTTCAGTAAGATATGTTCGGCATTTTTTTAAATCAAAATTAAAATAATAATTGCACCCATATTATACGAAAAGATCACGTGACTCACTTCAACATAAAATATGGCATACATCTTTTTTTCTCAGTGTATGATTTTTAAAGTTCTTTACATTTATATTTAGTGTTGTATCCTTCCTTGAACTGCTTTATTTTTGTGTATTTCCTGTTCACCTATATTTTGTGCCAACGCAATTGCAATATTTTTTAGTTTCAATGATCATCAAACTTTGATTATTTCTACAACACAGTCTATTTTTAATGGTTGCAGAATGTAAACAAATGATTGTAAAATAAGTTGTATAAGAATTGCTAATTTTTTCCAAGCAATATTATTTGACTCTGGAGTCTAGAATAAATTAAATATTCATTGCTTTTACATAGAGAGCCAGACAATTTAAATTTCTATGACGTCATTTGAATAAAGTGAATTTTTTTCCATAAAGTTTTACGTTTTCAAATATAATAAATTACTGTAGTACCGTCATAATTTAAAATATATCAGCGCTGAATGTATCGCTTTTTAGAGATGGTTAAAAAAATTGCATTTCAGTTGGAAAGTGATTCATAATCAATGTTTTATGCATTATCGATCTTTCTTGTTTAAATGTATTCTTTGATAAGGTAAAATGAAAATTACGGTAGTTAAAAATTGCATAGTTTTGATGATGCTATGGAACTTGCACATTCAATTTGAACGTGAAATCACCAATTTGGCAGTGCCGGCATTTGATCCCAGTACTAAAGCGTGAAATGCCAACATAGCTTTGTGATAAAGACATATCCAGCTTAAAATATATACAGTACTCCTTTTCCAGGAAGTATCTTCAAACTCGAGTGAAAATTATGCAGGTTTGCAAATGAGGCGGGCTAGATGCAGGTTGAAAGAAAAAACCAGTCTTAAAGTGGCATGGCATGGGATCACAAGATCCAATAATGTATTATAGTGAGTTGATGTAAAAGTGCATTTTGGGTAACTCGTCTGTGCTGGCGTCATCTCACATAGAATAAAGAGAACATTTTTAAAGTGTATATATAAATCTTAGAAAACTGAATGACTTGAAATAGTAATAGAGCTATGAATACTACGTACCATGGACTTCCAAGATCACTAATGAAGTATGAATACGAAGTCAGCAACTTGGCTGTGCCGACTATGATTCCTGTGATCCATCATAGCGTTGGGCTACATATGTTTCCGGTGCAAGACATTTTATTCTATCTCATGAGAGTTACTTACATTTTACACCCTCTTAGGCAGTAGCTGATGGCATCAGAGTAGTATTGCTGACTTTTGCGAATGGTGACACACACTTGACTTTTAATCACAAGGCACATGTGTGTACATGGCATGGATCTTGGCACATGTACACACATGTGCCTTGTGATTAAAAGTCAAGTATGTCGAAAGCCCAGGCCAGCCGACTCGTCCGAAGACTTAGAGCAGCAAGATGGGTGGGCGGAAAAAAAAGTAAGCCGGAAGTAAAAAAGTCAAGTATGTGTCACCATTCGCAAAAGTCAGCAATACTACTCTGAGGCCATCAGCTACTGCCTAAGAGGGTGTAAAATTACTGTTTCCCAGTCATAAAAGAGATCAAGTAAATTATCAAACGAATGCAGCCAACTCTCGTTCTCAAGAACGTCTTTTTTACGTATTCCTATTTACGAACTAATTAGTTGGTCCCGAAAATCTGTACATTCTGTATTTTTGCGATTTAAATTTAACCACCTTTCCTTTGTTCTTAAAAAAAACAAAATGCGAAGTGCGTCGACAACGAGCGGCGGTCTGTCTTTCTGGATGTAGAAAACGTAAATCGGCATTTAAGGGTAGCCAAAAACAAGTCGACGAGTCATCAATGCAACCAAGTCAACACTTACAATCAGAAAAGGCCAGCTGCTGTAAGAATGTGATACAAATCAGTTTTGAGTGCAATGCAAATAAGAAAGCGTGGATGACGGGGGTCAATTTCGAGAATGGTTGAGACTGCTGGTCAAGCATCTTTTAAAAGAGATAAGTAAAATTTTCCTAGTATTGAATCAGTGTACAATGCACTTCAGAACAACACTTTGTTGACATACACTCCTGTAGAGTCAATACTTTGTATTTGTGTCAGATGACAATTGTTCATTAATGAAAAAAATCGGATGTGGGCAACACATGACTCTCCTTATATAATGTAATGAATTTACTACTTTGACAGTAAAAAATAGGTTTTCCTTATAGTAGATACTAATATTCTTTCCAAGATATTGAATTTTCGACAATTAGTCGTCATTTTCATTGATTTAGTGTCATTTTTATCAATTTGACGAGATTTTCGTTAATTTGGCAATATTTCAAAAAGTCGCTAAGTTGTCGACATTTCGCCGAATTTGTCGCCAAAATCTCGCCAAGCGTTATGGACGAATAAATAAGTTATTCTTACAGCAGATAAATGCCTATTGGCGTTCAAATACAAAAGTATTACTCAAAGTATCTTTTTTCAGGAATGGAACGAGCTAGATCCACGAAAATGATGTCACCCAGTTTATCGCATGGTATTACATATGAAAAGTGAACATGTTTCTCAATAGAATTTTTTTTTAATTTTATATGACTTCTTGATATTTTTTTGAAAAATGTGCAATATCTCAAGAACAGCTCGTGTTAGAGTTCTAAAATTTATGTCAATCGTTTTCTAATGAAAAATTACATAAGAAGTGTCTATTTCCATAACTTTATTAGCGGTTTTGATTTTTTGACGATTTTTTCAAAATTTCACTCGAAAATTTAAGGAGGTTCTGAACATTCGATTGGGTATAAAAACAGTAGACTTCCAGTGTTTACGGATTGTGATTTTTGTACTAAATTTTGTTCGAATCGGTCCATTCGTTCGTCAGTTATCGTCTCCACAGACTCACTGACACACACACACACACACACAGACATCACTTCAAAAATGTTTGATTCGTGATCAGGGATGCTTGAAACTTGCTCTCCCGTCGAAAACTCGAATTCGAATTTTCGACCCCGTCACAATACTTTCCTTATACATTTTGTATATAAGGTAAGTAAAACAGCTAAAATGTGTGATGTAAAAACACAAATGATTTATTACTTTCCTTATATACATAATGTATAAGGAAAGTATTGTGACGGGGTCGAAAATTCGAATTCGAGTTTTCGACGGGAGAGCACGTTTCAAGCATCCCTGATCACGAATCAAACATTTTTGAAGTGATGTCTGTGTGTGTGTATGTGTGTGTGTGTGTGTGTGTGTGAAAGTATGTGTGTGTGTGTGTCAGTGAGTCTGTGGAGACGATAACTGACGAACGAATGGACCGATTCGAACCAAATTTGGTACAAAAATCACAATCCGTAAACACTGGAAGCTTATTGTTTTTATACGTAATCGAATGTTCAGAACCCCCCTAAATTTTCGAATGAAATTTTGAAAAAATCGTCAAAAAATCAAAACCGCTAATAAAGTTACACAAATAGACATTCCTTATGTAATTTTTCATTAGAAAACGATTGGCATAAATTTTAGAACGCTAACATGAACTGTTCTCGAGATATTGTGCATTTTTCAAAAAAATTATGAAAAAGTCACATAAAAAAAAAAAATTCCTATTGAGAAACATGTTCACTTTTCATATGTAATACCATGCGATAAATTGAGTGACATCATTCTCGTGGATCTAGCTCGTTCCATTCATGAAAAAATATACTTTGAATAATACTTTTGTATTTGAACGCCAATAGTTATTTATCTGCTGTAAGAATAACTTTTTTCTTAGTGCATAACGCTTGGCGAGATTTTGGCGACGAATTTGGCGGAATGTCGCCAACTTGGCGACTTTTTTGAAATGTTGCCAAATTAATGAAAATCTCGCCAAATGGATAAAAATGATGCTAAATCAATGAAAATGACGACTAATTGTCGAAAATTCAATATCTTGGAAAGAATATTAGTATCTACTATAAGAAAAACCTATTTTGTTACTGTAAAAGTAGTAAATTCATTACATTATATAAGGAAAGTCATGTGCTGCCCACATCAGATTTTTTTGATATATTTCGTCTTCACTTGAAATCCATCTGCAGCACAGAAGACTTAAACACACTACAAAAATCTCAATGATAGTCTCAGAATTAGAGCGTCGACTAATAATTTCACTTTTAACTGTTTAAAGTATTTAAATATAACTTCTTTTGAAATCTAAACTATAAATACAAAATGTTAGATTTTGAAGTTAAATGAGGGAGAAATATTACACAAAATATAATTTCCATTCAAAATTATATGAAAATAGAGTTTTTAATCCGATTGTAAACACAGTAGGTCGCGGTACATGACACAACATCATGTAAACTTGCAAATAATTTGATGCAGTAGTTCTGGCGCTAGACCTGCTGCAGCAGGTGCAATGCTTCTGTCGGCGATTTCCATGGACGCCAATGCTTGCAAAAGGGGGATCGAACTGTTTGGGATAGGGTATGTCAAATACCTGTCTTTGGGGAGGTTCTTCGTTTGGAATGGACGCTGTCTCACCCGTAAGCAAATGTTAAATGTATAAAATAATGTTATATAAACCTTTTTTTAGTCGATTTTTGCTCATTTCAAAGTCCACCGTCACCTTAAAGCAGTTAAATTCATAAAAATATACGAAAATATCGTCAAAATTGCAAAAATGACCCTAAATTAATGAAAATGACGTCTGATTGATGTATTAATTAAAATATTTTATTTCATATGGACTATATCGCTTATTGGGGATGCTATCAATATTTATACTTTATTATTTAGAGTTGCGCGAAATATAAGTTAAATGGGTATTTTGAAATTTTTTTACATGCTGTCATCCGGAAAAGTCACCATACGTAGAATTCAACTTTAAAACACAGTACCGTGGATCTTATTATTCTTATGACTGTAAAAGGAGTCAATTCATTGCATTATATAAGGAAAGTCATGTGCTGTCCACATCAGATATTTTGATTAAACATAGAGAGATATAATCATTAAAATATATTTTTTATCAATGGTTTAATAACAAAATGGTTTAAACATACATGAATATCATGAATTAAGTTTCAGCGTTACAAATATTAAACCAGTTAAATTCATACATATATACGTCTCAAAGATGAGATATCGATTTTCCTAAGCGAAAACCAATACGCATTAACTTTTTTAAGTGTAAAATTTTAAACGTCAGGAATAACCTTACAAAACGGTCCATTAAATTCTTTCAGATAGATCATGTTCTATTCGAATAATTTTTAAATGTTCAAACACATGGTGTTTCCAAAGAAAATGCTGTAACAATTTCGCACATTTAATTTGTAAAAGGATAGTGTATTGATTGCTGAAAACCTCTTTAACTTTTCGTTGCATAAAAAGAAACATAATTATTGATCCTGTATAAATTGCGGTGGAATTCAATACGGCTTTGCATTGATTTTATTAATTTATTAGCTAAAATGTATCCGGTAAACCTAAGTGAAAGATATTAAATTTCATCTATTTCAGGTCGGATGTTATTTTTCTATTTTAAAGTTAATAACCTTTTATTTGCACAGTTTAAATATACAATGTCATCTGTAATCGAATAATTTTCTCATTTGAATATTAAGATATTGTTGTAATAAATCTGTAATTTTTACTTTCCCTACAATACATAGTAAGATATAGGGAGGGTATTAGAATCGTGCTGAAAACAAGGTTTAAACTGACCAAATGAAAATCTTTAGCATTTTAGCAAAAATCTCTCCCATTATTTTATCATTCTCAGATTATCTTTAGTCACAGTGCCATCCTTGAATGTTTCAAATACCAGTGTTTTATAAATATAAGGTGCTCATATGAAAAATAAGTTTACATTTACTAATTAACGAGTGCTCCAATGATTATTTGAGATTGATATACATTGTGCTTCGATTTCAACTGTAAAATGGTGCTGTTGTGGTAATGTCGTTTGAGCCATGAATAGCGGATGCTAGTTGTCATATAACAAATAAAATCAGGGATTGGGCAGTATCTAGTAAGCGTCCGTGTCAATGTGAGAAATTAAAAATCAACTTAATAGGTTATGAATTTGAGTCCTTAGGAGTTCTGCCCGCATCATATTTTTAATAGAGTTGTAAAGTTTGCTGAATGAACACGCAGGCATATTTTGATAAAATTAACCAGTTTATTCTGAACTCTATAAAAATCATAAAATAAACGTCAATTAACATAATTTACAAATAATAAATCAAAATATACATGGTCCACCATTTTACCATCCTTTCTACTGTCGCCTGCAGCCACACACGGCACGTTCCAACTCGTGCTTCGCACCTCGCATTTTTAGGAACTTAGTTGCCAGCTCTACCTGCCATCCGCAATCTGCCCGGCTGCTATTTAAATTTAGACTCTTCTTTCCCAGGGGAAGACACTTCTTGAAAAATAAGAAGTCGAGAATAGAAATTGTTAGTCCTTACAGAGTTAAAGAGAAATTTTAAAACAACTTTAACGACACTTACGTATTAGTATAAATGGCGGGAAATATAAATTCATAAATATGGCTTGAAATATAAATTCATAAATATGGCGTGAAATATAAATTCATAAATATGGCGTAAAATATAAATTCATAAATATGGAGAGAATGGCAAGGTACAACATTGCGCTGACTGTATTCGTCTATAAATATAGAGCTTAATGTGGTGACCAAGCAATGCATACACTAGTCTTTAGGTCAGTCAAAAGATAGGGAACTCTCTTAAAAAATTAAATGCAACTTTTTTAATTACCTTTATTTTGTTTAACAATGTCTAGCGTTTAGCATAAGAGCCACCTTATTTAAAATTGCATCAATTAAGATTTTGTATCGCAGTACTGTAAGTGTGTAAAGTTTTAGCATTCTGGGTAACTAGGTACGTTTGATGGGTCTGAAAAGGCTTTTAATCACCCCGTCCCCTATTTTGTAATCTCTTGGAAGATAAATCGGAAATCTAACTCCTTTAGGTTCTGTCCAGTGCACAATAGTGAAAGTGCCAAAAATACAGCTTTTTGAGCCACATGGATGCTTCTGGAAGCTCTGAAACGATTTTGTGAAAGTAATATACACATTTCCTCTATTTCTGTAGCGGATAGATTGAAAAACCAGCTTTGTTAAGTTCTGTCCCAATTACAATACTATAAATGTGTTAAGTAAGATTTAGCATTTTATATCAACAGCAACTTCTGGAGGATATGGAAAGATAGTTTGATAAAAAAAAACATTTTATTTTGTTTTTGCGCTAACTTAGGGGAAAATCGAAAATCAGGCTTAGTTCTGTCCCATGTCCTATGGTTATGACGTGGCACATATTCAACTGGGCACATATAAATGGGCGCATATTCATCTTTTCAGATAACCGGAATTTCTGGAAGATTTTGAAAGCTTTTCGGAAGTCAAATTTTACTTTCCCTATATATATAGTATGATTTATAGAGAAAGTATTGTGACGGGTCAAAATTAAGAATTCCAATTTTCAACGAAAGAACGCATTTCAAGCATTCTTGAAGCCGAAACAAACATTTTTAAGTTATGTATGTGTGTGTATGTGTGTGTGTGTGCCCGTAAGTCTATGGATGCCATATTTCACGAATGGATTTAGCGTTTCGAACGAAATTTGTTACAACTATCACAATCGCTGAATACTGGAAGCCTATGGATTTCAAACGCAATCGCATGTCCGGACCCCCCCCCCCCCCCACAAATTTTCGAATAAAATTTTGGAAAAGTCATTAAAAAGTCAGAAGTTTTAATGTTACGTAAATGATCAATTCTTATGTAATTTTTTTTATTAGAAAACGGATGACAAAAACCTTAGAACGCTAGCATGAACAGTATCTATATTTTTTAAATAAATATAACAAGAAATCACAGAAAATTAAAAATGTATTAACTATTGTGAAATATGTTTACATTTCATATGCAATTTTATACGATAAATATGTGAACGTCATTTTCATGGATCTAGTTAGTTGCAATCACGAGAGAGGATACTTTGGGTAATAGTTTTGTATTTTGACGCCTAACAATTCTCCAATAGTTTTACAGTATAAGAAAAGCTCTTCTCTCTGCGTGTCTATGACTCTTGGCGGAAAATTTGACTAATATGGCAACTGACCAATCGAAATACTGCCCATTCGGTGATATTTAGCTCCAGATTACCAAAAATATAATTTAAATTTCAAGAAGGAGGGCGTTAATTTAACGAAAATATCGCCAAATTGATGAATTGATTATTAAAATACTTTAATATTTGAACTATATTGTTTATTGCGGATGCTATCATTATTGATATTTGTCGATTTGGGGTTGCGCAAAATATTAATTGAGCGAAATATTAATTGAGTGAAATATTAATTTGAGTTAATTGAGTACTTCAAAATAAGTTAATTGAGTACTTCAAAATAAGTTAATTGGGTACTTGAAAATAAGTTAATTGGGTACATCCAAACAAGTTAATTGGGTGCTTCAAAATAAGTTAAGTGTGTACTTCAAACATACTTTCATCCAAAAAAGCGCTAAAAATCTATATTTTAGATCTGTGAAATACGTCCACTAACATATGAGATATACGTAAGTATGCGCTTAACGATTAATCGATCATCCGGTACAGCCCAACGTTTTAGATATTTCGTACTTTTGTGTCCAATAAGTGAAGAAATGTGAAAAGCATTTTAACACATCTCAGATGCAATAAATGTATTAACGTACCTCTATTCTCCTTCTCTCCTCTATTGTCTTTTAATATCCCATTGTGGAATATTGCCACGATAGCCTGCGCCAAAGACCATTGTAAGGCCTGCCGCACCGCAAGGCGTGGGCTATCGCAAATCGTTGATCAAGGCTGCTAATGTACTGTGAAATAATGAAGTTAAAAGACCGAATTTTCTACGCAATTAAATGGGAAAGCAATTCGGAAGGAAATTCAAAAGGATTTTGTAACCATCATTAGCTTTTAGCATTATTGGATAAGACGTTGTTACTACACATTGGGTACTGTGCGGTACATATAATATTACGGAAAATTAAATAAGTAAGATATCATGTTGCATGTCAACAGAACTTAACTAAGTCCGTTATAGAAAATGAGTTTTCATTGGTAAAGACGTGATAATAGTTGGCTGTTTTAATTTAATGTAATTTTCTCTCGTTTCGTTGAAACATTAAGTTTAAAATGATTATTTCCATTTCCATTACTAAGAGGCTCCGCTCCGTGCCCGCTACATTCGCTAACCCCCCGATTCCAACTCGCTGGAGCTCATTTTATGAACTTTTCTTTGCCCATTGTTTGATAACACTCCCTTTTTGTCCAGGGTTCCGCCCCTTGTTCGCTAGCACTCACTATCCCCCTGTGATCACTTCAAGAACTCTTTCAACCAATCCACACACCGTCGACTTCATACTCCTAACGCCGTCGACTTGACCAATCAAATCTTTGCCCATACTGAAGAAAATTTTTCACTTCTGAAGTGTATAAAAAGATAATTATTCATAAACTAAATCGAATTGTAACAGAAAGGTTCGGACTTAGGTAGGTACATATCTGTGTAACTATGTAGGTATACGTCTGAGAAAATTCGCTGTCTTGCTATTATTAGTCTATTCAAGACGCGAGCTAGCAAATCAAATATTAAAAATATCTTAAACTACAATTTACAACTTTTACAACTAAAAAAAACATTATTCTTATAGTAGATACTTATATTCTTTTCATGATATTGAATTTTCTTCAATTAGACGTCATTTTCATTGATTTAGCGTCATTTTTATCAATTTGGCGAGATTTTTGTTAATTTGGCAACAATTAAAAATGTCGCCAAGTTGGCGACATTCCGTCAAATTCGTCGCCAAAATCTCGCCAAGCATTATGAACGGAGAAATAAGTTATTCTTGCAGAAGATAAATGACTATTGGCGTTCAAATACAAAACTATTACACAAAGTATCTTTTTTCATGAATGGAACGAGCTAGATCCACGAGAATGATGTCATCCAATTTATCGCATGTTATTACATATGAAAAATGAACATGTTTCTCAATGGGAAATATATTTTTTTTTTATTTTATATGACATTTCATAATTTTTTTGAAAAATGTGCAATATCTCGAGAACGGTTTATGTTAGCGTTCTAAAATTTATGCCAATCGTTTTATATTGAAAAATTACATAAGAAATGTCTATTTGCGTAACTTTATGAGCGGACGATTTTTTCAATATTTCATTCGAAAATTTAGGGGGGTTCTGAACATTCGATTGCGTGTAAAAACAATAGGCTTCCAGTGTTTACGGATTGTGATTTTTGTACCAAATTTCGTTCGAATCGGTCCATTCCTTCGTCAGCTATCGTCTCCACAGACTGACTGACACACACACACACACACACACACACACACACACACATACATACACACACTTGTTTGATTCGTGATCAGGGATGCTTGAAACGTGCTCTCCCGTCGAAAACTCGAATTCGAATTTTCGACCCCGTCACAATACTTTCCTTATACATTATGTATATAAGGGAAGTAAAAATAGAACATTTCAGCGTGTTTCCCTAACATTTCTCTAATAACACGAGTTCCTCTACTAATTTTCATATTTTTTTATGTTATAGTTTTTACAGTACGAAACAAAAGAACACAGACATGACGTTGAAGCCAGACTGTTACAATTGGCAGTATGAAATGCCCGAATACCTATTAACCCCCACAGAAACACCGAGAAGGCGCACCCACCAATAAATAAAACAACTTACAATGTGTACGACCGTAAATATTTTCCACCAGCAAATGAAAATAAAACGAAGTTTGGATATTATTGCTTTTATTTCGAATTAGAATTAGGAACGTATTTAACGGAAATCGAAACAGAAAGTATTTTTCAAGTAATAATTTTGAATTTGCAATGATACAAACTTATTAAGTACACCGGAGTTAGAAAGCCTTGTCGGAAGAATATACTTCATCTGTAAGCTGGGATGTTTGTCCTGAAGAAAATGTCTACATTCATTATGTCTTTGACGATGGATGACCGTCGTCAAAGACATGATTTAATGTATGCTGTATTTTGATGAATTTTTTATGTCACTGGTTTTTATTACAGCCTTTTCGATCGCGTTTTGATTTTATAGTTATGTTAGGTTTTTTATTTTCTAAAACAGGTATATTTTCTTTTCACAGTTGTTAGATGACACTAATTTGCGTTGTCGTGTATGTATATACATAATTAATTTTATTGTTTAGAGGGGGGTGCATGTCCCTGCTATTAGTTTTACTCTGTTTTATACCTCGGAATTTTCGTGTATGTATTATATTTTGATGATTGCAACACCTTTCTTCCTGCGTCACATGAGAATTTTTTTATTTTCAGAATTTTTACAACATTTGCTGTAGAGACTGTTCTGGTATTGTTTCTATCAAAAAAAGTAAGACTTTTGACTAAAACCAGTTCACACTCTTAATCGACTGTTTCTGCTGTTATTAACGATTTTTTACATATAATAATTGCATATATATATATATTGAAAGTATAAATAAAAGTTCGTACAGGCCAAAGTCTTTGTAATATTACTGAAATAACTTCGTCAAAAGCCACATAGAAGACTAAATAATAATATCGATCGGTTTCGAAGGCAAGACTTTTAAATCTTCAATTGCTGCACATTGTTGGGACTCTAATCATGTTTTTAATTTTTCAGAAGCTAAGATCACATATTACTCCTAATTACATTTATAAAATAATAAATGCATTTTCTCCATATTTGCTTAGAAATATCTGGCTTAATATTTAGTTTTCGCTTGTTTCCTCTTTATACGTTCGGTGATTTTATTTTCTTGTGTGCTAAATTTTCGTTTTATCTCGAGCATTTTTTTTACCCTTTTTTGGCTTCAGAAACCAGTTAGTTCCTTAATTTCATGTTCTACTTTTTTCGAATTTATTTAAAAACTGTTTCTTTTACTGCTGGTTTGGACAACTCATATAACCTCTGAAATCAGTTTGTTTATTTTTTAAACTAATAGGACACTTATGCTCGTAGTTCTGCTCACTAAACAAGTGTTTGGAATCCATTCTGGGACATTTACTTTCTAGTATCGCATTTCATCGTTCATTCATACTGTCCTTCCTGTTGTTCCTTCCTTTTCGGTTTTCTACCACTTTACTTCCTTTCGGCGTTGTCAATGCCATCTCCCTGCTTCAGTCATGGTTGTTGTTCTAGAATCAGCAGGAGTAAATGCTGCGTTCTTAGGGGCGAAAGTTGCGCTCCTGGAGTGAAAGCTGCGCTCTTAGGAGTAAAATGTGCACTGTTAAGAGTGAAAATTGCGCTAGTAGGAGTGAAAGCCGCGCTCTTAGGAGTGAAAGTTGAGGTGTTAAGAGCAAAAGTTGCGCTATTAAGAGTGAAAGTTGCGCTGTTAGGAGTGAACGTTGCGCTGTTAAGAGTGAAATTTGCGATCTTATGAGCAAAAGTTGCGCTGTTAGGAGTGAAAGTTGCTCTAGTAGGAGTGAAAGTTGCGCTAATAGAAGTGAAAGTTGCCCTCTTAGGAGTGAAAGTTGCGCTTTTAGGAGTGAAAGATGCTACTAGGAGAGACAGTTGCGCTCTTAAGAGTGAAAGTTGCCTTCTTAGGAGTGAAAGTTGCATTCTTAGGAGTGAAAGTTTCCCTCTTAGGAGTGAAAATTGTGCTCTTAAGAGTGATATTTGCGCTCTTAGGAGTAAAAGTTGAGCTGTTAGAAATGAAAGCTGCGCTAGTAGTGAAAGTTGCGCTAGTATTAGGAGTGAAAGTTGCGCTAAGAGGAATGAAAATTGAGCTCTTAGGAGTGAAAGTTGCGCTCTTAAGAGTGGAAGTTGCCCTCTTAGGAGTGAAAGTTGCGCTTATTGTGTGTCCTGGCAAAGAAGGCTATTTCTTGCCTTCGAAACTAGTTGACACTATTAATTTGTGTTTTACGATGCTTTGAAGAAAGTTATTTTAATTTTACTAGGAATTAAACTGTTTAATTTATAAATATTTTTTCCAGGTGGGGAATTTTATTTGTCTGGCCAGGCTGTTCAAAATTGTATGCATTCGCCATCTAGGCCCATACGATAAAAAATTGCTAAGTATAAAGATAAGCTGACAGCGTTTAATTGTAAGATAATCCAATAATGGAGTAAGACAACGACAGCATGTTCTTAAGCCCATTCAAAGTTGGCTCACCACAAGAAGTGAAATATCGTAAATCGTTGATAAAAGCTGTTAATGTACTGTGAAATAACGAAGTTAAAAGACCGAATTTTCTACGCAATTAAATGCGAATGTATTCTGGTAGGAAATCCAAAGATACTTTGTAGCGATCATTAGGTTTCAGCATTATTAAATAGAGCATTGTTACTATATATTAGCTTTACGTCCGTCGTGTAAGATTAATGAAATAAGTATTGTAGTAAGCTCTATTTTAACAGCAGTACATTTAAGAATCAATAGAAAATGCTTTCCTTTACGATATACAGGCTTTAATATTGAAGTATATTGGTTCAATGTATTTTTCCATTGATTTATAGAAGTGTTGCTTTTTAAATGTAGCAGATGTAAGGATGCCTTAAACAACTTAATTAAGCACAAATGTACATATGTGCAAAGCAGAATACAGCTACTTCGCAGTTCGTTTGATACCTTTTTCGGTGTACACATCATAACAGTAGACAACACACGGAAGTTAAAAAGACGATGGGCACAAATGGACTGTAGGGGTTATGTAAAAGTGCATTTAAAAGTGTAACGTTTTCAACCTCCAATTCCTGAGCAATATGTAAACAACATTATTAATTAAACGTCTATATGTGTGAGTAAAAATGTACAAAAAGGGAGATTAAGGATAGCAATTGATTTAATATTAAATATGCAATCATGTTGACCGTGATAAGAAGAATAGTGGACGAACATTAAAAAAAGAAAAATATAAGAGAGAAAAAAATAAGAGATTTACAAATTAAAAATTGTGATTAAATGGCGAAATATTTGAGGAGTCTCCATAAATAAAATTGCTAAATTAAAAAGAAAGACAATAAAATTTTGAAAGTAGAAATAATGTATATAGTCAGCAAAATAACCAGTGTGTAGGACTAAATGTAATAAAATTCACGCCGGATCGTGAAGAAGGATCGCCCTTGTGCGATTGATGGCGAAAATCTTTTATCGTTGAAATTGTTATTTCCTTCATTGTTATGTTGGTGATGAATTTCTCTTCGATCAGTTTGTAAGCTTGTACGTTTTTGAATACTTTAAACTAAACCGCATGAAAAAAATACCCATTAGAACGAAAGTTATGAAAAGTATTTTGACACAATTTAAAAACATCATCAAGTGTATACTCTTAGCGTTGATTTCTAAAAATGGTATTTTTACGCATTGCGCGCATTATTTCATCAAACTGACCGAATAGAATAGCCTGAAAATTTCCAAATTTGTACAAACAATATTTATGAATAAAATGAGGAACTATGATATTCTTAAAGTTATAACTTTTTTAATCATAATTAATTCAATGTCTTAAAATATAAAAAAATTCAAATTTTAAAAAAAAATATGTTTACATCATTAATATTTCTCGTCATTTTAAAGTTACAATACTTTTCTAAGCTCTAAAATATTTATGTTAAAACGAGCTTTTTTTATATCCGCAGAAAGGTGCGAGCAATACATTAACATTGTTCTTTTCTCAAGATATTTCTTTCCTTTTGATTTTTTTAAACTGATTGTAATTTCATTTAAGAGATAACTATTTTAATTATATGGGTGTTGAATTTAATTGTAAGCTTATAAATCCTGAAAATATAAAATATTCAAATACGGTCAATTTTAATGCATCTTTCGGCTTTTAAGAGGTACATGCCTCCTTAGGTTAAATATGAATAAAGTTAATATTAAGTTAAATATGGATATTACGGACTTGTGCAAATGGCTGCATACTTGGCTGCATAAACTTTTAAAGGAATTTTAAAATTAAAGTAGTTCACAACAAAAAACTACGAATTAGATTTTCTTTCTTCGATTAATCTTTAGGATTCACTGATATGACGCTTGTCAGGAGAATGTAAAGAACGTTGCCGCCCCAACCGGGAATCGAACCCTGGATCTCCGAACTGTCAGTCCACGCTCTACCGTTGAGCTACTGGGACGAAATTGCATGCTCTTATTATCGTCGTGGACTCTGCAAGCACCATTTAAGATTTTTTTAAATGCACCATTTTTTTAAATGCATATGTTTTCTCATGATACATAGTTCTTTCATGATTCTATGTTGCTAAATATTGAAAAGTAATTTGTATAATTTAAAAAAAAAATTTAAAGCCAAAACTTTAAATTACTTTCAGAACAAGAAATGAATTTCCTTTCAAACAATGGTCGTGTGGTTTCGATATATGTAGAAAAAAAAACAACAATGTGTACAGAATATATCACGCTAAAAAAAAGGGCAACATTTCTTTTGCAAAAAGCTATAAAATGTTTTCAAAACTCCAATTTTGAATTTAAACTGTAGTTCCCAAAAGCATTTCTTTTTCGAAATCAAGATATAATAATGCGAGTTTCTGGAGAAAAGCTTTTCCTTTGTATGAATAAAATATGGGAATAATATATACTTTTGTTTGACCTTTTGAGATATTGAAAAATAATACACTGGACAAAAATAATCGCTTCTGAACACAAGCCACGATTGTTCTTTTACATCTCAATGCAGAATAAAGTTGCTAAAGACGAGATTTATCGATGAGCTTTTGAACAAACTTTTTAAAAACGGAAAATACTGTATCCTTAAATAAGGAATTCGTTTTACTTTTATTTTTCTACATCTTAAATAAAAGAAGGTTTTGTCAGTGTGTGTTGTGTGTTGCGGAAAATCACAGTTTCCGATAGATGGTCAGTTGAATTCGCGGCACGACAGCCCTCGGCAAGATTTTTGAAAAAAAAAATTGGATTAGTTTTTTAGTTATTACTTTCCGTATACGTAAAGTATTGTGACGGGGTCGGAAATTCGAATTCAAGTTTTCGACGGAAGAGCACGTTTCAAGCATCCCTGATCACGAATCAAACATTTTTGAAGTGATGTCTGTGTGTATGTTTGTGTGTGTGTGTGAGTGAAAGTGTCCGTGTGTGTGTGTGAAAGTGAGTGTGTGTGTGTGTGAAAGTGTGTGTGTGTGTGTGTGTGTGTGTGTGTGCGTGTGTGTGTGCGTGTGTGTGCGTGAAAGTACATGTATGTGTGTGTGTGTGTGTCAGTGAGTCTGTGGAGACGATAACTGACGAACGAATGGGCCGATTCGAACGAAATTTGGTACAAATATCACAATCCGTAAACACTGGAAGTCTATTGTTTTTATATGCAATCGAATGTTCAGAACCCCCCTAAATTTTTGAGTGAAATTTTGAAAAAATTGTCAAAAAATCAAATCTGCTAATAAAGTTACGCAAATATACATTTCTTATGTAACTTTTCATTAGAAAACGATTGACATAAATTTTAGAAAAGTAACATGAACTCGAGATATAGCACATTTTTCAAAAAAATTATCAAAAAGTCATATAAAATAAAAAAAATATTTCCTATTGAGAAACATGTTCACTTTTCCTATGTAATACCATGCGATAAATTGGGTGACATCATTCTCGTGGATCTAGCTCGTTCCATTCATGAAAAAATATACTTTGAGTAATACTTTTGGATTTGAACGCCAATAGTCATTTATCTGCTGTAAAAATAACGTATTTCTTCGTCCATAACGCTTGGCGAGATTTTGGGGACGATTTTGGTGGAATGTCGCCAACTTGGCGGCTTTTTTAAATGTTACTAAATTAACGAAATACTTGCCAAATGGATAAAAATGACACTAACTCAATGACGACTCATTGATGATGACGACATGGAAAATGACGACTCATTGATGAAAATTCAATACCTTGGAAAGAATATAAATAACTACTATAAAAATAATCTATTTTTTTTACTGTAAAAGTAGTAAATTCATTGCATTATATAAGGAAAGTCATGTGTAGCCCAAATCAGATTTTTTTATATTAAACTAAGATTTTACGGTATTTTCCCAAAAATTGGTACCTTAATGATCTAAAATGTAATCACAGATCTTCCATCATGATATCGTCGGAACACTAAAAAAAAGTTATTTCTAACGATTTCTGAACAGAATCCATAGAATAATTTCTTTACATACAGAGAGTGATCACATCCATATGCAAATAAGGTGGTTATCCGCTCACAGATAAATGTGGAATTCAATCGTTAAAGGCGACACGACGCTGATCGAACGTCGTCAAAGATTCCTAAGCTCAACATTATTGAAGACGGTTCCGACTGTGTTATGTAGTCGGTAGCTGACATGTCAAGGGGTACAGAGAATGACATTAATTCTTATCCAGTAGCCTCTTAATACCATGTGCTGATACTGAAGGAAGCTTAGAGGAACCTAGATTTCGACAGGTTAGATGTCGGTGCTTTTCTAGATGTTCTTACTATAGAGAGATCGCAATCATTTATTTTCCTAAAACGTCCATATTCTATATGCCATTTATGTATGCCATTCTAGACGCAGTGTTGTCAACTTAGCTTTACGGTCGAATTTATACGTCAAAGGTGACAGTCGATATGTTTGGCTTGACCAGCTGTAAGTCTACGACAAATTCGCTTTAAAATTCGTCTAGTTACTAACAAAGTACTGACATTGTGTGCTTAAAGAGCTATCTAAACCGACTACTAAAATCAACAGAACAACATCAATGGTCAGATATATTTCTGAAGGAGAAAAATAGTTCCTATATTCGTCACAGACAGCACTGCGCATTATTCACTTATTGGCGAAGAAATTTTAAACAATTGCACATCTGCACTGCATGCCTAGTTTCACGGTTATTGGACAATTTTTAGGTTGCATCAATCTATTTGTCGGAGTATGCATGCTCCTCTGGCATTTATATAAGTGCCATTTTTAACGCTTTACAACAAAGTTGAAAAGTGTTTATGGCTTTGTTCATTCTCTAACACTTTACAACAAAGTTGAAAAGTGTTTATGACTTTGTTCATTCTGTCTGTCTGTCTGCCCGTTAGCACGATCACTGCCGTAAAAATGATTTAATCAAAATGAAATTTTAGTATGTTGTTCAGATGGTCTGTAGGAGCTATGGTAATATAAATGAATAATATCACCCAATTAGTTTTGGATTGAACCCGGATCGAAAAAATGAAATACGAGTACATTGAGCCCTATGGGACCTAATTTTTCAAACATTTTTTAAGCGGATTTAAATTTCACAAATTACTTCGAAAATTTTAGGTAATATTTAAATTGTTCCATAAAATATATAAAAAAAAAATTCAGCGAAATATATTCAATAGTTTTTTAAATGAAAATTAAAGCCAAGACGAAGAATTGCGAAGTGCCTGTGCTGGAGCAGTCAACCCGACTCAAGGACGGGGTTAGTGGAGTGCCCAGGAGAGGAAGACTCCTCCCTTTAAACTCCAGGCGAAGAGAAAGAAAGACATAAAGAGAAAGTAATAAAGGCTTTTAAACAACTGATAGAATTTAAAATCTAAGATATGCCTGGGGGGGGGCGCGACCTAGATCGTGCCCTTCCCCAGGTCTTCAGAAAACTGAAGAAGTTGGGGCCCAAGTGGCTTCCCAACAGAGAGAAAAAAGAGGGGGATTGACTGGGGCGCCCCGAGGGGCGCAGGGCCTTGAGCTTGAGCTGTGCCTAGTAGCGACGACATATAAGGTAGCTTGCCAACGAAAAACGCGAATTCCCAAAAGCAAGGGAGGAGTACAGCATACTAGAGTCAGCATCTAAATTGAGAGCACAAGGCTAGGATGGACGCAACCGCTTTTTAGGGCGGAAGAAAACATCTCTCACCGATCTAGTAGGTAACGACCGGGGGCGCTTATGCGACCCCGGGCGCCCTATTCGATAGTGAGGAATGCTGTCCAACGTAGGATTGTTAACGCTTCTCAGACCTCCGTGGAATTTAAGAGAAAGCTTTTTGACATGTTCCAAAAAAGGCCTAATATTGAGGTGTCTGTGCAGGACTTCTAGCTGGACGTAGACCGGCAGATCAGCAAACATACGCAGTGCGTTATTCTGGAAGACTTGAAGCGCCTTAATTTTAGACTCAGCTGAGGTGCCCCAGACTGGGACTCCGTACGTCATAATGGGACGTATACAGGACTTGTATAGCAATAACTTAGTTCGAACGGACAGGCGGCTATTCCTAGCCAAAAGGGGACGAAGCAGGGCGAGTGCAGCCTTCACTTTCTTACAAGTTTCAGAAATGTGAAGGCTCCACGATAATTTGGAATCAAGGTACACTCCAAGGTACTTGTAACTATTTTGCCAGGGAATCGGCTGATTATTTAAGATAAGATTAGCGGGATGGGTATGCCGGGGGGGGGGAAGGTGACAGCAGCACACTTTCCAACGTTGACTTTTATACGCCACTTGGTTAACCATTGTGTCAGGTCGTTCAGATACGTTTGCAGGTTTTCGTGCACGACTTGTGTCTGTTTATGATGTGCGAACAGGGCGGTGTCGTCGGCATAGAGGCCAAGGGTGACAACGGAGGAGCGAGGAAGATCATTAATGTAAAGATTGAACAGTTTGGGCCCAACAAGAGAACCTTGCGGGACCCCGCTGAGAACATTCCTGGGAGAGGATAGCTGGTCGGAAACACGGACGGCAAAACTTCGACCGGTCAGATATGAATGCAAGATATGGATGAGATTTAGAGGGAAGGATTGTTTGATAAGTTTAAATATGAGTCCCGGGACCCATACCTTATCGAACGCCTTCTGGAGGTCCAGAAAGACCAAAGTGGAGCGCTCGCGCTTGCTACGCGCCTCATAGACGAGCTCTACGACCCGCAGCAACTGGTGCTGAGTGGAATGCTTCTTCCTGAACCCATATTGTTCAGGAATAACTATTTTCATCAGATCGCAGAACTCGTCCAGTCGACGCAGTAAAACAAACTCGAAGAGCTTCGATAAACTAGAGAGGAGAGAGATTGGACGGTAGTTGACCGCAAGCGAATGGTCAAGACCTGGCTTGGGGAGGGGAGCAACAGTGGCTACCTTCCAAGCCCCAGGAAAATAACTGTGACGAAGGAGGAGATTGAAGAGCTTGACCATGTAGCTATAAAGCAAAGCAGGCAAGTTCTTCAACATGGTAGAGGTGATGCCATCCTTCCCAGGAGCTTTGTTCCTTCTGAGATTTTGAATACGGGGCTGCAGTTCGTCAAAGGTGACATCTGTCAGTGAATAAGGTACAGCTGTTGTGATGAACTGTTCAACCTTGGCTTCCACGATCGCAACCGTCCTAGGATCGATTACGTCGTGGTGTGGTTCAAACTGACTTCTAAGACTGTCTGCAAGCAGCTCAGCCTTTTGTGTGTTGGAAGTGGCCCTGAAGTTGGGACCTTCAAGGGTCGGAATGTGAGTTTTGTGCCTACGATAACGTGAGGTTGCCCTCCAAATGGTGTTGTCATTAGTCGTTAGGGACCTCAACATAAGTGTTCCATCGTGCACTGGCATGGGCCTTGATCTTGGCCTTAACCTGGGCTCTAACATAATTGAGCTCAGTCTTTAAAGCAGGGTCCCTACTGACCTGCCAGTCCTTGCGTAGCCTGTTTCTGTCCCTGATCATCTTCCTGATGTCCTGTGGCAGCCTGTGATGGTCCACCCTGTTGCTCTTGGGCCTAGAGGATGCAGAGAAGACATCCCGAATCATATTCTCGAGCTTGCCCACCTCTGCATCCAGTTGGTCCTTGGTATAGGCAACGGGGGGGGGAGCTCCTCCGCAAGGAGTTCCTTGAACTTGGCCCAGTTGGTATGAAGCTTGGCTGGCTGGCTGAAGTTGTAATTGTCCATTTCCAAGGTGAAGATAACTGGGAGATGATCGGACGGTAGCTCGTTGAAGGCCTCCATGCAATAGGTATAAGGCATGTTGCTGGTGATCGCAAAGTCAAGCACGTTGTCCCAATGAGTGGGATCACTCGGAGCGATAATGTCAAAGTTTTTCTCGTCGGCCCAGCGTTTAAGCCTGAGACCGCGAGAATTTGCATGTGGGCAGTTCCAGGCAGGGTGCTTGGCATTGAAATCACCAGCGACTATTGCATGGGGCGAGATCTTGAAAAGCGACTGCAGGTCAGAGATGACAGAATCAGGTGATGAAGCAGGCCTGAAATAACCCGACACAATGGCAAACTCCGGATTGTTTGGCAGTGCAATCTGTACGACGGTAGCCTCCCCCTCCCGCATGGGGGGGGAGGCGGAAGTGCGGGATGCCGCGCCGAACATAAACTGCTGTGCCACCAGAGGGGAGATTGCTAACTAGAGGCCTGTCGTCATGGTATAAGTCGTAGTTAGCAATCTTGCAAGAGTTCCCTGGACTGAAGCGGGTCTCT
Source organism: Amaurobius ferox (assembly GCA_951213105.1). NCBI lineage: Eukaryota > Metazoa > Arthropoda > Arachnida > Araneae > Amaurobiidae > Amaurobius > Amaurobius ferox. The sequence continues at coordinate 16,860,721 of OX578135.1, forward strand.
TGGACCAAGAACACGTCTAAGTTATATGCTATACAAAAGTCCCTAGCTTCATTGATTTTACTCTTAAGTCCATTGGCATTCCAGATGCCAATGGTAAGATCCTTCAAGTTCCGAGCGCGAAAACCCATGGCCAGGGGGGGGGGGGAGCTAAGGTTGGCTTATGAGAGCGAAGATGCTCTCATATAAAATATTAACTATATCTATTTCGGTCGGAGCTGACCGAAGGGATGGTAGGGCATTCTTAAATGCCCTGTTAGCCACTTCCATTCCGTATCTATCCTCGAAACGGAAGAGGTAATTTAGAAAATCGTCTTTATCAGCAAAATTAGTGTGCGCTCCTTTGGGTGCTGGAATTTTGTTGTTGACTTCAGTAGTCTTTTTGGGGGCCTCGCTGCGTCCAGCTGTAGCATTCGCATAAGAGCGAAGCGGGTTGGCAAGCTTACTTACGGAGGTAGAGTTCAAGGGGGGGGAGGATTTGAATTTAGGGAACTTAGGGCAGTTCCGGTAGGAGGCAGGATGCTCTCCACCACAGTTATAGCACTTACATGGCACTTCGAAGGGCTTAGGACAGTCCTTCGTGAGGTGGGACTGCGCACATTTGACGCAATTGGGGGGGAGATGGCAACCGTTGCTAGTATGGAAGAAGGACTGGCAACGGAAGCACTGGACGACCTGCCTCGGACCACGATACTTCTCAATGCTGATCATGGTATTAAAGAGGTTTGTCAACGAGTAAATTTTCTCGTTGACAGGGTTTTTAGCAATTTGTACGTAATAGAGCGGCATCTTGATTCTGTTGCTCTTGGGGCCCCTTGCCAACTGTGTGACACTGATTGGCCTATACCCCAGGCACTCTAGTTCACAAGATATTTCGCTCTCTTCCGTACAAATCGGGAGGCCACGAATAACAATTTTGAGAGGCTTTTGGTCGTCCAGGAGGTACGACTTGAACTCTACTTTCCTGTCAATCAAAAATTTCTGAACTGCAATATACTCCTCTCGGGAGTTAACATGGACTTTTAAGAAGTCTCCAGCATTCGTTAATTTACTTTTTAACTCTTTAGAGATTTTAGATAAATCACTTAACAACTGTGACCAATTGGTGGTCACAGCGATGAAGAAGGGGGGGGGGGGGCGGCGCTCCTTTTTAGGAGCGTCAACATCATCAACTTCAATTACATTACCGTTATCAGGCGCCGGCACATCCGGGTCTGAGTGAATACTAGTTTGAGGGGGGGGGGTTGTTAATCAAAAGAGCAGATTTTCTGCTAGCCGTGTGCCGCTTTGGCGGCTGTTGAAACCCTTCGTCATCAATGGCACGAGAGTGCTTCTTTGAGCTACTAGGCACTGAACCATCCCTAACATATTTATCATTTTTAGAATTAACATTAGCAACTACAGAATTAACATTATCATTTACATTTTTAGCATTAACATCACTATTAACATTTACACTTTTAGGATCCGTAAGAGGCTGGGTGACTGAGGATTTAGAAACAGGAAAGGAATAACTGCCGGAGGAAGGCCTCCGACAGGTCTCACCATAGGCTGGTATGTTGTATCGCTGCACAAGTCCGTCCAGAAGCTTTTCAGCGTGGGCCAGGCTGCCCATGAGTTCGTCTTTTTCTTTTGAGTCTATCTCTCTACGCAGACTGAAGTTCAATTTCTTTACGAGTCTTCTTAAGTTGTCAGCTGCAGTCTTGGGGCTTTAAACAAACTCGGCCAGGGTGTCCTCAGATCGGTTGGTAGTGTCCATATTATCATCAGAGTCCATAATCGTAGCAGAATCGTCCATATTAGAAACACGTGATTCGCCAACCACGTGGCGAGGGTTAGTGTCCGGGCTAGCAGCGCCGGCGTCTTTCATCGAGGGCCGTTCAGGACAATGCCGTGAAGGTCGCAGGGTGTGGCGGGGAGGTCAAGCAGGCTACGGCGAAAGGCACAAAAGTCACGTTCTCACTGAGAGCACAATCAAAATCCGTCCTCACTCGTCGAAGGCTGAGCTCCGAATGTTGTTGAAAAAAGTGCAGTCAACCCGAACTTCATCGAAATAGCAATTTTTGTTGACCTTTCATGTAGATATAGCATATGCAATAGATCTAGTGTTGCGCTCTGCTCCAATGAGGGCGCTAGATGGTCAGTTGCTGTAGGTGAATTTTTATTGGTTGTTGAATGTCCTGGACGGCGTCAGCCTGCAAGTCAGTGGTAAGGGAAGGGAGGGAGGGGCCAGAAATGCCGTCAGAGCAAAGTAACAAGAAGAGAACAAGTCTCTGCAGAATTATAAGTTAAACATTAAACTATAAATGAAGTTAAATTTGAAGGTTTTGAATAAATAAATAATTTAGATTAAAAGTTAGGCTAGCAGTGAAATTTAAAAGCTGCAGTAAATTTAAGATACTTTGGATACAAGAATTTACAATTTAAGCTCGACGTGAAAAGTTCCGTACTCAACAAGAAAAAGGCTCTGTTCAGAGACACTGAAATAATTAAATTACATTAATGAATTAAAGGAAACGTGTATTGAAGGTACTGGTCAAGCGTAGTATAAACGCGGGCAAATGCTAGCAATCTGGTTGGCCAGTGGCTGGGCCAAGTAAGAAATGAGAAGTGCGGTATGGCGGTAAAGTGCCGTCATCTACAAGTACGTACATCTACATCTAGATGATAGCCAAAAGTTGAGTCGAAATGCCAAGTCGCACCAACTTGGTAATAAGCCCTGACAAGTACGTTTTATCAAAGGCTTTCGCCACGTCCAGAAAAACAATTGAAGTATACTGCCTGTTGGTAGAGTTTTTATGAATCGTTTCTACAACACGCATAAGCTGGGAATGCGTAGAATGCTCAGAACAAAAACCATGCTGATTGGTTGAAATTATATTATTCGTCTGGCAGAAACTATTCAAACGTCTACTCAAGGAATTGCCGTTAATGGAGTACCTAGCAAAGCTAAAGTGTGCTTGCTTTCACCTCCGATCATAAGTAAAAGGTTAGGAAATCAGAAAAGGATTTTCTTTAAAAATAAAATAGGGATCCAGCAGGATCGTATCGGTGCATGTAAGGCAGGATTGAGACGAGTCCCAATACGGTCTACATGTCGCAGATTTAGAATATGGAGTAATACCTCCTAGAAATAAAGTAAAAATTTGGAAGTAATGGGTGAATTCCGTGGAACTCTGCCTTGAGACCATGAGAAACGTTCAAGTTAAGCAGAAGGAGGCGGGACAGCGGAGAGCGCCTGCAGATCAAAAGGATTCTGGCCGAGCCAACCAAAACTCCCCAAGGTTCTAGAAAACGGAAGAAAAACGAGACCTGCAAGCAGGACCCGAAAAAACCCTGTCATAACAAAAATAAATAAAAATTTAGGGGGATTTGGACAGATCACAAATACTGTCGTAAAGAATAGCAATTCTGTCTATTATTCTGGTGGATTCTCTTAGTTTCGGGAGGGCAGCATTGAGGGCTTGCTGAAGGAAATCTCTCCGATAGCCGTTTCTTTCGAAGCGGACAATCAGATCAATGACCTCCAGCCAGTCATCTCTAGTAGAATCATTCCCCTCAGTAGGGGGTATGTTAGCATTAAAATTTACAACTTGATCTATGGGGGTAGTTTTAGAAGCAAGTTCAGGAAAGTCCTGATCATTGTGCTTAAAAGCAGAGGCATAAGATTTTGTACTATCAGCAAACCTGCTGGGGAAGGTACGAGGTTTAGCAGTCTTTGGTTTAGGAAAATTAGGACACCCGCGATAACTTGCAGGGTGTTCACCGCCACAATTTGCACAAGTGCATTTAACTTCCGGTCTTTTAGGACATTCAAAAGAACGATGATCGCCCGCACACTTCACGCATTTGGGCGGCAGATGACATGAATTTGCTGCATGATGCCACTTTTGACATGAGAAGCACTGAGTGCTGGCGCCTTTGCGCCCTCTGTATCTCTCTACTTTTATTACCACTCCTAGCAGCTTAATCACTTGGTAAATTTTAAGATTTGAGGGATATTTGTCTAATTGGACATAGAATAGAGGCATTAAGATTCTGTTGTTTTTAGGGCCTTTATAGAGCTGAGTAATGCTTCTAATTTGGAATCCTCCAGCTTCAAGTTTTTCTTTAATTAAATCTACTTTAGTGGCGACCGGGAGCCCCCTGATCACAACTTTTAACGGTTTTTCCTCGTTGAGGAGAAAAGTCCTGAAAGAAATTTTGTCATCAATTAATCTTCTTTGAACATCCATGAATTCTTTACGAGTGTCTACATCAATTTTGAAGAGATTACCTCACAAACTGCTTACAATCGAAGGCGCTACAAGGCGCAACTGGTTTAGGTAGTCATACCAGCTAGGGCTGGGAACAATAAAGAGGGGGGGAGGGCGGCGTTCCTTTTTAGGAATTTCCTCAACATTCGTTGCGTCAGGTGCAGGAACCTCAGGGTCAAGAACAGGTTTGACCGTTGAAAGGGGAGAGGGAGGAACGTTCTTTTCAGCTTTGGCAGTGTGCCTCTTGGGCACCTTGACGAATCCTTCATCATCAGGATCAATGAGGGAGTGTTTGCTAGCATTAGTGCTAGTTTTATCAGTTGGACTGGCAGTGTTGCAAAACTTTTCAAAGTCCTTCATGACATCGAGCACCTCTCTCTGGATAACTCAATTCTAGAGCTCGTGCTGGAGCACTTAGTCTGGGTAGGCAAGGAGGATTCAAGAGACATCTTGGGTGAAGAGGAGATAACAGAAATCCCATGAGAAGGACTCATGGGGGGCTCACCAGAAAGATCCATACTGTCTGCGTCATCCAACGCGACTTCCATCTCTTTCTCCATAGCGGCTGCTTTTGCCTTAAGCAAAAGCCATTCTTGTCTTGTGATATCCCTAGGCGGGTTATCGACTATGGCACAAAGTTCATCAAAATCAAAAACAGAGTTCTGAAGTTTCTCAAGATCAGGTTTCCCTCGAGAGGGTATTTCTTCAGGAAGAGCATGATATTGTTCCTTGAACTTTCCCCAATCAGCCATACATAAGTCGGATCCGAAGACCTTCTTAAAAGCTGTGACTGAAACGAACACACGTGGAAGATCCATACCGAGAAAATGGCGCTGAGCAGGAGAGACCGGACAAACGACCTCTCCCCACGGCATCCATGATTCGACTATTCAAACGTCTAAGCAACACCAATTCATAAATTTTTCAGAAACTAGAAAGCAGGCTTATTGGTCTGTAGTTCTCAGGAGCTGAGAGATTTTGAGTATTTCTTGGAATAAGGCATATAACGGCAGTTTTCAAGCTTTTGGGGAAAAAGCGATAGTCCAACATATGATTGAAGAGCATGATAATCCAACATAAATACAAATCTGGAAGGTTTTTAATGATGCGATTACTAATTCTATCAAGGCCGGGAGATTTTCTGATTTTTAGTCCATCAACGATATGTAGAATTTCAGATGTAGAATTGTGATTGGTCTGTTGTTTTCAGTTTCTGTGTATGTGTGGCTGAAGTTATGATCAATGTGTGGTGAAAATTGGAGTTCCAAGCTGTCTGCAAAAGCATTAGCTTTTTCCTCCGCTGTCTGGGTGAGTCCGTGTAGGCCATTTATGGGCGGAATTGCAAGTTTTGTTGTTCGAAGTGATTTAGCTGTTCGTCACAGACTGCGATTTGTAGGTGTAAGTCCCTCAAGGTGTGTACGCCAGCGTTGCTGGGTGTGATTTCTAATCATAGCTTTAAAGTCGTTTTAGAGTTTACGGAATTGAGCGCGGTAAACCGGGAACCTGGTGCGCTGCCAATCCTTCCGTAACCGATTTCGCTGCTTAATTTCGTCCCGAATATCACCCGGAAGAGAGTGATAATTAGGTCGTGATTTTTTAGCTTTTGAGGCTGCAGCAACTGCTTCAAGCAATATATGGTTCATTTTGATGACACAGTTTTCAATGTCATCAGTGCTGGTAATTTTAAGAGGGGGGGTGCTTTAAAATTTTGAAGAACATGACGATAGTCGTCCCAATTTGTATGTAGCTCCGAACGATGGTCTAAATGGATTTTATCAAAGCTTAAGGTCAAGATCACAGACAAGGATCTGATACAACCATCACAGACAACAGGAAATCATATTCAACAAACAGGATGAACAGCAACCCGCCAAGAATGCATACGACATCTGAACGACTCAGTGACGCTACGAGTAGTTTAATGCGCTATCAACGGGGGCAGCCATTTTGTACTAGTATGATCATGTAAACAATAATTTTTTTTCTTTTGGTTTTGAATTTTTTCATGTCTTATTTTCTAACGATACTTGTCCATACGTTTAATACAAACTACAATTCCTCTTATTGTAGTAGCATTTTCAATTTCACTGTGTATTATACTAAATACTATATTCCAATTTAATAAGCTGTAAAACTAAAGAATTAGCTTTGTATCGGGACATAATATCAATCGTATTGTATAATATTAACTGTCCTTAAATTAAAATTTAATTTACAAAATAGGAGCAGTTTCCTTTTAGTTAGAAAATATTCAACTTAAACTGAAGTGATGGATATATGATGCTTTGATGCATTTACTGATTTATCATTCGTGCACACGAGTTTCAATGATTTACATGCAAGTTAAGTTCTGCTTGAATACATACTTTACTTTAATCTTAAGTTTCAGTCGAAATATTTGAAACGTGAAGAACTTTAAAGTTATTAAATTTGAAGTATAAGATACAATGTAGAATTTAAGTTTGATGATGGAATAGAAACGATGTGTCCGTTCTTGAGCTTTAAAATGTGTAATTACATAAGAAATTGAGACACTCTTTAGTGTCGTGGCAGATGGTTCTGTTTAGGACTGCATGCATGGCATATTTATTTCCACCGGTCAGTAATTGAAACTGCAGGAATCGAACTCGCTTATAACGATATTCAAGAAACAGTCGAAGTTTTAAAGCTACCGCATCAAACGATAAATAATTTTTAAAAATTGGTACGTAGTATACATTTCGTAAATTGTATTAGTAGTGCATGTAGTACTTTTGGTTTAACATCTTCTATGATTTGAGAAAAAAAATACAGATTAATTATACAAAACAATAAATCAAGGAATAAATATGACAAAAGGGGAACACAAAATTTGTTAAGAAAAAAATCAGTAATTTTCTTTAGAATTCATGTAAAATTTGTTATTAACGTTTCAAAACACTAGCAACCACTTTTGGATTTCTATTTTTTTCATCATAAAATTTTTATATTATCAGAATGGCTCCCAAGGCATATCTTGTCCTTTGTTCCTATTCGACACATCACTCAATAAGTCTCCGGTCTGACTCATATATGGCAACACTGTTGACAGACCCATATGATTTCTGGATAGTACCAACCTTCAAATGACACGTGTCAAAATTTCAGGACATTCTGGCAATTAGTTTATAGGTTACAGTGATTTTAGTGCCCCCAGTTTTATAATTTTCAAAACAATGGATAAAAAAGAATTTCGTGTGTTGATTAAACATTGTTTTTTGATGGGGAAAAATACTGTTGAAGCCAAACAGTGGCTTGATAAGCGTTATGGAGACTCTGCACCAGGGAAATCAACTGTTATTGACTGGTATGCTGAATTTAAACGCGGTCGTACAAACACCGATGATGCTGAACGATCTGGTCGCCCAAAATTGCCAGTTGTTTCGGAAAACATAAAAAAAGTTCACAAAATGATTTTGAAAGACCGTAAAGTGAAGTTGCGTGAGATAGCTGACATCTTAAAGATATCAGAAGGTAGTGTGTTTATAATTTTACACGAAAATTTGAGCATGCGTAAGTTGTTTTCGAAGTGGGTGCCGCGTTTGCTCACACCGGACCACAAACAACAATAAATGCCTCGTGTCACAAGTCGATGAAAACGATGGTTAAATTATATGAATTACGCTTCGAATTGCTTCCTCACCCACCGTACTCTCCAGATCTAGTCCCCAGCGACTACTGGCTTTTTACAAACATCAAAAAGATGCTCCAGGGAAAGAAATTTGGCTCACATGAAGAAGTGATTGCCGAAACTGAGGCCTATTTTGAAAGCAAAGACAAATCGTTCTACAAAAAAAGGCATCGGAAAGTTAGAGAAGCGTTGGGATGAATGTATCACTCTTGAAGGAGAGTATGTTGATGAAAAAAATCGAATGTCTAAAGAAAAAATTGTTTTTTTTAGTTAGACCGGAGATTTATTGAGTGGTGTAGTATATCTTCATTTTCTCTTCAGCATCATCTTCATTGTCATCAGTACACAGAGTTGATTTGGAATTTCTCTCGATGCCACTATCTGTAAGTGGCACTACAGATAGTGGCATAGAGTTTTTCTCTATGCAACTATCTGTAAGTTTTCGCTATGCCACTATCCGTAATCGTCGATATCGATATCGATTTCACACACTAGTTGTAAGATCGATATCGATATCGACGAATTTTACAAAATTCAGATATGTGTCATTGCATTTGTCGACAAAATCCTTTAAGAAGTCGTTGTCGGAATGCCTGGCTCAGTCATAAAATTAGGAAGATAATTCACAATATTTGGAAAACAAATCATAAAATTTGGTAGGTGATCCAGCGTTAATGATACGATTATGTTGAGGGAGTAAATATTTTTGAAATAAAGGAAGACTGAAATAAAGGATAATTTTTCATTTACTGTGCAGAGTTCACTTTGACGATAATAGCTTGCAATTTCGTCCTAGTACCTAAACGGTGGAGCGTTGTCTACTCGGAGATTCAGGGTTCGATTCCCTGTTGGGGCAGCAAGGCCCTTTATAATGGTGTCCAAACAAATCAACCCTGTAGGTTAGTGCAAAGATGTCGGAGGTTCGAAAGTGACCCTAGTACGACTAGTACGGATTCAGTGGACCTTGGACTATTGCGCGTCGATTTCGAATTGAGAGGATAAAGACCACGCAGGATATTTATCTGGGAACAAATTGTAGTATCAAGAGGCTAATCTGAGTTAAAATAGCAGGGAGTGGTCAGTCAGATTGTCAGTTGCTCGCCAATCTGTCATTAGAGGGTGGAGAATGCAGAGTCTACTTCAACAGAATGAGCTTGCGATTTCATCCCAGTAGCTCAACGGTAGAGCATTTACCGGCCAGTATAGAGATCCGAGTTTCGATTCCAATTTGGAGAAGCAAGGCTCTTCACAACTGAGAGGGAAAAAAATATTCCGAGAAACATATATTGCAGGAATTATAAAATAACCCCCCCCCCCTCCCCATATTTGAATATACAATAACAACTTATTTTGACGTAATATCCCAGTGATCTGGAAATTTTATAACGTTATAACCAAGGTAAAATAACATTATTCCTCTGAAGCTCGCAAATGGACTTGACCAAGTTCCGCTGTATTACAATAAATGAGAGGGATATATTTGAAAATGATGTTAAAACGCGTATTCAGTAGTTGGGGATATACTTCGTTTGGATTTAAATAAAAGGTTGTAAAAATTGTTGTATTATTTTATTTTAACTCATAAGATCGCATCATAAGATAGTTTTTACTTGAAAATTGTAAATAATTTTAATTATAATTTAAACAACACTGGTTTGCGAAAGAAATGAAAAACAAATACAATTTTGATATCAATGTAATTTTCAGTTTATTTGTAGAACATTAAACTCAATTTGGACTCTAAAGAATATTTGTATTGAAACGGGATTGAACATAAGCTTCCTAGATTACACCCAGGCACTATTCCGGCTATGTTTAATTTGCCTTATATAATCCCTTTTAAAACACTGCTGTAAGGATGTTCTAACTTCCCTCCGGCCATCTTCCTACCATATTTCAGCACACTGAACATTATGCAAAATGTATGACACAAAAGCAGCTTTTTTCACTATTTTGGTCTTGTTGATCGCGAATATGAACTTTGAAATCGCGGATTTTCTCTTATTTTCAATGTATTTTCAACTGTTTTATGCTGTACAACTACTGTACAGCTGTTTTGCTTACAGTCGTTTGTACAAACCCTCAAGCAGCGCTACAAGACTAAGTTGCAACAACCAAGTATTGTTCTACACTTTATGCCTTTAATTTTACCGTTCATATTATTTCTTTGAATATTATGACTATCATTATTAATGATATTATTTGTCATTATTATTATTATTAATGATGTTATAGTTTTTGTTATTATTATTATTGATAATATTTTTATTTTTGTTATTATTAATATTTTTATTATTGCTAAATTATTATTAATATTATTTTCGATACAAGTATAACAATATTATTAAACATTTCGTTATTACTATTGTTATTATAATCATTATAGTTTTTATAATATTAATTTTATTGCAATTCTTATTATTATTAATATTGTTATCGATATTATTATTACAATATTAATAAAAAAATTTTTATTACAATTGTTATTATTATCATTACCATTACTATAATATTAATTTTACTACTATTATTATTATTATTAATTTTGTTATCGATACTATTTTCACAATATTATTATATATTTTGTTATTACTATTGTTATTATTATCATTACCATTATTATATTAATTTTACTGCTATTATTATTATTATTATTATTATTATTACTTTCTCATGCGTAGTATTGTGAAAGCAGTGGCTTCACGAAAACATTTGATTTTGAAATTTTGATGCCACTATATGTTTTAAGACCTCCTGAACACGTTTTGACTATTTTTGGAGTGATGTCCGTCTGTCTGTCTGCGATCGATTTTTTGTGTACACGACAGCTGTCACAAATATAAATGAATTTTCACGAGACTTTACATTCTGCTTTGTTAACAAAAAATCTAGAACTAGATAGAACTTGTTTTAGTATGAGCGAAAACTTTGAAATTGATTCGAAATTTTATATTCCCTTATGATGGCAGCGCAGGGCAAAATTTGACATAATTATTCATGAAAGAGGTTATTAATGGCTCAATGATTACGAAACTTAATAGTTTTAATTATTGTGAAAAATAGCCGCAAAACTGATGTTATTAGCCCCCTTGGGAGGCAAGTTATCTCCGTGGGAAAAGGGGGTATATTATGAAACTTGGTATCAATCTTGATTTTATATTAACAAATTTGGTATCTTGGTAGTAATTTTTTCAAGTCTTTTTAATTGATGGGCAACATGTTATATTGTGATCATTTGGAACAAATATATGGATTTTTCAAATTATTTTTCGTAAAATTTGAAAAAAAAATCACAAGTTGTTTGGAAAAGAATTCTGCTATGAAAAAGTCGAGTTGAGCCACACTTCAGTTAATTATTATTATCATTATTATTATTATTATTATTGTCGTTGTTGTTTCATTATTATAATTAAAATAATTGCTACGTTTAAAAACTTACTTCATGCGATTTTAAACATAATCAAAAAATGTTAATATGGAAAAGGAGCTGGAAAAGAAAACTGTAGTTACAATCCTCAAATATTACCTTTTTAAAATATGTTATCCTGCACTATATCAGCTTTAGTGCAGAATAAAATTGAGATACTTTTAACCATCTAACTACCTGCTGTACATTTGCAAGAAAAAAGAAGAAGAAAAAATGTTTTTAGGTTCGTAAAATTTCCGAAATTAATGATGCGCCTTACGTTCAACTTTTCATCGTTTTGTAGCTATAAATTTAAAATGCTCCATCATGCAGAATATCCCTGCTGCGAAGGAGGCTTTTTCTTATTACAGAATGTTATTTTGTTGGATATGTAGGATTTAAGGATTAAGACCTTAAATCTTGAATCTTAAAGATATATTTAAACGTTTTTTTGGCGTATTATTCGTATATTTTAAACAAATTTTGAGGTCCTTCTTAAGGGTCTTGAAAGCACAATTTTCTCCTCACTTGGGGTACAGGGTGTAGAGTCTAGTTCGAGGGCAAGAGCCTACAATATCGTCCCATTATCTCAACGGTAGAGCGTCGGCTGGCCAATTCGAAGATCCAGGGTTCGATTCCCGGTTGGGGCAGCAGGGATCTTTACAATGGCGACCGAACAAATCAACGTTGTAGGTTAGTGCAAAGATGTTGAAGATTTGAAAGTGACCCTAGTACGCCTAGTCCAGTCTCTGGAAAATTGAGCGCCGATTTCAAATTGAGAGGATAACGATCACGCAGGATACTAATGAGGGTAAAACTAGTAGTACAGGAGGCTAACCTGAGGTAAAAATAGCAGGAGGTGGTCAGTCAGCTTGTCAGGTGCACGCCAATCTGACACTAGAAGGTGGAGAATGCAGAGTCCATTTCGACGATAAGAGCTTGCAATTTCGTCTTTGTGTCTCAACGGTAGAGCGTCGGCTGGCCAGTTGGGAGATCCAGGACTCGTTCCTGGTTAGGGCATCAAGGCTCTTTACAAGGGTTATTTGATTATCTGGTTCATTAGGTACAATATGCCGTAGTCAATACTATACGTATGCAGGAATTAAGTCTTTTAGGTCACTGCCCGTGGAGCACTAACCTAAAAAACCCATGCTATTGCAAGGTCTTTAAACTTTGGATAATTCTTATCTATATAACTAAATAATAAACACCACGCATGCGTACAGTTGTGTAAACTGCACCATTATATTCGTCGCATAAATTACTTTTTAAAACATTTTATCCTGTCGTATGAAAACTTTAGTAGTGAATAAAATTGAGGTATATTTTTAACTATCGGCCAAAATGAGGAGTAAAAAAATATTTTTTTAGTGCGTCAAATTTCCTAAATAAATGATGCGTCCTAAATCCAAAGTTTCGGCGTTTAGTAGCTATAAGTTTAAAATGTTCCATCATGTAGAATATCCCTGCTACGAAGAAGGTTTTCTTTTTTATATTTACTTCAGCCTTTTATTTTGTTGGATATGCAGGAGTTAAGGATTACGACCTTAAATCTTGAATTTTAAAGATACGGTTTTTAAAAAAGTTTGTTGTGGCATATTATTCGTATATTTTAAACGCGTTTTGCATCGCTATTTACAGGCAACCGGCGGCGATATTGTTTGGAAACAAGCTAAATCCGCAATTGTAAAATTTATGAACTACAGTGTCTTATCTTTTTAACAAGTTTTTAAGACTTTTAAAGCAGGGATACTAAAAAATAAAGTTACAACTTATGAAAAATCTTTATTTTGCTTACCAAATAAGCTTTTGTAGACGAAAATAATCGTATTAATCGAAAATGCTGCTTACTTAGATTCCGAATCTCGGTCGATACTGTACGTGTGTAAAGATGCAGCTTTCACTGTGTAAAGAACCCTGCAACCCCAACCAGGAATCGAACCCCAGATCTCCGAACTGGTCAACCGGTGCTCTACCGTTGATCTATTAGGAAGAAATTGCAAGCTTTCATTATCGTAGTGGACTTTGCATTCTCAACCCTCTAATGTCAGATTGGCGAGCAACTGACAATCTGACTGACCACCTGCTACAATTTTTACCTCAGGTTAGCCTCCTGTTACTACTATTTTACCCAGGTTAGTATCTTCCGTGGTCGTTGTTCTCTCTATTTGAAATCGACGCTCAAATTTCCATAGTCTAACTGAATCCGTACTAGTCATACTAGGGTCACTTTAAGACCTCTAACATCTTTTGCACTAACATAAGTTGATTTGTTCGGGCACCATTGTAAAGATCCTTGCTGCTCCAACCGGGAATCGAACCCTTGATATCCGAACTGGTAATCCGATGCTCTAAAGTTGAGCTACTGGGAAGATATTATAGTCGAAGTTGACTCAGCAACTGTCACTAATGATCTACATAATGATCTTTCTTTGTTTCTTTCGAACCAAGCCGTCCGATCTGCTTATAAGTGTAAGATAATTGTTTGGATCGATGGGACAGGTTGACTCAATTTAGACCGCAATTCAGTGGGGGCGACATCCACAGGCCCTGTACCCTTCTCCCCCTACTATAAAACCTCTTGGAAGGACTTTCAGGTCTCCCTTTCTCCGCGTACACAAAGGAACCGTTTCGGCAGAGACGGAAATCAAACTCGAATCCTCCGAGTGCAATCGTCACGTTTTACCCACTGGGCTTCACCGTCTTCCTACTGAACGATATGGAAAAACGTTTAGCCCTCCCCCCCCCCCTCAGTTTGATTAAAACTTAAGAGGGGGAGGCTAAATGTTCTTCCATACCAACTGATTCCAGGAATATGGAAATATCGGTATGTTGAAAAATCCAACCATTTTAGATCAACAGGCTTTTCTGGAGGTTTGAAAAGACTTTTCACCCTTCCATGCTCTATTCCCCAAAAAGGATTCGAAAATCCGGCTTCGTTAGGTTCTGTCCTGTTGACAATATTATAAGTGTGCAAAGATTCAACTTTCTATATGGTCTGGGGGACTTCCAAAGAGTCTGACTCTATTTACAGACACCAGCGGAGGGATGAAAAAACCCATTCTGATAGGTTCTGTCCAGTACTAAATCCTACACGTGAGTAAATATTTAGCTTTTTAGGTTACACTGGGGTCTTCTTGAGGGTCTTAAAAACTCAATTTTCTCCGCACTCGGGGTATAACGTAACTTGAAAATCCGATTTATTATATACGATATCCAGTTATCGATGCAATAAGTGTGCAGATATTTAATATTTCATGTCACTGACTCACCCCCCCCCCCCACACACACACACACATCAACCTCATAGTGCCATAAAAGACGCTGGCTTTGTAAGGTATGGAAAGGAATAAACAATCTAGATAATTAACATCTATATAATTAGACATTAAACGCCACACGTGCTCATGTAAATTATTCCATCATTTCCGTCCCAGAAATTACTTTTTAAAACATTTTATCCTGTCGCTTTGAAACTTTTGTGGGGAATAAAATTTAGATTTTTAACTACCTCCTGTATATCCGTCAAAAAGGAAGATTAAAAAATGTTTTTTTAGTGCCTAAAATTTCTGAAATAAATGATGCGTCTTAAATTTAAAGTTTCGTCGTTTTGTAGCTATAAGTATTAAATGTTTCACCCTGCAGAAATAACCTGCCACGAAATATACCTTCTTTTTATTATTTCAGAATTTTATTTTGTTGGATATGCAGGATTTAAGGATTATGACCTTAAATCCCGACTCTTAAAGGTATAATTTCAAAACCTTTTTACTTTCCTTATATACATAATGTATAAGGAAAGTATTGTGACGGGGTCGAAAATTCGAATTCGAGTTTTCGACGGGAGAGCACGTTTCAAGCATCCCTGATCACGCATCAAACATTTTTGAGGTGATGTCTGTGTGTGTGTGTGTATGAATGGGCCGATGCGAATGAAATTTGGTACAAAAATTGCAATCCGTGAATACTGGAAGCCTATTGTATTTATACGCAATCGAATGTTCAGAACCTCCCTGAATTTTCGAGTGAAATTTTGAAAAAATTGTCAAAAAATCAAAACCGCTAATAAAGTTACGCAAATAGACATTTCTTATGTAATTTCTCATTAGAAAACGATTGACATAAATTTTAGAACGCTAAAATGAACCGTTATCGAGATATTGTACATTTTTCAAAAAATTATCAAAATGTCATATAAAATTAAAAATAAATATTTCCTATTGAGAAATATGTTCACTTTTCATATGTAATACCATGCGATAAATTGGGTGACATCATTCTCGTGGAACTAGCTCGCTCCATTCAGGAAAAAAGATACTTTGAGTAAAACTTTTGTATTTGAACGCCAATAGTCATTTATCTGCTGTAAGAATAACTTATTTCTCCATCCATAACGCTTGGCGAAATTTTGCCGACGAATTTGGTGGAATGTCGCTTACTTGGCAATATTTTTAATTGTTGCCAAATTAACAACAATCTCAACAAATGGATAAAAATGACGCTAAATCAATGAAAATGACGACTCATTGAAGAAAATTCAATATCTTGGAAAGAATATAAGTATCTACTATAAGAATAACATGTTTTTAACAGTAAGAGTAGTAAATTCATTGCATTATATAAGGAAAGAAGTCATGTGTTGCCCACATCAGATTTTTTTTGTTTTGTTTTGCTAAATTATGTGTATATTTTAAACAAATTTTGTATCTCTCTATATTAAAAAAATAACTGCCGCCGCCGCTGTTTGACAAATTTCGTGTTTTTCAAGATTCTATGTGACGTACCGCAAAATCTATACAATTATGATATACAATTATGAATATACAATGATGAATATGCAAATACAATTATGAAAGTTGGTACATTTTTAGAGAAATATTAAGGGAAAACACTGATATAAACTGTTTTTCGATTTAAAATTTAGTTTAGGAAATATTTAATGTCAAAATCAAAGGAAGGATTTTTGAGTTGCGTGTTCGAGTCCTGGACAGACTAACAATATGTCGCGAACGTTTTGGTATACTCGACAGAGAAGACAAAGTTTTGAAATCAAACACATTTATTAAACATGAAATAACAAGGCAGTTGATCGAAAACAGTGGAGTACAAGCATTTCTCGCAATAACTCAGAGTTACACTCGGTAGGGTGACCATTAAGAACACCCCTGGAGGAAGAGGAACCAAGAGAATACACATATTTTCTGATACATAAAATAAACACAATATTCCTCATATTATACTTGACATTTATATATCACATTTGTATACTTTGAACATATACGACATTTTCATATAACATCATCAATGACTTGATACTCACGAGGATTTGACAATTAACACTCTATTCGTTAGGTGGAAGACTAAATATATATAAAACTTTACCTCGTCTCTTTTAAATATAACATTTACAATTCTGTACCATGGGAAAGGATATCAGGATGGACTCTCGGCATAAACTCATCGAGATTCTTGCGCAGAACAAAATCCATAATGGTCGGGAAACTTGACTACACAACATCATGCTGGCGGAATTCGACATCTTGGTTGGTTACGGAGATTGGTTGATTCGTACCTTAGGACACAAGGAGGAGTCAGGCAAATACAAATCGCTGAAAAATGAGCTTTCCCTCTTGCCCTATTAGCGATTCAAGCCGACCAGTGAAAGAACCATTTTCTCTTTTCACAAGACTCATTATTCCATTACTACCAGGCTGATTCATTTAAAAACACGAGTGACTCATCTCTGAACCGAGCCAAACGACTCTACGCACAACTTGTCGAACTATGTTACATATTTTAATCACATCCTTCCACTTTCAAAATTAATCCACCTTTTCTTAAAATTCGCGATCATACGCGAATCAAACACACACGTCTACATTTCTCCACGACTCCTTCCAATCTGCTTCCAAAATCCTTTTTCAAACGCGCGCGTGCGCAAAACCTGCAAGTTCCCAACTAGCGACTGAGAAGCGAAAATACAAAACTATTACTATTTTTCTGGAACATAAACACTTTTGCGATTTTAGAGTTCACTTCCCTTAAAAGTCAATGTAATTGAAAACATGTAGAAAAGACATCTACATTTCGAAATTGACACTTTCAATCACACAGAAATAAAACAATACTTTAATATACAATTTTAACACAGAGGTGTGAAAGCCTTATCACAAATAGAAAGACCTCCATGTTTTACTGGCATGTACCTACATATTTGAATTTTTGCAGGACGGAGCCCTTTTTTCAAATTTCGCTGTAGTTAATGAGTTATTCAATTTTTTATGCACTTCTGAAGTGAAAATTTTCCTTCTCTACGGGCGAAGATTTAATGGGTCGAGACGATTGCTACCTTCTTTCTGATTGAATTTTGGAAGAAACGTTACAAATAGACGAGAACTAAGTTATGAAAGCATTAAAAACTTTAAAAGTATAGATCTTTATTTCTAAACAAGACTACAACGTTGGTAGTGTACTTTAGAAAATGTGAAATGTTGAGAATCACATGACTTATCGTTTATTCCGACAAAAAAAACAGAGCGTTTCGCAACCATTGTTGTCATGATTATCAGGATGTCATTGTCATATTGCACAACAATGAAATGTTTTATTGTTGCAAATGTCTCTATACTTAAAAAGTAACACGTATTATGAAACTGTATTAGGAACAAGCAGCAAAACTTACAGTTATGAAATTTTGCGTTTCTTCTTAATACAATTAGCTATCGTTCTTAATACCTTTCGACAAGAAATGATTCGGGATTCAGGTTCAAAATAACAGGTGGTCGGGATGCAGGACATAGTGCAAAATAGTCGCGATACAATTTTCGTGACGTTAGATGCATTCGGGAGGGTGAGGGGTATTTACTAGGGGTGCATTATCAAACTTCGCATCAATTAGAAAATTTTTTTCAAGCAAATTGGAATGAAGGGTATCATGCTATTATTATGATCCTTTGGAACACTGGTGCAGAATTTTCAAATTTGTTCTTGTAAAATTTAAAAAAAGAAAGAAAAAATCATAAGCTACTTAAAAATGGATTCTTGTATGAGATGAGCCACACTTTCTTAAAACGTAACAGAGGGCCTCTATGATGCAGACTAACATTAATTCGAAGCCTACAGCAATTAGTTAAATTTAATTCAAATTTCTGCTTGAAAACAGCATTTTAGCTAATTAAAAGTTTCCAGAGTCATTTATTATATACATTAAGTCTTTCCGGAATAATTAATTTTGAAATACAAGACGCACTGTGCAATCTACATTCAGACAATTAATGTTTATGAATAATGGTCAATAGATTTAACGTATTATATAGCGTTTAGAATAAATATATACAGATATGTGAGAATCTTGAAATGTTTTAGAGAAAATTTGAGAAATTAAATTCGTCGCTATTGGTAGTGTGAGAGAGTTGATTACCTTTCTTGAAAGTAAAATAGAGTTTTCCTCGTCATAATAATTGAGAGATAGAGCTGTCACTATAAAAAATCAAAATAATTTCTGCAAAAAGAACGACAATCACGTGACCCAGGAGAAATAGGCGTTGCCAAACTGAAACCAATTATAATGAAAAACTGCTGTAAAATATAATTTATACTGAAATATTATGTGTTGATAATGACCTACAAAAGTAATGACCTACGTAATGACTACGTAATTACCTGCAAAAGTAGATTTTTCTTTTTATTTTAATTTAATATTTACTTTCCCTATATACATAACATGGAGGGTGGTATATACATAGCATGGAGGGTGGTACGTATAAGGGAAATATTGTGAAGGGTATGGAAAATTCAAGTTTTTATCCATTTCAAGAATCTCTGAACTGAAATCGGACGTTTTTGAGGTGATATCCGTATGTGTGTGTGTGTAAGAGAGAGAGACTGTGGAAGCGATATCTTACAAACGAATGGAGCGTTTCAAACGGACTTTGGTACACATATTACAATAAGTGAATACTGAAAGTCTATTGATTATAAACGCAATCGAATGCATGGAAGACCTCCCCCTCCAAAAAAAAGTTACGAATGCCACTTCTTTACCAAAACCTTTAATATAATGTTACGTAGATGGTCATTTCTTCTGTAATTTTTCATTAGTAAACGACAGACATGCATTTTAGAACGCTGGCATGAACTTTTCTCAAGGTATTGCACGTGTTTCTCATAAATTTATTAAAAATATTAAATAAAATTAAAATGTACTAAATATCGGAAAATATGTTCACTTTGAATGCAGTAAAATGCTATAAATTTGGTAATATTATTCTTGTGACTCTAGTTCGTTCCATTCATGAGAGAAGATTCTATAATAGTTTTGTACTTTTACGACGAACAATTCGCCAATAGTCATTTATATATAAGAAAAGCACTCCTCTATGTAACGCTCGGAAATGTGTAACGCTCGGAAATGTGTAACGCTCGGAAATGAATTTAGTAATATTGGGAACTCATTTAACAAAATATTGCCAACTTAGAGATATGTTGATTCAGACTGACGAAAATTTGATCAAAATTACAAAATCGACTCCAAATTAGCGAAAATGACCCTAAATTAACAGAAATGAAGTGATATTATTTATTTATACTCCCATAGGTCCCACAGACCGTCTGAATAACATACTAAAATTTCACTTCGACAATGTAATTTTTACGTCAATTATCGTGCTAACGGACAGACAGACAGACAGAATGCACAAAGTCATGAACACTTTTCAGCTATGTTGTAAAGTTTTAAAAACTAACTTAAATAGTACAATAATGCAGCATACACTTGTTTCGAGAATAGGTTGGTTCCCCTTCGTCAGTGGAAGAGAACCAACAAGCAGAGCTCCTGTGACGCAATGTCACTCATCTCCACCTCAGGTAGTAGAAAATTGTCAGCTTCTGGATAGAATAGCAGTATATTAGCTATCGATTTTGGTATTCCATTTCATGGGGGCACTCCGTTTCAGTTAGATAGAAATTGCTGAGAAACCTCGTTTTGGAATGATGGAAGCCGGTGTAGGCTGCAAAAGAATTCGGGCAAGGGCAAGAAAGCTCGAGCCAATAGCATTAGAGGGAGCAGGAAAATTAAGAGCAGTAAGTCAGAATTAATCTAAATAATAATTTGCACAATAATCTGAAAAACATAGGGTAAGGACGAAGCAGGGGGATAATATTCCCGGAGAAGAACTTGATTAAGAGACAGATAATCAGCAAGCAATCCAGCCAATCCGAAACAAGAAGTGACGCACAAGATTGGCGTGCCCCAAAACACAACTCGAATATATCGACAAGACAAATAAAGTCTAAACAAGAAATTCAGTGGTTACCGCGCGGGTATTGCACTAAAACGACCCGATTTCGACCCCCGCCTCTGGCCGATCTGTCATGGGTGTTTTCATATCGTAAGTCTTTCCGAGAAATTAGTGGTAGGGGAAGGAAACTCCATTGGATGGCACTTCCCACCCGTCCAAATAGGTACCTTACGCTTTCGGGTAGGTCGATTGGTCAGGGTGGAACAAACGAACAAGAAACCCGATCTATATGAAAAGTAAGTTGAAACGACTCATAATAAATAGCCCCCCACAATAGAAAGTAGAATGTAAAAAAAATGCTCATACATATTGATAAACAAGAAAATTGATTTGCAAAAAAAACTATTCGGCAAAAATATATAAGGTTTTTAAAACTTTGATCTGGAATATAAAGTTCAGTACACATACAATCATTTATATTTCAAAACACAAACTTATAGTAAGAGGTTTTAGAGTAAACATTTCTTTGTATGAATAAAATATGGGAGTAATATACATTCGTTTAGCTTTTGGTTACACTGAAAATAACACACGGGATAAGAATAACCAATGCAGGATAAAACTTCTATTTTTTGTGTTTCTTTTTAATGCCGAAAAAAGTTACGAAAAGCAAGATTTATCGCGGAACTCTAAACAAACCTTGGAAATTGGAAACGGTAGAAAGAATGCACGCTTTGTTATAAATCCGGAGTTTTCTTTTACATTGATATATATATATATATATATATATATATATATATATATATATATATATATATATATATATATATATATATATATACATATATATATATATATATATAAGTGGAAAATAGACTATGTTAATGAAATAGTTCTCCCATTCATTTTCAAAAAGTTACACTTTTTAAATTTATATACGACCCCTTTAGACGAATTTGGTCAATCAGAATTTTTTATTTTTAATGTAACAAGATCATTAAAAAACCCGCATAAATGTATCTTCAAAATTGAGCGAGTTATATTTTAGCGAGTCTTTAATAATCTTAAATATTTTTAATTATAAATAGAAGCACACATTATTTCATTTCGGCGTGCAAAAACAAATGGAGCCTGGAGCAAAACATACCCCGGAACGTTGCCGAAGATATCTGCTACATTAATTCTACTTCTTCGACATTCGTAAGTTATGGGTCATTGAATATGAAAAGAAACGGATATTCCGAAGATTTTTATTCGTCACAAGAGCTCTCTTTGGACGCTAGATAAGGGCAACATCTTGGAATTTGTATTGCTGAGAACTTCCTGCTTTTTGCTACATTTTCGGAGGAATGCGAGAGGGCTTTTATTCTCTGTAGATGTACTTATTTTTATGTATTATATTCGCAACAAATTCAGGGTTATTTATTGCGTTTTAAATTGTTGATACAATGATTTGAGTCGCTCGGTTTATTTCAGTCGTCAGTACTGTTACTTGAATGTATTTATATTTCCTGATTATAAAAAAAGGAGTCTTAAAAAAGTTCCATAATGTATAGATATTTTATTATTTTGTCCTATACATGTTAAAGCCTGGAATGTTAAATGAACATTATAGTATCAATTACAGTCTCATTATTTAATGTCAAATTATGATGCAATTATGATAACTTTAAAGAACTCTTTAGAGAAAAACGTCTGATTATTATTTAAATTTTATCTTCTATCACATAAAGAAAGTACTGTGACATAGAACTTAAGTTCCAATCAAAAAAACATAGAACTTAGTCCCAATCAAAATGCGAACCATGTTTCCTGGCTAATTAGACGACGTTGTATCCATTAAGTTACTAAGACGACATTCTTAACTTCTATAAAGTAGAAACGGTGCTTACTTCTCACTTTTCAGATCGAAGTAACATATGCGATTTGAAAAAACCTCTTCATTCGATTTCTTGTGCACTTCATGGGTTGATTTCTTGTGCACTTCATTGGTCGATTTCTTGTGCTCTTCATGGCCTATTTCTTATGCAATTCATGGGTCGATTTCTTGTCCACTTCATAGGTCGATTTCTTATGCACTTCATAGGTCGATTTCTTGTGCTCTTCATGGCCTATTTCTTATGCAATTCATGGGTCAATTTCTTGTCCACTTCATAGGTCGATTTCTTATGCACTTCATAGGTCGATTTCTTGTGCACTTCATGGGTCGATTTCTTGTGAACTTCATGGGTCGATTTCTTGCGCAATTAATTTGTAGAGTTCGTGTGTACACGATAGCAGCCACAAATAGTATTTTCATGAAACTTTATATTCCGCGTTGTTATAAAATAAAATATCTAGAACTAGATTGGATTTTTTTAAAATTCGTTCGAAAACTTCAAAATTTATTCAAAATGTTATATTTTTTCAACATGGTTGCATAGGACACAATTTTACATAATCATACATAAATGGATATATTTATGGAATCAATAATTACTAGACCAAGTTTCGTTCATTGTTGTGAAAAAGTCAGGCGATTTATGTTTCGATGACGTCATTTGAATCAAGTTCATTTTTTCGATGACGTTTTAAGTTTTCAAATATAACAAATTAATGTAGTATTGTGATAATTTCAAAAGTATTACAGATGAATGTATCGGATGTTTAAATAGAACGAGATGTTTAAATAAAAGTGCATTGAAATTGGAAAGTGTTTCATAATCAATGCTTTATGCATGATTGATCTTTCTTGTTCAAATTCTACTTGTAAAATTTAAAATAAAGGGAAATTCTGGTATGAGAGTGTCAAGTTAAGTCCCACTCTTTATTTTTTTTCAAAAAACAAGAAAATGCTTTTTTAGACGTAATTACATACGGTGTCGCGTCAATTAGTCGCGCACTATTTGTTGCGATTTAATAAGTCGCCCATAATTCGTAGCTGGACAATTCGTCGCAGTCTCAATTCCTGGCAATAAAAATTCGCCGCAATATGAAAAAAATTGTTTTTTAAATGCGTGAAAATGCGACAATGACAATTACAATGAAAATTCGTCGCAAAATGATTTTTTTTTAATGCGTAATGCAAATGTTACTTGCAATGCAAATTCGGGATCCACAGTGTACTTAGAGTGTAGGCCAGCTTCTTGGAGCTTGCTCCATATGCTTTGTGAGAAATGAAAGAAACGTTTCTTTACTTTGGTAGCAGGAAATTCTTTCGCAAAACAGTTTATTGCAGCTCTTTCAAAACCTATTAAAATCGAAGTGGAGTTTAGTCCTGGCCGTAACAATTTTAATTCACGTAGTAGCTTACTGTATGCTGTTTCTATTCTGTGACACATCAGAATATAAACTACTGGGGACACCTGGTCAGATTTCGAGACATGAATAGTATACAGTTGACTAAATAATGGCGGAACGGTTTTGAATGTTCCATCAGAAAACAAGTGAGGACAAGATACTATTAAATCCAAACTATAATCAATTCCAAATATCAGCATACGATCATCTTAAGAGTGTCCAGTGTCTTTAAAAATAAATTTTAGTCCATCACAAGTTACCGTGTATGGTTCGTCTGTATGAAATTCTGAAAGCGTACGAGGATTATTTGGATGGCTTTGTTCTTGATTACGACATCTTTGTATTGTTCGTTTCATGCTTCTGATAGTTGGTGCTTGACCGCTAGATGCCTCTGAAATTCCTGCAAGAGTCTTTGCTATTACACTTCTCTTACTGGAATCTGTTGCCAGATCCTTACCTTTCATAGCAGTTATAGCTTTGGAAACCAAATCTTTGGCCAAGGACATCAAGAGGTAGCGACAAAATGAGGCTGCGACGAGTTGAGACCACGACGAATTGTCCAGCGACGAATCATGCGCGACGATTTGTCTCGGGATCATTAAATACATGTTTTGTTATATTGCCATCAATTGCATCCCTTCCAAAATCATCCATCAATAATTATCTACATAATCTATAATCGTCATCTTTCTGATTTATTATATTACGATTTATTTTTAATTTTGAATTTTATCACACTTTATCACACCATAATAAAGTGTAATTAATAATATCTAAATATTAATAGCAACAAAATCACATTGAACGTAATCGGAATCCTCATAGTAGAGATTTTGGTCGGAAAATTTTCCCCTATGATTTTCTGCACATTTTTCAGATTTTATTTCTCTTTTTTAATTTGTAAATTGGAATATAATACTCTTTCCGAACGATTCTTTAAAGCCACTTAGCTTTATGAGAAATCTTTCAGTTTTCTAATCATTGATTTATTTTTAATTTTGAGGAAGAAAAGTAAAAGGGCGTGGCTAAAAGGGGGAGTAAGGAGGAAAAGTAAAAAGGCTTAAAAGTAAAAGGACGTAAAAATAAAGGGAGAAAATATATGCTTTATTTTGTAGAAACAAAATGAATGATAAACAATGTTTAACTGGACCAATTAACTGGACCAAACAATGTTTAACTGGAATATTCTTTTAGAATTAAGTTCTGTAAAATTTATAAATATCTTAAAAATATGTAACGTTTTTGCAAATTTTGCTAAAGGAAAATGCTTTAATAACACTAAATGTATGATTATCTCATCTTTCAGCAAATTGTCTCCTCTATCTCATGATACACACCCAATTACAAGCAGGTATATTTTAAACAATTTTTAGTTATTTTAAAGAAAGGTTTAATTAAACTTTGTCTTATAATATTTATATGTTTAATCATTTATTTTTTATGCATATAATAAACTGGATATAATTTATATTTTAAATGGTAAAAGTTTTTCCTTCCTATTATCTGTAGGTATTTAAAAAAATAGTATACTATTTTATAGTTTATTTTTCAGTTATATACGGTTTTTTCTTACATTATTATGGTATATAAGAATTCACTTT
Source organism: Amaurobius ferox (assembly GCA_951213105.1). NCBI lineage: Eukaryota > Metazoa > Arthropoda > Arachnida > Araneae > Amaurobiidae > Amaurobius > Amaurobius ferox. The sequence goes on from OX578135.1 coordinate 16,886,148, forward strand.
TTATACCTATAATAAACAATAAATTATTTATTATTCTGAATAATCTTCAAAAGTCCGCCATCCCACCCGTAGGTATCCGGTAATTATTCTGAATATATTAACGATTTTCAATCATTTTTATGCTTTCCCTTTTATGCAATGTTTTAAATTTGTGGTTTAGAAACAAGTATTCTTATTATAGTTAATGTAGATTTAATTTTATAACTTTTCAAAATCACATGCATTTAAAAAAACATTATTTTGTAGCTACTGACTGCTTGCTGAATACAGGTATAAATAATTTCCATGCATGTCATTTTTTATATATTTCTTAGTTTAAACCTTTTGTAACCATGTCATATCATATATGTTTGTCTGCTGAATGTAATATAAGAATAAATACTTATGAAAGTGACTGTGCGTATTATTCTATCTGAAATGTAATATCGAGAATAATTTCAAAGTTTCCCAGAAAACATTCTTTTTCAAAATTTTCAGTAAAAATTCACATCTCTTCCACATTGTAACAAAACTCATTTTGAACGTTATGGTAGTAAAACTGTAGGTTCTTGAATTGTTTATTTGCAGCACGTTTTATGTAGACTAGAAGAATTCAATTGAAGAGCAAGGTTGAAGAATTACTTAATATGCATTTGCGCACTTTAAGTGAGACGGAAGGGAGAACGAGAGCAATTACTGAATGTGTTTAAGAAATGCTTCATTTAATAAAGGAATGCAATGTTTTAAATTAAAATTCTTCAGTCAAAGTGTTTTTTGTATTATTTATTAGTAGTTTATACACTGTAACTAGCCCGTAGTGTTTAGTTACTTGAACACTTTTGTAATTATTTATATCTAAATCGCGGGAATCCAACCCGATCTCTGCCTTGTTAGACAACGAACTATGCTTGTTAGATAACGATCTGTGCCTTGTTAGATAACGATCTGTGCCTTGTTAGATAACGATCTACACATTAAAATACTAATACGATTATCAGTAGTTTCGAATTTAAAGTGGCCCCCGCAACGTCGTGGTAAGCGAACTGTGGTGATAGTTAGTGGTGAGTTGCATAATTCGTTGAATTAATATTAATTGTTAAATAATAATGTGGAAATTAGCTGCCGAAAATTCTTGATAATATTCACTACGTATTGGATTAATCTGCATATTTTCTGATGCTACATTTGGAATGTCATGGATACTTAGACTTCACTATAAGAAAATCTTATTCGTGGAAAGGTCAAGAAATACGCGTAATTAAGTTTAAAATATTTATTGTGAATACTTAAATTTCACGATATAATACAATAATCACTTTAAATCTTAAGGGATTTGTATATACGTGATACCATACTATATATAAATTTGTCAAATAAATTAAAATTTGTCTTTAAACCTCATTGCAAAAGAGAATAGACAGAGTTTAAACTATCCCCTTTCATTATTTGTAGAACTTAAATGTATGAAAAATGTGTGTTTTTAATTTTCAGCTCTTCCGGTTTTCGAGTTATTCTCCAAAAACAAGCCTATTCCTATGGCAGGTGAAAAACGAACCAAACTGATAAGGGTCGAAATCAAAAGAATAAAATGTACCATAAAATACGACATACCAAATTTCAGGTTAATGTGATGCATGGAACCTGCTTATTTAAAGCCTCAAAGATTTAAATGATATTAACAAACACTAGATCATGTTGAATAAAAGGTTATAATAATGAATAGGTAGGTTTCTCCACATCACCGCTGCCACTCTCATTCTCTGCATACTGTTGTAGGACTATTATTTGTAACATGATTAGGCTCAAAACTTGCCACACCACGTTAGTATTAGGTTTTGTGTCATAAGAAATGCTTAAGAAATGCATAAAGTGTTTAAGAAATGCATGAAATGCTTATTCATTTATTTATGATTTTTCTGTTTCAGCCCACCTTCTCACTAACCCACTTCATTTACATCTCTCCGTCACCTCATCCATTCTTTATATATATCCTTATTTCTGGAATTTTTTAGTGAAATGCCTCAGCTGCCCCTACTTTACTGTAGAACAAATTGCTGGCCACTGGTAACCAGTTCCCAACTCTGATTAGCTCTTGAGCACTTTATATTATATGATATGGAATCTGCTTACGCAAATTTTCATTTGGATATTTTTTCCCATATGACTCTCATAATGTCATTAATATAAAAATGTATAATATCATTAGGTTATTTCAAAGGCATCACTATTGTAATTTTGAAAGTCACGTGCATTATTGAATTTTTTAGAAAATAGTACACACTCACTTTCCACCGGCCGTCCAAACAGCTGCTCAAGTCCGAGGACGAGTCGGAAGGTCTGAGTTTTCGACACTCACATTTCAGCACTATAAAAATGTAAACGTAATTTTCAGAAAACTGTAATATCTTGTTAAAAATATTGATATACAGTATCGATGCAACAATAAAACAATACCTATTCATATATGTCGTATTAATATACAGCTTTAAGTCACAGAATAAAAATTAACATTTAACAAATTAACTGAAATGTATCTCAACTCGGCTTTCTCTTACGAAAACACATTTTTAAGTATCTTGTGATTTTTATTTATTTATTTTTTTTGTGAAAATTTTGCAAGAAAACATTAGAAAATACACTCATTGCCATAAACGTTTGGCACCAAAAAAGAGTTGTCAGAATCAAACGAAATTTTATATATGTGAGTGCAACGTTGATATAAGTAAGTGATTACAAAATCAAAGCAAAAGGATCATTGATTACAGAAAAAACTACAAATGAAAGGAGGTTCTAGTACCCAGTCGGGTCACCTCCAGTGTCAATACACGATGCTGTACGGGCGAGCATTGAAACATACAGATCCCGTATGGTGTCCTGCATCATCTCATTCCAGTTGTTGTAAGTGCGCCTCTAGTTCGACCAAACTTGTAGAGTGTTCAACTTGCCGTCGCAAGTGATCCCAGACATGCTCGATCGATGACAAATCTGGGGAACAGGCAAACCAGTGAAGGATGGTAATGTTGCGGAGGCATTCCACACTTGCTGTGTGTGACCGAACATTGTCCTGTTGAAAAATGCCTCATGGGAGCCCTGTCATGAGTGGCAACACATGTGGCTGAAGGATGTCACGAACGTACCACTAGACTGTCAAGGTTCCGTGGATCAATATTAGACGTGGCCGGATGTCGTATGCAACGGCACCCCATACCATCACACCAGCTATGGGGGCGGTGTTTCGTTGTAAAGCGCAGGCAGGATTGAGGGATCACCAAGGGGCTTCTACACACATACACGGCTGTCATCATTACCCAAACTGAATCTCGATTCGTTGCTGAAGACAACCTGTTTCCATTCGGTTGCAGTTCAATTCCGTCGAGCGCGACACCACTCCAAACGGAGGCGACGGTGGGTGGGTGTCATTGGCAGCACACGTAATAGGCGCAGCGATACCAAATGTCCTTCAGCCAGGCGTCTAGCGATGGCACGGACAGACACAGGACCCCATAGCGAAGGTGCTGCCTGTGTCCGAATGTAGGACAATGATGCTGTTGGCGCTGTGCGTGCGTGTGGGTGATGTGACGGTCTTCTCGGCTATTGGTCTGCCGAAGGAGTCCTAAGCCTGAGCGCCATGTTTACGACCTCTCTCTCGTCCACTGGGCCCAATACCTCCTCACAGTAAAGTCAGAACAGCCTATGTGACGGGCTACTGGCCCAGCTAACCACCCTACTTCCATAATTCCGATTAGTCTTCCCCTCTCGACAGCTGATCATATTGCCTTCGATGGCGGCGTAACAGCACCCCTAATAAAAAAGCGTCCTTCTGCAATAGATTAAGTACAGGAAAATGTCACTGCGTATTTTTTCTACGCTAGGGAGAACGAAGTTCAACGCCCTCTGGCGGCATTACGCAATGCGCAATCACGCTGTATTTCTAATCATTTGCATATATGTCTGACACGTACCTTCATGCCAAGTTTCGTTACGATCCCACAATTACTTCTTGGTGCGAATGGCAATGAGTGCTGGCATGCAATGCTTTTATGGCAATGAGTGTATATATATTGTTTGTCTAAATGATCACAAGTATAAGATGTTACCCTTCATTTTAAAGAGCTGGGAAAAATATTTCAATTTATACGAAGTTTTGCAATGTAACCCTTTGCTGCTTTAATTTCTCCACTCACTCCATTGGTTACGCTGAGTACGATTATGTTAAACATGTGGGTCCGTAAGTCCTTTGGAGAGGTTGGAGGTAGGGGAAGGAGGGTACGGTCCCTGTGGATGCCTCCCCCACTGGATTCCGGTCTAAATTGGGTGGCTCTTCCAAGCCGTCCAAACAGTTATCTTACACTTTTCTGGTAGGTCGGACGGTCTGGGTTTCAACACCAACAACAATCCACCCCCGTGGGGTATGCATAAAAATCGTACAATGAACAAACACAAAATTGTACCGCGACTATTTTTCACTATAATGGTTGAAACTGTTAAATCTCGTGATTATTGAGCCATAAATAAACCCTTTTATGAGTAATTATGTCGAATATTGTTCTATGCTGTCATGTTTAAAAAATATAAAATTTCAAATAAAGTTCGAAGTTCTGATCAAAATTTCAACATTTCTATATAGTTCTAGATTTTTCGTTATCAAAGACGGTTAAAAAGTTTTGTGAAAATATATTAATGTTTGGGGCAGTTTTCGTGTATACAAGAAATCGACCGCAGACTGTCCACAGACAGACAGACGGGCAGACTGGCCAGTAGTAAACTTCTCTCCATCCTTCAGAATTTTTACGCTCAATCCATATAAGTCATTATCTAATCTGTATTCATAGATATATATAGATATCTAATCTGTATCCATCCTGCAAAATAGACGCTTTAAGAAAAAAATTTTCCAAAAAGCAATAGGATGTCAACGTTTTTATCTCCAATTCCAGGTAAGACATTACATGCATATTGAAAGAATACAAAAGTTTAATTCAAGCTTAAAAAGAAAAAGGTATATATATATACAATATTAAAAAAATCTGATGTCGGCATCACATAACTGCAGACTCATATTCATGCTCTCTATATTCCTCCAATTATCCATTAAATTGAGTTTAATTGCAAAATTTACAGCTAGTATAATTATTTTAAATGACACTGCATCTGCACTTTGAATTCAATTTTCATTGTCATTTGATAACTGCACTTATTTTCAAAGGTGGCCTAACAAAACTGCGAAAAAACTAAAATATCTCGAGAACGGTTAGTCGCAGTGTAATGAGGTTGGTTTCTTTTCATCATTAAGCTTCAGGGTAAACACATGTATTTAATTGATATATTTCAGCATACGTAGTTTTTTATTTTAGATTTTGACTACTTTTGCGGGCCATTTTGAAAAAAAAACGCAGGTTCTTTTTTCGGATCATACCAAAATCTAATCAGCACCAGGTTAGCCCACAACTGACTTATCTATCAAATTTTGTAAAATTTGATCTATTCGTTTTTCAGCTAACGTGGATACAGGAAATTTTTGTAGGCCATTTTGCAAAAAAGGCGGTTTGTTTTATTCCCAATCGTACCAGTAACTAATCAGCACCAGGGTCATACACAAGTGACTTACGTACCAAATTTTATGAAATACGGTCCATTAGTTTTTGAATTGGAGTGTATATTGCACAGACAGACACACACAAAGACAAACAGACAGACGCAGAGACGTCACGCTAAAAATAGCTTTTTCGTATTCTAGAGGTCCCAAAATGCGTAGATCCGTCGGAAACTCGAGTTGCAATTTTCGGCATGATTCCAATACTTCCACTATACATTTTCATGTATTGCAGGGAAAGTAAAATATCTGATGTGGACAGCACATGACTTTCTCTGCAGACTTATATCCACGTTCTCTTTATTTTATCTCAATTTAATTCATTTTTAATTCAATTTTCGTACTCATTTGGTAACTGGACTTATTTTCCTAGGGGGCGTAAGGAAAATACGAAATAACCAAAAAATCACGAGAACGGCTAATCCTTGTGTAATGGGATTGGTCGTATTCTCTCCTTCGTTAAATATTACGTATAAAACAAGCATTTAATGGATATATTTGAGCATACGTAGTTTTTTATTTTAGATTTTTACGATTTGTGCGGCCATTTTGCAAAAAAGGCAGGTTATTTTTTTACGAATGGTACCAAAATATAATCAGCACCAGGGTAACCCACAAGCGACTTATCTACCGAATTTTGTGAAATTCGGTTCATGAATTTTTCTGCTAGAGTAGATACAGACAATTTTTGAGGACCATTTCGACCAAAAAAAGCGGGTTCTTTTATGCCGAATCGTACTAAAAATTAATCAGCACCAGGGTGGTCACACCCAAGTGACTTATCTACCAAATTTTATGAAATTCGTTCCATTAGTTTTTGAGTTAGAGTGGATACATACATTACACAGACAGACACACAGAGAGACGTCCAGTTAAAAATAGTTTTTTCGTATTCTAGATATCTCGAAACGCGTAGATCCGACGAAAACTCAAGTTGCGATTTTCGGCATGATTCCAATACTTTCCCTATACATTACTATGTATTGCAGGGAAAGTAAAAATGATACTTATTCGCTGTAGTTAAAAGCATTTTAATAAAATATACGTACAAAAAATAATAGATTTTAAATTAAAAAAATGAATTACTCCATTGCAGAAAACGTTGAACTTTCTAGTTCATATACGGAAACAGCAAAATACGCAAAATTAGAAAAACGTACGAATAGTATACGGAAATAAATATGTAAAATATACCATGTAAGCCCCATTAGTAATCCTTTAAATACAGAATACGCAGCCGAAAGAAATTGAATAAAAAATATCCCATTCAAAGAAGAAACTTTTCGCATGACATGACATTTTAAACTTATAGCTGAAAAATAACGAAACTTTAAATTTGAACCGCACCATTTATTTCCGATATGTTATGTAAAAGTGTATTATTTCTTCCCATGCATTAAAGTTAGATTGTTCTTTGCTAAAATAAAATCATGTATTCCCCTCAGATTAAAATTATTTTCTCTATAGATTCCCTAAGATATTCCCTCTTAGGATCGGTGCTCTAATTTATATCGGTGCTCTAAGTTGGTGCTCTAATTTATATCATACGATTTTGAATCAAGAGTTGCAAAGAAAATAGCTAATTCTGTAACAAATTTTTACCACATTTATTTTTGTTACAGATATTCTTTGGTTATTAAAAAGAGTGTTTGAAACATAATGGGATTTCTTGTTTGAGGATATTTAAATTTAAATTTAGGTCTTTAAAAAGTATAAATGGAAATAAATTCTAATAAATATATTAGATTTGCTCAATGTTTTCGAGATATTTTTTGAGCCCAGGCATATAGTTAATCGCATAAAATACATGATCAGGCAAATAGATCATGCAAAAATCAAAGGGGCTGATTCATATTCAGGAATTCGCGAAACGTATAGATCAAAATCCGGGAATAGTATTTGGGGGGGGGGGAGGGAAGGGATATTAAAATATTATATCTTTATTATAAGCTATGAATTATATAGAAAGTAAAAGTTTTTATTTTCATTCAAACTGATTTTAAGCACCACTCATTTTTTAAAGAAATATTATATCTGTGGCTAATACTTCCTTCCAGACTGGAAATTCCCAGAAATTAACTCCAAGAGTCCTCTGTATAACCGTTTTTAGTTATCCTTGAAAATCTGCGTCTCCACCAAAAGAAATTAAATAATGAAAAATTTCTAAAACATAATATGAACTTTCTGCATGGCAAAATGTTTTAAACTCATAGTAGCAAAATGCCGAAACGAAACTTGTTATTACAATAATACCATGCACCGTAAAAGTATAGTATTTTTTTCTATGATTTGATTAATGTCGTATTATCCAATGTAAACAAATCGGTGGTGGTTCCAGTCCTATAAAGACGAAATGGTTTTGTGTGAATCCGTGAATTCATATAAGTCATCATGAAGCACTGTCTATATATTGCAAGGAAAATGGAAATATTTGTATCGAAAGTGATATCTCGAAAACAGGGAATAGAATTAATTAGTGAGTACCCCTAACACTTCCAGAATTTTATTCCGAATCCATATACGCTGTTGTCTAAGGTTTTATGTATAGCCAATCCTGAGAAATCGAAGTTTCAAGGAAAATGTTGAACCGAAAGTGAAAAATATGATGTGGGCAGCACATGACATTCCTTAGTAATGCAATAAATTTACTTCTTTTACAGTCCAAAATTAATGTATAAGTTCCACGGTACTTTGTTTTTAACGTTAAATTGTACATTTGGTGATTTTCCGGATGAAAAGATGTAAAACTACTATTTCAAAGTAACCAATTAACTTATATATATATATATATATATATATATATATATATATATATTTCGAACAACTCTAAATACACAGTTATCAATATTGTTAGCATCCTCAATAAGTATATTAAAATATTATTATAGTCCATATATTAAAATATTTTAATAATTAATTCATCATTTAGGCATCAGTTTCATAAATTTAGCGGAATTTTTTGAATTTTTCAAATTGGGTCGAAATATCGCCAAGTTGGCAATACTTTGCTAGATTAATAGCCAAGTTCTCCAAAGTCTCGCCATGCGTTATTGACGAAGAAATAAGTTATTCCTATAGCAGATAAATGACTATCGGCGTCCAAATACAAAAGTATTACCCAAATATCTTCCCTTATGAATGGAATGGAATAGATTCACCAAAAAGATGTCGCCAAATTTATCGCATGATATTACATATGAAAAGTGAACATATTTCACAATAGTTAATACTTTATTTTTTATTTTATGCGATATTTTGATACATTTATTTTAAAAATGTGCAAATCTCAAGAGAAGTTCATGCTAGCAATTTAAAGTTTATATCAATCGTTTTCTAATGAAAATTTACATAAGAAATGACTGTTTGTGTAACTTTATTAAAGGTTTGTATTTTTTGATAATTTTTTCAAAACTTTCATTCGAAAATTTAAGGAGCTTCTGAACATTCGATTGCGTTTAAAAGCAATAGACTTCAAGTATTCACGGATTATAATTTGTGTACTAAATGTTGTTCGTATCGCTCCATTAGTTTGTCACTCTGAAGGTACCAAATGACCGGCAGACAGTCAGACATACATATATAATGTGATACGAAGTTAAAAGGGAAAAAGATAACTGCATGTATGACGAAAATTTAGATGCAAACCGTGATATTCTAATTCTTAAAACCCAGGTTCAATTTCGTCATGCAATTTCGTCGTTCTATTTCGTCGATTTCGTCGTTTATTCTCGTCCAGGAATAAATTCCTGAGTGACCTAATGCAAAATACCAAATACACATTTTATAAAGAAACCCTTATCTTGTAAGGCGACATCACCTGAAAACACATTAAGGTGCGATTTCAAGAGATGAAGATTATTCTAAATAACCACACAGGTGTTTGGATATATTAATCTCTTTTATTTAATATCGTAATTAAGATTTGAAATTTAAGTAAACAATTTAAGCTGAATCCTTTTCAGCACAACAACCGCCAACTGGACACAGGACCAAAGTTAAACTCATATGCTGCCACGGAATTAAATCAGTATCAATATGTTATTCAGCAATATAATGAGAAGTGGCATGCAAATATTTACATAAATAATGTACATTAGAATGTAATGGTATGGTCTCAAACAGGGAGGAAAGCACTTAGAGAATATACTTGTATTTGAATTTAGATTATTAAGATAGAGCTAATTAGATTATTCAGTGCCATTTGTTTGTTGGAGTGCAGAACCGTGCCGCTTACACCTCAGTTCAAACCTCCAGGTAACTGGATTACAGGAGCACGCCACGAGTTCCGACAAATTAGATTATTCAATGCTGATATATTTAGATGACGGAAGCCAAAGTTATTTTAAGATATGCTGGAAATTAAGATATGCTTCCGTAGAATATAGAGTTTAGATGCAGCGCGAGGTCAACAAGTCGAAGACAAGTCGAAGTTGAAATGAAAAAGAGGGACAAACCTCTGCCGCATTGTCCTCGGCGAATCCGTACTTATGTAAGTCCGGCACACAGTATAACCGCATAGGCCCGGACAGGACTCGGCATCATAATGCTCCTCCAGTCGTCAACGATCAGACCCGGCAGAAAGACCCCGGATCAACATCAGTTTACCGTTGTCGAAGTTGTCGTGGTAATGAAATTAGTGTAGGCGGCGTAACCAAACTCTTGCCCAGCGGTTGATTGATCTTTCTCGATGTCCTGCGGCGATGGCGATGTCGGCAACTCCTTCCCATGCTCACAGAGGCCAGGATCGAAGTTCTATCGAATCCTGCATTCCGGGGTGGACAACACATAAAATGCGGTCTGGACTGACCCAGCGATGTCAGCAACCAGACAGGAAAGGGCGTGCCAAATACTCCAGCGCTCTCTTTTTATACCGGATTTTCCAAATCCGACTTGTCAATCCAGCTCGCGGTCCTGGTGGAAAGCTATTTACTGAAATCGTCCAATAGAAATTTGTTCCAAACTGCTAAAGGCGGTCCTCCCACACGATGTCCCGAATTATTCCAGATGTTTCCCAGCCGAGCTATTGTATGAAAAAGCGCATGCCTTGACCGAAAATCAACATGCCGTAAGCAAAGCCTCTGCATCAGACATCCGCTCTTGTGCTGGCGAAATAAATGACCCCAGTGTCAGAAAATACTTCTCACTCTGAATGCCCTTTACAGATTAAAATGAAAATGGCGCTAAGGATTTCTTTTAGCCAAGAATAATTGTAGAATATAATACGTTTAAAAGACAAGAGGGATAATTAAACAGGGTTAAATGAAGTTTAAATATAAAGGTTGAAATATAATGCATAAATTACGAATTTTGCACAAGTGACGCGAGATTAAGAAATCTCGTCACGACAAGTTCATGAGATATCGTTTCCACACACACACACACACAGACGTCAACTCAAAACCATTTGATTCTTGTGTAGGGATGCTTAAAAAGTGATCTCCTATCAAAAACTCGAATTCGAATTTTCGACCCTGTTACAATACTGTCTTTATACATTAAACTATGTATATAAGGAAAGTAAAAAAAATGGAAGTAAAAAATCACCACCCAAAAGTAAACCACCCAACGTCCTCCAAATTTGGATGCTAGACCCATATCGGTCATCATGCAAACTCTGTCAAATGTAGACCTTATGAAATAGATGATTTAACATTTGCTTTCAATTAAAAACTATGGAATGAAACAATTTTGACACCAATAACTACTGAAAAACATCGAATTTGACATATGGCCAAATGGTATAGACATCAAAATAATTATTATTACATTGATATCGGATTCGTAGTAAAAAATCTGTTGTGCACGTGATTTTCCTTATGCCAGCACATGACTTTCACTGCAGACACAAATTCATTTTCTATTTCTTACATAACTCCTTAAAATGGGTTTTATTTCAGAAAATAAGCCAGAAAATTATTTGAAATTCACTGAATTTACAGTTTTAATACAATTTGCTGTTTTATCTCAACAAAGGTCTGTCTTAAAATTATGGACACCGTTTAAATACTTTTGTCGTCAAAAATAAAGTATAAAATAAGTATTTAATTGATACATATGTAGTCTTTTATTTTAGATTTTCACGACTTTTGAGAGCCACTTCGCGAAAAAAGGGAATGTTCATTTTTTTTTTCGAATTGCACCGAAATCTAATCATTGCCAGTGACATACCTAACAATCATAGTGACATATCTAACAATTTTAATGAAATGTGATACATTTTTCTGCAAGAGGATATGCATACATTATACAGACACACAGAAGTCATGGCAAAAACAGATTTTTTTTCGGGGTTTAGAGTGCTTGAAAAGTGTAGATACGTCGAAAACTCGAAGTGCGATTTTCGACAAAATTCCAATATTTTCTCTACATAACCATGTAGGGAAAGTAAAAATGTGCAAAAATATAATAATAATAATAATAATAATAATAATAATTACAATATTGTAATAAATTACATAATAATGATAATAAATATTAATAATAAGTATAATAATTATGTAGATAATCTCTTACTCTTCCGGAAACATGCATTGACGTTTACTTGATGACCGTGGATGCACAGTGCATCTTGTATTTCAAATTTAGCAATTCCTAGTTCTGCATATTTAACACACTCTTGCGGAAACTCAGCATTAACCGAAAACGTGTTTTCAAGCGGAACTGAACTTACATTAAAATGTTTAGAAGAGTAGCGTGCATGACTGATAAATGTTTGTCTACATCAAAGCAGATCTCACTTCCTTTTAAAGAGAATACGGTATCTTCAAAAATAGTCCTTCCATTTGCAGTGGAATATATATATGTTGAAACAGACTTATTGATGTACATACATCGGTTTGAGTAAGATAGTAAAATTTATGATTTATTACAAAAGGGTAGCCAAATCTGTAATATGCACTCTATATTATATGTATATAATATACAATTTAATTGATTTAAGACTCGATATTTTTAAATTAAAGTATTTTTAAAACTCCAGTGTAATATCCATGTTTAAACAGACTTATTTATGCAGACATCAGTTTGGGTAAGTTAGTAAATTTTATGACTTATTAGAAAGGATAACCAAATCTGTAATATACACTTTTATTATACAGGGTGATTAAAAAAACATGGCCCAAACTTTAGGAGCTGGTAGTAAACACCAAACCAAGCATTTTTCGTCATAGTTTACCGAGTCGGAAATGAAACGCAAAGGCACCAGTGGACGCTTAATGGTGAAACCGACGATGTGAGCCGAAAACACGAGAAGGACTTAGAAGTTATTGTGGCAACCGAAAAAGAAAAAGATAAAGTTTAACTTTTATAATTAACATTAATTATTATTAATCATCGTCATAACATTGCCGTAAATTCATATTTAGTGGAATTATATTTAATGTACATTGCGCGTTGTGCCGCTGTAAACACTCCAATTATTTTACCTTTCGTGTGAGTCCTGTAAAGGAATAATTAATTAATAAAATGCTAAATTGATCACACCATTTAAACTTAAACAATAAAACATTTATTTTCATTACTTATTGCAGCGGAGGGGACATATGCGACCAGAATTACTAAAATTACTATCGTGTCTAGGACCTGTGATAACTGTTGAGCACATACCTTCCAATTCGTCTTGGGCTTTATGTCATATCGCAAAGGCTTGCATCAATTCTCAGTACTGCCATAACTCTTTGGTGTGTGGCTCCTCCTCGTACTCTGAATGCACTCACACAATGATATATCTCCATTTATTTGGAACCTCTACGGGACACTCTACAAATCTGTTGGGTTTTTCATTCTGCTCTAGTCGTGCTCTTAAGTCAAAATCGTGATAGTTTCTGCTGGCATGCTTCTAAGTCAAAATTCCATGGTTGTCTCGTGTGGTATGCTCTTAAGTCGACATCTTTTTCGTTTCTCTATTCTCGTTCTCGGGTCACAGGCTGTCGTTCCCTCGGTGGGGGGGGGGGAGAGGGTAACTCCGCCTTTACCCCTCTTTTTGGCGCTTATTGGTTACTCCTTTACCCAATGGCACCATTGCACATTTAGCAAGACCCAGCTCAGCCCCTCTGGTGTGGCACCCCTAAATTTATAGTCTTCTGACCTTTAGGTTCAGGTCGTATTAAACTTTGGTGCCAGTCAGACTACAAGGTTTGTCTGGCGTTCTGGCCACCATAAATTTCTGAATAAAAATGTCTCATCAAATGTGAGAACTGTTTCTGGTCTCACAGTTATAAAATGACATTTAATAAACAATAATTACAGTAATGGCTCAAAAGAGCGACCACCAACCTGAATGCTCGTCTCACAGCGGCGATAAGGGGATTGACGAACTCTCTCGAACAGACCAGGCATGTCGCGCACTTCAGCAGCAGCGGCCGAAATTCTGGCGACGAGTTCCTCTTCAGATTGAAGAGGAGTGTCATAGACGAGACTCTTGAGATATCCCCACAAAAAGAAGTCAAGACACGACACATCGGGCGATCGGCCTCTTAAAATTTGAAGCTGCAAATAATTGCTGCAAACTGATAAGGCCTTACATTCGGTGTAACGAAAATTTGCATAAGGATTCTTTTTCTCCAGAAAAAGTCTGCATACGTGGCTTTCTTCAACCAGAATACCGTTTTTAAGTTTTACGAAGCGACTGCTTCCCAACGAGTAAGGGCCCTGTAAGGCTTTTACTTTCTATTTCCAATCCTATAAACTTGAAGAAAAATGCTTTTCTGTATGTACTACTTACTACCTTATAAAGTTTTTCTTTAATCACCCTATATATATATATAGTATAAAATTTTACTGATTTAAGACACAATGTTTTTGAAAATTAAATTATTTTTAAAACTTTTAAAACTTTACTTAACGTAATCTTATGTCCAGGCAGTAAAGATGCTCAGCTAAATATTCTGTAAGCTCAAGCGACCTGGCAAAGAAGGTTGTTTCCTGCATTCAAAACTGGTCGACACTATTAATTTATTTTTGTATGGTATTTTTAAAGCAGTTATATTAGTTTTATAAACGCATAACTATCTAATATAATGAAAATAACTATTTTTAGAGAAACGAAAACAATCCATACGCCCACACATTACGAGAAAAAAGTTTGTATGCACCCATTTTTTATAAATTTTTTCGTACACATGCTCAAATGTGACATTTTATTTCTAAGGAAAAGTTTAAAAATTACGTTGACATTCCGAAAAAAGGAAGAAAAAACATGGGAACAGTGGAACGTTTAAACATTTCCTCAGTGAAATTTCCTTCTTCTTTTAGTGACATCAACTACAAGTGGTAGGATTTTTGAAAAAAATCTGCATGTAACAGAAGAAAATAATTTTTCATACGTAATTATTTTTTTTTTAATTAAGTTTGAAGTTCTTAAATGCTTAAGTTATGTTTAAAGCTTACTGTTTCTGAAGTTTCTAAAATATTCGAAAAGAAAAATTAAATTCTTAAAGAGAATATTACATTCAATTGCAATGGAGCGAAACGTAACAAACCTGCATATTGTTACAAAAGCGAAATGTTCTGTTTGGCGCCTCCTCTTTCGTCTGTCTCGAAGACCACTCAAAGAAAATACAGTGCATGACGTCAGTGCAATACATCAGTGCATGACGTCAGTGCAATACGTCTCAGTGACGTCAGTGCAATACGTCTCAATGACGTCAGTGCAATACATCAGTGCATGACGTCTCAGTGACGTCAGTGCATGACGGATGTGCAATACATCAGTGCATGACGTCTCAGTGTCGTCTAAGGCTCCTCTGTATACGAGCTGACTCATCAAGCATATTGAAGCCCACCATAGCTGGAAGCGCAATCCATTAGCATTAGCTCTATTCGTATTTTCACTTTAGGAAGTATAATTGAAATAATTAGGGGTGGTTGTTCTGCACCGAAATGCTCTAATCATATTAGAAAGGGTTTTTGGCTATTTCGCTTTCTTAGAAACGAAGAAAGAAGGAAACAATGGCTAATAAATAATTGGATACCTGGTATTGGAGCATACTTGTGCGAGCTAAGTTTTACAATATTATACTTGAAACTTCATTTTTTATATAAAGTATTTATTTTAAACACTTCTTTTATAATTTTTGTAAATGTAGTATGGAACCCTATGGGCTTCAATATGCTTGATAAGTCAGCCTGTAGTAGAGGAGCTCTAGTGTCGTCTAAGGGTCCTCTATATACTTCATAGAGTTTCGTCCAGAACAGAGCACCAGGCGCGAAGCGCCTTTAATCTCCAATCTCTAGGTGTGGTTCTTATCTTCATACTGTGACATTATTTCATTGGTCCATAGTTGGAGGTTCGAGGTTTTTGATTTACTGTTTTTATTATTTGTCCTAGCTCCTAGTGTGGCAGTTTGTTGCACATTAAGAGTTTAAGCAGTTTGGGGGGGTTGATGCAGATCTGAGGGTAACCTAGCATTTTAGCAGTTTAGGATTTTAAACATTTTGTAGAAAACCAAAGATCGCGAGTTTTCTATAATATCAACTGATTAAGGTGGGACGTTCCTAGTACCGAATATCAAAGTTAAGTACCGAGCGGGGTCTCTTACGAGCTTTAGCCTTGCGATGATCATAGTCATGCAGATTAAATAATAGTTCATTTGGGACAGATGGCAGATTTTTGTAGAATTTAAGCGCTAGCTTTTTGATTTGGGCTCTAACAGTTTTTATTTTGAAGTCTTTCCTAATTACCGAGTTTCTTAAGTATCTAGGGGCTTTCCTTATAATCCTTAGGGTTTTGTTTTGTCTTGTCTCTAATAAGTCTATGGTAGTTTTACAGGCATATCCCCATACGGGTGCTGCATACAGCATTCCCGGGCAGATGACCGATTTCCTCTATATACTCCTATATAGTAGATGAGCTCTAGTGTCGTCAGTGCATGACGGCAGTGCAATACAGTGCATGACATGAGGATGACGTGACACCGGGGTTGCTAGGATTTCCCAGTTAGAAGAAGGGTTACCAGATTTGGCGATTTATCACAAATCTGCTGACATTAGACTGTAAAAAGGACTCGTCCTCCATTGCAAGGGAATTAACAAATGGGCGTAACGCGAGCTACATTAGACTGTGATTTTTGTCAATGTTCTGAGAATAGTAACGACTGTTTCGTGAAATTACTTTCGTCAACATTCTGTGAATAATATCGCTTATTCTGTTAAATTAGTGCATAATTAAAATGCTGTTTGATTGTATACTGTTCCTGTTTACTTTGTGCTTGTGAATAAACATTAGTTATCCAGAAACTGTGACTTGTTCCTGCGTATACACCCACGATTCTAGAGGATACGTTTCGTAACAACACTATCCACTTCTGGTGGCACTCTTATCCACTGGTACTCTTAACACAGGAATTTCAAAAATTTAAAGATGCGCCAGTTGTTTTCCGGGATTAAAAACAGGCCATTAATTTAATTCATTTATTCAGGGTTTTTTTTCAAGTGCCCAGGCTTGTAAAATTTTAAATGCTTAATACTAACAACGACAAATTATTTTAATAGAGCTGCTGCTAGTTTCTGAAAAAAAACTGGCATATCTGAGTCTCTTCTATTGTTTTCAGTTTGAGGTTTCATTTATTAACTCAGTTGCCAACTTTCTTCCTCAAACTCCACCATGATCTCAATGACTAAAAAATAGTACTGACAGGTAGCTGCAGATTAAAATTTTAAAATATAGTCTTAGCAAGAAAATAAAATATATGCCTTATGCAAATTACTCTGAATTTAGATTTGAAAATCTGATGTGTGCAACAGACGATTTTTCTTACGGACTCAAATTAATTTTCTCTTTATTTCTTTAATAATTCATTCATTGAGTTTGATTGCACAAATTAACATGCAAAATTATTTGAAGTGACACTGAACTTGGACTTTTAATTTAATATTTGTTTTCTGATGGTAACTGGACATATTTTCAAAACCGAAGTAGTAAAGTTGCGAAAAAATATATATCTCGAGAACGGCTAGTCCTAGAGCAATGAGATTGGTCTTTGTCTTTTTACAGTTAAAATTATGTATAAAACAAGCATTTAACTGATGCGTTTCAGCAAACGTAGTCTTTTATTTTAGATTTTGGCGATTTTTGCGCGCCATTTTGCAGAAAAGGGCAAGGTTTTTTTTCACTCGAATCGTACCAAAATCTACTCAGCACCAGAGTAACTCAGAAAAGACTTATCTACAAAACTTTGTGAAATTTTGTCAAATAGCTTTTTTAGCTAGTGTTGATATATACGATTTTTGAGAACATTTTGATATTAGAAAAGGTAGGTTATTTTATCCTGAAGTGTACCAAAATCTAATCAGCATCAGGGTAACCCAAAAGTAACGTAACTATAAAATTTGGTCTAGTTTTTAAGTTAGAGTGGATACATAAATTGCACATACACATACACACAGCGAAGCACAGACTCACGGACGCACACACACAGATAGAGAGAGAGGGAGAAAGATAGTCGTATCGCTAAAGATATTTTTATGTGGTCTAGGATCTTAAAACGTGTCGATTTTTCCAAAATTCGAGTTGCGATTTTCGACATAATTCCAATATTTTCCCTATACATTACCATACATTGTAGGGATAGTAAAAATGACAAGCACATGCTTTTATGTCAATAAGATAACACAATTAAAATTTATTTTCTAATCGAGTTAAAAAAGCAATCGATGTTTCTTTCCACAATTTACTGACTACTTTTGCTGTAAGAAAAAAATCTTGCTATGTATTACAATTTTGCAAATTCTGGCAGTAAGCATGTTTCGTTTATTGCTAATGTATGTAAGTTGCCAAGTTGATAAATGCGAAGATCTGTCTATGAATGTTATTATTTGCAAACGAAGCGTCATAGCTCTAAGAACTCCCCCTTTGGACTGATCTATGAGTAACATTAATGTCTGCATTTGCAGATTAAAATCAATTTTAAGCAAAATCCAAACACTAAAGAAAAAACATGAAATAAAAAAAACGAAATATCATCCACATGTTTCTGATTCAAATCATAGACTTTGTCTAGGACGATCTGATATATTTTATTCTAGAAAAATTCTCATATACACCATTTTCTTTTTGAAAAGAAAAATGTTTAAAAGCTGCATTGAATCTTGTCAAGTAACAAGGCAAAAGTGAAAGATGAAGAATTTGCACTGTTAAAGTTGTTTTCTTGCGGTGACCTTAAATAAGAATGGTTGGTCTTTGGAAATTGTTTGCATGGTCTTCCAAAAAAAAAAAAATTCTAAATCGAATATTTTTCAGTACATGTTTCAAAAGCTATAAATATTTTATGTTGTTTCTCAAACCTTACAAATCTGAAAAGAAAATGAAAGATGTTATTAAAAGAGATAAATGTTGCACTTTTGTTAAGAACATATCGCTTAATGCTTTTCTGGGAGAAGAAATATAAAAGTTTCTATTTACTTTTAAAGAATTTAGGAACTTCTATAAAGAAAAATAACTTCAACTTCTAAGTTTAACTAATGGATACATGCTAAAACTGTTCTTTAAAACACCATCTCGACCAACAAATCTATGATTTTTATAACGTATACTGTAATACGATGTATTTTTCCTGAAAATTTTGGAATTCTAAATTTTGATATATACATACTTTTTTAAGAATCCCTGAATACTCTAAATTTTTCTGTTTTTTCTAATATATGTGATAATATAACGACAACATATCGCAATGTGATCGAAAATTTGAAAACGAGTTTTCGATAGATTTTAACGTTTTGAACTCCTTGGATTAAGAAATCCCTTATACATGCTTTAATTGGAAATAGAAAAATTGCGTTGCTTCCGTAAGATATAGATAAAATATAAATCGGTCTATTTGTGCTTATATTATAAACATTAAGATGGTTATATCACGTCCGTTGCGTTGATGCGTTGATATATTGCATGCGATTATCACTTATTTCTATGAATAAAATTTATTTATTTTGTTATTTCACATACTTTATAGAACTATCCTACTTTAACTCTCGGGCATTGCCGGTCACATTTTCTAGCATTTGAATAAAACTAACTTTTCTTCGCTACAAATCCAACTGAATGTAATTAACGTTAGTTTGAAAATTATTCAGGAAGTGAGTTATAGAGTTTGGAATCTTAAATCGCAACGTAATTGTTATTCTTTTTACAGTGGACCTTTACTTTTCTTGATTTTGATTATACGTGGCTACATCTCAAACTTAAATGGCTTCAATATTTGTTAAAATGCATTTTTATAAACATTTATCTTTTCTCCTTGATTGTCTTAAACTCGAGCATTATAATTTAAAATGCTTCCATGGTTGATGTTCATAACCGTGCAATCTAAACACCAAAACCTCTACTGCAAAATATTACCCAGCAAATTTAATCCAGATCACATATTTTTAATTGCTACTAAATATTAAATTTGAAGTAATATTATTGATATTGATAAATTTAAATTGTACCTCAGAAATGGCCCGAGAGAAAATGCTTGAACCAGCTTTTCTGAAAGCTTTTACAGAAGCAATTAACAAAGAAGCTAAGGTAATTGTTTTGCTGTTAGTTGAATAAAACCTTTTAATTTAGCTGGTTTACTTTAGTGCGGTAATTAAAAGCCATACTACGTTTAAATTATAATGTCTTCCATAAACGCACGTCGTTATCTCTCTCTTATTGTTTATATGTAGAGGGCTTCGTGAAAAGTAAAATATAAAGGTTGCAAAATCCACTTCGACAATAAGAGCTTGCAATTTCGTCCCAACAGCTCAACGGTAGAGCGTTGATTGGCCAGTTCGGAGATCCAGGATTCGATTCCCGGTTGGGGTAGCAAGGTTCTCTACAATGGCGGCCAAACAAATCAACTCTGTAGATTAGTGTTGTTGTTGAGACCCAGACCGTCCGACCTACCTACCTGAAAGGTGTAAGGTAACCGTTTGGACGGCCGGGAAGTGCCACCCAATTTAGATCGGAACCCAGTGGGGGAGGCATCCACAGGGACGATACCGTCCTTCCCCTTCCGCCAACCTCTCGGAAGGCCTTACGGACCCACATGTTTAATGTGATCGTACTCCGCATGAACACGGCGGCAGTTGTGGCAGCGTGCAAATCCAGCATGCAAACCACCGGGCTACCGCGTCCGAAATGTGCCAACAGTACGCAGTGTTCTCAGGCGGTCACCCACCCAAGAACTAACCGCGCCCGATGCTGTTTGACTTCGGTGATCTAATGAGAACCGGGGTTTTCAGCACGGTAGGGCCGTTGGCCCCTGTAGATTAGTGTAAAGATGTTGGAGGTCTGATAGTGACCCTAGTTCGAATGACACGGATTCAGTGAACTCTGGAAGTTTGTACCGAGTCAGAGCCGATTTCAGATTGAGAGGATAACGACCACGAAGAATACTAACTTGGGGAAAAATAGTAGTGGCAGGAGGCCAACCTGAGGTAATAATAGCATGAGGTGGACGGAATGATTGTCAGTTTCCCGTCAATCTGACATTAGAGGGTGGAGAATGCACATCCCACTTCGACAATAAGACCTTGCAATTTCGTCCCAATAGCTCAACGGTAGAGTGACTGCTAGCCAGATCGGAGATTCAGGGTTCGATTCCCGGTTGAGGCAGCAGGGTTCTTTCAAGGTACCAAAAAACATTTCTGGTCTTTTTTAAGACTAGCAAGAAGCTTTGCCAGTAGTCAGTCACAGAGAAGTTGGAAATCGGCTAAACCAGAATCTTTGTTCCTACAAAAGAAAAATCCCCACTCCAGAAGTGCTAAAAAATAGAATAACTTATAAAATAAAGCGACTTTTTAAAATAGGGCTCAGTCTTGGAAAAATTCTATTATGTAGGTACACACCTACAAAAATTATATGTTTTGCTATTGCTAGTTTGTCCAAGACGCGAACTCGCAGCTCAAATACTCTTCCTTTGACTTTGACTATAAATATTTCATGAACAAAATTTTAAATCAAAAACTGTTCATTTCAGTGTATCACTCTAATATTTCTCTACAAATGCACCTAATTTCATAGGTTTGTATGCGACAGTTTTTGCGGTACATGGAAGAGAAACTCTGGGAACGTTAATTTTGTGAAACAGCGGCTGCAGCGGTGTCGGCGCCGCTGTTTAGTTGCAATAGTATTTTCTAAGCGTATTTCAACAATTTTTGCAGTTGGATTTCATTTGCATGCTAGTTTTAGACACAAAAGGTCCCAGCGGCACTTTTCTGTTGAAAGGGTAGCAAAAGTACCTTTCTTTTTCTTTTTCGGCATTTTATTTATTCTAGTTATAAATGGAAAGATTTGATAGTACATCCCCACCTAGGTAGAATCGTACTTGGCGCCAAAATATGTGATTTCATTTTTTTTATTACTTGGCGGAGTTTATTTACAATGCACTTGTTTTTGTTTATAGATTAAAAATTGATGAATTATTTTATCTCATTTTATTTCTGTCTATATCTTGGTAAAGCAGCTTGTATTTTACTACATACATATTTATGTCGTTTCCTACATATATATTTATGTTGTTTACTACATACATAAACATGGCAATATGTATATTTATAATAAAATATTTGTAAATATGATGTAATGTGTTTGTCTTGAAATTTTCTATACTATTCAACAGATCAGGAGCCTGAACTACCTGGAAGATGTTGGAAACGTCCCTAGAACTGCACGCGTAGATTTTGGCGCAGATTTCAGCAGCGACGAAAGCGAGGTGGAAGAAGACGGACCCACAGAAGTTCCTGGTGAAACGTCGCCTGATCTCTGTGATTCTTGCGGCAGAGAATTGAATGGTGACAAATCAAAAGAGGAAGAACAGACAAGAACGTCTAAAAAACAATCAACAAAGAGCAGTCCAAAAAGAACGAAGAACCGTAAGTTGCAATTAAACCAATAATCCAAAATGTCTTTTCAGCAAAGAGAATATTCAGATTTTGATATATTTGCCAATTATAATCTTTGAAACTGATTTTGTCCTTTGATATTATTCGCTTTCTTATTCGAAACACAAAGTGAAAGGCTTTTATAATACCGGTGATGGAAAATATTTCATTTCCGAATATATATGTGTGAAACATGTTTTAATTTAACATTACTAATGAAACACATTTATTCTAGAATAAATTATGACATTTTTCTGGTCCCACGGTCAGTCATTATTGATATATCTTTAGTAATACGTTATAGTCATTTGCCGTGAATTACACAAATAACGTTTATAGTCTTCTAGTCATCAAATTAGACATTTTGTTAATGAAGTCATGGTGTATTGTCTAAAAGAAAATATCATGATTATGAAATTATTGCTAAGCTTATCATAGTGTGTAAAATGTGTCGAAAAGTTCTGTGAAGCTGTCACCAACCGTGACAGATAGACATGCCGGCTTTCTTTATACGAAGTATTTCAATAAATATCTCTTAAAGTATTGGCAGTCCGTAGACCTATAGTTTCGATTTAAAAAATGCTTTCATTATGGAATATATATAATCGAATACACATTTTCATCAAGTGACATTTTTTAGCAAAAAAATATATCTTTTTATACGAGCCTTCTAGAATGTTTTTTTTTTCAATTACAAAAATATTTTCCCTCTTCCAATTAGTGACACAATAAAAGTTCCATTTTCATACGACCAAAATTGCTCTAAATATGAATCATTAAAGTTTTCGAAGGATAATTGGGTATAAAACTTTTGATAAATATAGGTTGTCATATAATTTTTCGAATGGAAATTTTATCTAACGAAATCCAATTGTTGTACGACCCCCGAAATCTAGGTTTTCGCAGTTTCGTCTAATCGGGTCAAAATGGGTTATGTCATTAAACTTTGATATGTAAAATTGGTCGTGAAAAAAGTGTCAGAGAACCAGATATCTTTGAAAAGCTCGTTAAATGAATAGGAACGATTTGTTGATTTGAATTTACTTTGGAGCTGGTTACATTGTCCTTAACATTGCCTTGCGGCATCCCACATAAAGTGAACACAGCTAGATGTTCACAACTGTGGATCTATGGACCAACTGAAACTGCAATCTCTCGCTGGCCATTGGTCTTGGACTTGTTCTATCATTTATTGGACAATTTGAATGATCATCGGCAACAAGAATGTTTTCGAAATTTAAAATGTTCATAACATCTCCTTCGGTGTGAAATAACAATTTTCTGGACCATTGTGATAGTATACTTGTAAAGTGATATATATTAAAGATTTATACGCAGAAATGAAGACATTCGCTTGTTTGTGTGTGTGTGTGTGTGTTCGTGACCATGTATGGCCTTATGCATGTAAGTTTTTGCCGTGATATCTTACGAACTGACTGCACTTGTCACTATGAAATGTTACGTGTAGAAATAGTAAATGGGGAGTTTAAATAAGTTGTTTCTTTTTGGGTCACTGGACCAATCAAAGCTGCAATCTCTTACTGCCCACTGGGCTTGGGCTTATTCTCTGACATTTTCCGGGCAACCTTAATGATCATCAATATGCAATCGCAAGATTCGTAACAATTGGAATAATATACTTGTAAAAGGATTTACATTAAGGACTTTTAAGAAGACAATAATATATTCTTATGTGTGTGTGTGTGTGTTTGAACATGTGTAATCGTGAGCATGTACTATGTCGGTATGCATATCCGTAAGTTTTTGACGTGATAATTTAGGAACGAAATGCACTTGGTGCTACGAAATGATGTTACGTGTGGTCGTAGATATGGAGAGTTTAAATAAGTTATTTCTCTTTGGTCAATAACTATGTTAACTTTTAGTTAGCATAAAGTTAACTTTTATCTAGATTCTTCTCAGCATGAATTTCCACATCGCACCTACCCCATAGGTATTTCTATAGTAAAGTAACCACGCTCGATTGAATAAAAGTGATTGTTACTCCCCCTAGCGGATACTATAAAATATTGGTAAAGCATACTCAACAACAAAGCGAGATAGATGAAAAGTAGAAATGGATAATAAAACTGTTACAAAAGGGATGTATGTTACACAATATGGTTATTGGAGAATAGCTATCATATTCAGGAAGGAATAATTGCATAATAACCAAGCCTTACATGAACAGAAATTTAGTGTGGAACCTGTTTAAAATGCAGTCCGTTAGAGACAATGCACATACTGTTTTAGCTCTTTAGGACGCAGGAGAGTAGATTAAAAATGCCATCAAAGAAGTTAAAACTCACACGCCGGTCATGATAAATTACACAAAAAGTTTTAAAAATATCCAAGTTCAATTTAAGATTTTGCTTCAAAAGCAATGTACTGCGAATCTTGTACATGAGTGGCTATGGGAAGTACATGATTTTTCATACTTGAAGTAAAATAATTACGAAAAGTATTATTAACCGCTCTATGCTTCAGAGCACTCTTTATAAGGATCTGTACTAAGACTACAGAGTACAGCGCCATCTGTCAACAACATTTCTAACTAATATTGAAACTTTTGTGTATCAGATTTTTACGGCTTTCCAAATAAACATATCACGTGTTTCAGTCTTCTATCGATCACAATTTCCGAGTTGTTTCATTTCAAAGTTAGGGAGACCTTCGTGAAACACCCGGTATGAAAAATAAAGTACCGCCTGCATTATATATTTCTATTCCTCGTATGTCTCATTTTGTAGGCCCCATGACCACGAAGATTGAAAAAGATGTCAAGTTCGGGTATATATTCCCCATTTGCAACTTCTGTGATTTTGGATGGGATTACCGTTCCAGGCACTTTATCGTATGCCCTCTTCATGGTCCATTTCGCAGAACACGCATGGGGTACAGTCCAGCAATCAGGGACTATTTGAAAGATCAGCTGCACCGCGATGCACTGTCTTCGGATTCGAAACATCGGAGCCGACTGAAGGAGCTTACAAACAACCATTATGTGTAGTAAATAGGATGCCTTAGTGCCAGTTTTCACGTTGACATCATCAGCACATCATCATTCATCAAATACAATGTTGCATAATAAATCATGTTTGTTTGTCTTTCTGTGTTTCTATGTTTGTAGTCTATAGCGCAGTTTTCTCTTTTATATATTTATTAGAAGAAATTGAAAAGTAGTAAAAAATTAAAAAGGAAAATGTAAAGTAGTAAAATATACACAATACAAAAAATCAAAGTAAAACTTTACAACATACTTTTTTGTATTTTTCTGTTTTACACAAATCTTATCTCTTAGTTATATTTTTTGAAAGAACATATAAAATAACTTTTAAATTATCACTACGTTTATTCAAAAACAAGAATTATTTTATCAAAGTTTGCAGCAATATCAATCCAAATGGGAATTATTATCTTAAGATTTAACTACGTTATTTTAGATAAAGAGAAATGTTTTCCCATTCCTTATTTTTATTCCAGCCATTTTTTTTAGCCCGGAGTTTTCCTTTGCGTGTTATTTTGTTCCTTTAAGAGCTTTGTGATGTTTCTCTTACATCTTGATTTTAGATAATCAACTTACCCTGACTTTGTGTGACCCTTTCCTGGATTACCTGGTGTCTTAGATAATCGAGGAAGAAAAACAATCTGCATGGGAAAAATAAATTCTTGTTGCATATTTGAAAACTCTTTAGGTATATTTTGAATTTTGTATTAAAATACTCGTTTTAAATATTTGCTAGATCAGAAAAACAAAGGCGTAGTTTGCATAACACCCATGGTCTAGATGTAAATTTGACACCTATATACACTTGCAAGTGTATAAATATATATATATATATATTTATGGGTAAGTGTCCTGCCTCCTGCTCTGACTCACTAGACGGGTCTGGGAGGGTCGCTGTGAACTTTGTTCTGCCTTCTAGGCCGTATTTTGCCATGTTCAATCCGGTGCTTCTCGATATTTTTCATACTGTTGCAGTTGATCGCACTTACACGTAGTGAAAGAAAAAAGGTTCCTGCCTCATAGTAATACTAGATTTCCTGATTTTTCTTATCTTCAATTTTTCATCTTCTGGTGTCTGTAGTCTGAGTTTGGGCATTTATAGTTGGTTGGTTGGTTGGTGTCGTGTCCCTAACATATTTATTAAGGAAGAATGTGTGCACTGCTTCGGGCATTTATAGTGATGTACTATTTCCCAATCTGAAACATGCATTTGTTTGGGTTAATTAGAATTAAATACTCAGACCTGAAGATTAATTTAATTTTGATTAAGCTTCGAATTTGGGCCGGAGCTGCTCTTTTCTATTATCGGCACTATAGCCGTGGTTTTGCTTCTATGGTGATGTTAATATTTCACGATTAGCTGAATTAATTATTTTTATTATTGCATTTTTCTAATTAATATATATATATATATATATAATTATATATATATATATATATATATATATATATATATAATTATATATATATATATATATGTATGTATGTGTGTGTGTGTGTGTGTTAAACGTGTGATGTATAATATTTAAACACAGATTTCGAAGACCAGAAGGAGATATATATTGTAATTATTCCTAGCTATTGTTACTTTCCCTACTTACATAGTGTAATGCATAGGGAAAATATTGTGACGAGATCAAAAATGGGAGTTCGTGTTTTTGATGGAAGAGCACATTTCTAGCATCCTTTAACTGGAGATGTCTGTGTTTGAGTGTGCTGCGATATCTTATGCACATTTCGAAAGGAATTAGGAGCGATTGTTACGACCTTTGAATATTGGAATACTATTGATTTTAAAAGCGATCGAAGATTTGGAAGCCGAGGACATTCAATCAGGATATTCAATAACGCCAAATAAATCTGAACAATTGCACGTTTCTCAAATAATTATATCTAAACAAATTGCATGAAAATGAACAGTAGTAAGCAACATCAATTATGTAACACTTAATTTAGTGGCCTTATCGACTAATTTGGAGAAATATCGCCCAAATTGGCGGCATTTTAATAGGGTGCCAAATTCACGAAAATGACGTCAAATTGACAAAAATGTTGCTAAGTTACGAAAATGATACCAAGTTAATGAATTAAGTAATCAATTACCTTATATAATGGAGTATATTGCTAAGCAGATGTTAGCCTGATTTCTAATTGTCAAGTTATTTTTGGGTAAAATATAAGATAATTTGTTACTTCAAAATAATTTTACTTGTTTTCATCCACAAAAGCCCAATGTCAGCGTACTTTTAAACGTTTGAAATGTACCGTCGCTCTTGTCCTTCATTATTTTGCATTGAAAGAAGTAAAGTAATTTACATGTATTATTATTTATTGTAAACAATATGAAGGGACAGCCATGTGCTGTTCCACAACAGATTTTAATTTGTGAACAATCGATCTACTAGATTTTGAGAACACGTTCTAGTTTTCTGAAAGCGATGAACACGTGAAATTGAGAACCATATTCGAGAAAATGCTAATCAACTTATTTTCCAATAAAATGTTGGCAATTCGGATTTGAATAGGCTGTATATTTGTGTATTTAGAAAAAAATATTCAAACAGAGACGCTTTATATAAAATCCAATATACCGTAACGAATATATTCGGAAAATACGATCGAGCCCAATAGGCGCAATAAATTGTCAAGAAACAATTTTGAATGATTTCTCAGTTTAGGTGAATGTTGGTTAAACCTGCAGGTCAATACTTTTTTTTAGAAAATCTCGATTATATATACATAAGACCAGGACCAAGTATGTTGTAAAATAAATATAAGGATATTTATATTTAATAAATGGTCATATTTCAAATTTTGATTCATTTTCGATATAGGTGAAAATGCTGATCTTCAAAGCAGGTTCAGTCTTGGAAATTAAATTAAATTATTTACTTGAAACGAGTATATTCATAGAAAATTTTGATTTAATTTATCTTTGATTTGGTCTTTGATTTGATTTATTGTTAAATATTTGTTGTTGGACTCATTCAATGTATATTTTAATGTAATGTATCATAAATTTAGCAGTTTCATTTTATTGACACATTACATTTACTTTAATTGCATATTATGAATATGAATTTAAATTTATTATTATTTAGTGAAGAATGATTGAGTTACGCTATGTTATTCGTACAAAAGCATTCCTATTTATACACAGAGCTTTTATCATAAAATATATAAAATACGTGTTTAAATATATTTATTTACATTCCATAACATTACATTTGTTAAAAATCTCTGAAATTCATGAAAGATACCAGTATAATTGTAAATATAATCACAATATTTCGCCATATTTCCCATGAAACCACGCTTGTATTTCTACATAACACGCCTTAAGCATAATAAGCGATTTGAAATGCCTTTTAAATAGAACTCCCTAAAGTATAAATGTCCATTCTGGTTTATGAATTTCATTCCAGCTTCAGTCCCAAAGCATTTCCATCGGGTTTTTCACAAATTTAAGAGGAACCTCCCCCCCCCCCTTTCATCGCTTTTTCAAACTGCATCTTGTATAAAACGATTCAGCAAGAGAAGGCAGGAACTGTTATTCTTTGCATCCAACCCTTCTTGTTCTATACTCGAGGAACACTAATATGAGGAGTTTTTATTTCATATTAGTGTTCCTTTTAGTTGTTGGTTCCTTTTTAGTTGTTGATACATGATTATTTGAAATACACATATAATTAAATATACTTAGAGTAGTAACATGTCATAATTGTAAATTGATTTAAATAAATTAAAGACGAACTCGTTAGATTTTAAAAGTCATTTAATAAACATCCTGTAGACGTACACATAGATTAAAAACCAGAGTGCTTTAGAGCATCATTATATCCTTCCTCAGTGACGTTATACGCAAATCGTATCAATAAGATTAAATACTATCCACACCGGCAAGCAAAATTTGCATATTACAAATCGGCAACATTACAACAAACATGAAAATGCATCAACATAAAATCATAAGCAAGAAATTTAAATTGGCGGCGTTTAAAATGCAAAATTAAAAAGACAAATTGTCAAGTTCTATATCAAGCATGGAATGTAAAAGCAATTGATTTTAAAATCAGAGGTAAGATTGTAAAGGCTTGAGCCGCATTGAATCGAGAGCTAGTCGCCAGGCATAACTCAAAACACGCACAGGATCAAAATTACAGATAGAATCACGGAATAAGATAAGTAAACAGGGATTAATACATTAGAATTGAACGAGGGTTATTACAACTAATCAAAAGAAAATATTTTTCGACAAGGAGCTGCAAATTATCTTAAACAACAAGTTAAGTAACAGCCGTAGACTGTTTACCATTTTTAACGTCCTGAGCAAGTTCAGTTAACCGTATACCAACCGTGCGTTTAGTGCTACCAATATAAAACTTAAAATCATTTTTAGGAGAAAGAAGGGGTACCACATATACCCCCGGCTAAGCTTTTAAAGTTGAGTTATGCCTGGCAACTCGCTCTCGATTCCATGTGCGGCAAGACTTTACAATGTTACCTCTGATTTTAAAATTAATTGCTTATTACATTCCATGCTTGATATAGAACTTGACAATTTGTCCTTTTAGTTTTGAATTATAAAACGCCTTCAATTTACATTTCTTGCTCATGTTTTTATGTTGATGCATTATCATGTTTGTTGTAATAATGCCGATTTGTAATAGGCAAATTTTGCCTGCCGGTGTGGATAGTATTTAAGCTTGTTGGTATGATTTTCATATAACGCCACTGAGGAAAGTTATAATGATGCTCGAAAGCGCTTGGGCTTTTAATCTATGTGTACGTCTATAGGATGTTTATTAAATGACTTTTAAAATCTAGCGATTTCGCCTTAAATATGCTAATAAATTTCCTGAAACGTCAGTTATTTGGGGAAAAAAAATGTTTCAATTATGTATAGAGTTAAATACATTTCTGTTAAGAGATCACGTGTTTATTTTACCGCCATTATACAGGCGTCAGATTGTTTAACATCTGTGGTCAACGACTTATGTCTAAAAATTTAGAGGAAAATAACAGTGACGAAGCCCACTAAAATTTAAATGGCATTTCATCCACCAAAGGCAGTTTGAGGAGATATTGTATCTAAAGTTTAGAATATGCTTACACATTATATATATTAATAATATCAAACAATTGATTGCTTTGTAAGTATATTAACCGAAAATAAAAGGACAATATTGCTTAGTAATTAACATGAGCAATTTTTCGTACTATTAAACATTGTATTTTTCCATGGGCAGTACAATATTCTTTCGAAATAATTAGTTGAATTATAAAAAATTTCGTACGCTGATTTTAACCAGTAACATTAATAAATATGATTTTCTGCCCAATTTAGTAGTAACGAGGCTTTAATTTATACTATTGCTTTCCCATAGTATCAACATTTGTTATTCTGTGGGGAAATTCATATGTTGTATCTATTTTCGCCTATTCTTTTTTGTTGTTGTAAAAGCCTGTGCAGTCTTGTTTCTGAAGGTTTGTGTTCATGTATTAGGTGCCTTCAGCCGCAAAAATGTCATAAAATTCAGAAAAAGTATTCAACGAATTTCAGCTTACACCTTTCTGGTAGGTCGGACGGTTTGGGTCTCAACCACAACAACGAATTTCAGAAGAATTTTACAAAAGTAATTTTAGAAAATGGTTTCAATTTTTATTTACAAAATTTAGAAAATGTGTCTGAATGTCAGCAAAAAATAAACACAATATAAGTCTGTTTTTCCCATAAAACTCCAAGCACATGTTAACATTGCATGTCGTAAACTTGATACGCGATCTGGAATACATTTCAAACAGAATTCCCTAAAGCGTGAATGTCCTTTCTATTTTCTGAAATTCCTTCATGAAGCCTTCCCCAGACTTTTTCCCTCCAGTTTAGTACAACTCCGCACATGAAAGGGATAATTTTTCCCTCTTTGCGGCAACTGCATCCTGAATAAGACGATCCAAGAGAAGAATATGTATTCTTGTTATTCCTGTTGCTTTATGCTTCTGCACATAAGATAATAAAATAGGGAGTTTTTATTTATTTCTTATTCTAGCGGTAGAAACAGATCTTGAAGATCCGAAAAAAGAAAGTTTGCACCTTGAGAACATTATATATAACCAACTGATTTTGTTGTGTGTTTGTAAAATTATAAATTAGATGGGATGTAGACAAAATGAATTTGAGAATCTTAATGAAATTTAAATTGAAGATAAAGAAGTGGTAAGCTTTAAATGCAAATATTATTATATGGACAATTCGCAGTCAAAAAATATATATACTGTGACTCCTCTAAATAATCAATTGTATGCAACGCTGGCATTTCTAACCCCCCCCCCCCTGCAGTCATTGATCGAAGATGTTAAAGACTAAGGAAGGAGTAGGTCTAATCGGGACACTTTTTAGAACTAACTTGAAACAAAAAAATTAATACATAAATTGGTTCTTTTATATTCAATTATTATTATAAATCATTTAAAACTGTATTTATTGATAAACATATATTTTATCTATAACATATAAAAAACCTCTTTCGAATGACTTCCTTAGATGTTATCATGACCCGTTTTCGATAATACCTCTCTAAAAGCAGTGTCAGTATGTCAAAGCACCCAATGCGCCCCCGAGAAATGAAAATACTCTTGTATAGAAATTCGACCATGCCGAATTCAAATCTGAAATTCGTTTTTCAAATTAAGCCCTGGATCTGGAAAAATAGCCTCTTCCAGACTGTAAAGAGGCTTGCGCGCCAACCGGGAGTCGAACCTTGGATCTCCAAACAGGCCAGCCGACACTCTACCGTTGATCTACTGGTACGAAATTGCAAGCTCTTATTGTCGAAGTGGACTCTGCATTCACCACCCTCTAATGTCAGATCGGCGAGCAATTGACTATCTAACTAACCATCTGACTGACCACATCTTGCTATTTTTTATCTCAGGCTAGCCTGCTGCTACTACAATTTTTACCCAGGTTTATCCTGCGTGGTCGTTATCCTCTCAATTTGAAATCGGCGCTCAATCTTTCAGCATCCACTGAATCCGTACAAGTCGTTCTAGGGTCGCTTTCAGACTTCCGACATCTTTGCACTAATCTACAGGGTTGATTCGTTCGGGCTCCATTGTAAAGAAGCTTGCAGCCGCAACCGAAAATCGAACCCTGGATCTCCGAACTGGCCATCCGGCACTCTACCGTTGAGCAATTGGGACGGAATTGCAAGCTCTTATTGTGGAAATAGACTCTGCAAGTTTGATCTTTTTTTGCTATTTTTGCTAATTTTATGTTTTTAATCTCAGGTCGTGATTTCGTGTATTCAGACACTTTTTTCTCAATCATAGATTAAGCGCCTTCAGGTCTACAAAATTCAGGAGAACTTTTTAAATGCCAGCAAATAATAAACACAATTGTTAAAACCTTAGAACTCTTTCGTGCATAATAAAATGATTGAGTAATCATCATCACCACTTCGTTGTCTCAGAACAAAAGGACTGAATGTTCATTAACGTCTGTTAACGCCGTAATTCATCCTTCCTTCGGATTTGAGTGAGTTTTCGTATCATGATCTGAGCTAAAATGAATGGAGCCAATGGTTCGTAGAAGAAGTAGGGCAAAGCTTGCAATTAACGACAAACTTTATTAACATCACTGCACATAAAGATCTACTCCAATACCAGACTGGTATGAGGCATGTGAGATAGTGTAGTCATTGCTCGCTGCAGGACTGATCTCCGTGCGATCGTTCACCTTGGTGAATCGTGATGCATCTCCCTGTAGAACGCGTTCTTTTCATATATATCCTACTGTCGTCCCATACCACCGTGATTATGGGACCACTCTTGCATATGGGTTTGGAATTTTTCCCAGCATCCAAAGATACTCAGACCACCCTGTCTTACTTCAAGGGATCTATATTCCCTAGCTCTGATGACAGGCAAAATGGCTTTGGTTTGCCTCTCCCAGCATATCCCCGGTGGCGACGACAGCCTTTATGCCTTTGTTTTTGACATTCTTGGCTGACTCGGGTCTATGGCCGACTATGGGCAAGACCTCCCAAAAATCGCACTCTGAAAAAAATGCTAGAAAATTCGTCTGGATTTCTCACAACAATATATGTCGGTATTTCCCATGAAACACCACGCATACTTTAACATTGCATGCATCAAACAGGATGCACGATTTGAAATGTTTTTCAAACAGAATTCCATAAAGCACTTATGTTCTTTTTATTTTCTGAATACCATTCCCTTGAAGATCCCTCCAAACATTTTTTTTTTCTCCAGTTCAGCACAACTCCACACATGATACCTTTCTTCCTTTTTGGCGCATTGCATTTTGAATACGGGCGATCCAAGAGAGGAATATTTATTATTGTTATTGCTAAGCTTTATGGTTCTATACATGATATACTAAAACAGGGAGATTTTATTTATTTCTTGTTTTGAGGAAGAAAATACTCCTTGAGATATGGAGGTATAAAATTGGGTCCTTGCGAACTATATATTATATCAAGCCAACAAAGTGTGCTATGCGTTAGTAGAGTTTCGAAGTAGATTTATAGGATCGAAAGTAGACAATAAATAACTTTAGACATGAGGATATTAAAATTGAGGATGAACCATAGAATTATATTTGGATTATACTTAATTTGAGGATGATGATTGGGGATATTTGAGTTATATTTAAATTAAGGATGATAATTGATGATATTTGCATTCAGAATTATAATTTCTGGTATTTAAATTATATTTAAATTGAGGATGATAATTGATGATATTTAAATTCAGGAATATAAGGGATGATATTTAAATTAATAATTCTTGGGTTTTTTAATAAATATATATATACAGGGTGTATATAAACTGATGATCAGAACTGCAAGGGGTTATAGAACTCACCAAAACAAACAATTTTCACAGTACAATGTGGGGTCGGAAAGCAACCGGCGAGCCGTGAGAAGGCGCTTTCTCTGGAGTGGATGAAACTTCTCGTCAAAATGGAGAAGACAGTAAATCCGCGTGCTACACGTTCCAAGTGCCACAAGCAAAGGTTCTCCGTGAATGTGTGGGCAAGGATTATCCACGACCAATTAATTGGCCCGTATCTGTTACCAGACCGCCTAGACGAACAGAAGTACCTCAACTTCCTCCAGCAGGTGCTGCCATATTTACTACGTGTTGTACCAGCAAATCATCGAGTGATTATGTGGTTCCAGAACGATGGATCGCTAGCACATTACACCAGGATTGTACGGAACTACCTGGACATTGTCTTTCCGAACAGATGGATTGGCCGTGGTGATTATTCCGTCTCGTGGCCTCCCAGAACTCCCGATTTGTCCTGCCTGGATTTTTTTCTCTGGAGATAGCTAAAACACGCCATTTACGAGACGCCCATCGATTTACTAGGGGACCTTGTCGCTCGAATTAGCGTCGCAGCTGCAGACGTTCGTGAAATGCTAGGAATCTTCCAAATTGTAAGCGATTTACTCCGTCGCCGCTTTGAAGCCTGTCTCGCAGTTCGTGGTAGTTCATTTGAGCATTTGTTCTAAACATTTTGTCAATAAATTTCTATTATTCATCCTCATTGTATTCGTCTTCACTTCACTCCATTTTGACGCAACGTTTCATCCACCCCCAGAGAAAGCGCCTTCTCGCGGCTCGCCGGTTGCTTTCCGACCCCACATTGTATTGTGAAAGTTGTTTGTTTCGGTGAGTTCTATATCGCCTTGCAGTTCTGACCATCAGTTTATATACACCCTGTATATATAGAGTTGTTTAATATAAGGTAGTGAAATAAAAGTCACTTACTTTTATTAAATATCTGTCTCTATAGCGCCTCAGTTTCTTTGAGCATTTGATTTAATTAATTGATGACCACAGGATTTGTAGCACGGATGACTAATACTATAATTCTTTTAATTATATTTTAATTACACATAATTACTTTACAATTAGATTATATACAGAGGATATTATTTACAAAACTGTTCTTACAAGAGTTCGACAATTAACCGTAAAGGCTATGAGAGGAGTGAAGTGCGAAGATAAAGGGTTGCAGGCCGTTGGCGGAAAAGTTAACAAATTGTATTATATCGCTCAAACGGCGATTCATCACAAATATCCAACAATAATGATAATAGATAGAATTGAAGTTTAGATTGAATATATATATAAAAATTAATTTGAGACTGGATGATATTTGACATTGAGGATAAACGAGTGTCAGCTTTAAAGGCATAAATTATTGCACATTTAATTTGCAGTTAGAAAATATATAAAATTCTCTGTATTCAACGATTATGTATGTCTAAAAGGGCATTTGCATTCAGATAGAAAGGAGTATAACTAAAGCAGACACCATTTGGAACTAGATTAAAACCTCAAAATTTATTTATAAATTAATAATTTTAAATTTAATCATTATTTTTCCATCACATAAAATATAATTTAGATATTATTTGTTGTCTGCATATGACAAAAAATCATTGTCTGAGACGAAAGAAGAATTTTTCATCAGGATAACCAGACAGAGGAACAACTCCAGCGAAAGAAACGGTATGCTAAGAGAAATATTTCTATGAAGGAAAGAATATTTTACAATAATGCCAACTTTCAACGAATTCTTCAGGTTTCGCTATCTGTTGATCAGTCAAATGTTATTTAAATGAGTCGGATAGAACGTTATTACAGTGTAAAGCAGGCGTAAAACATTAGGTATTACTCGAGTATGATTTGTACCTGTACATTGTTTTTATTAAAAGAGATATTCTAGTTTAAGAAACTATTTCTGTACGTCAGCAAAAGAAAACAGAGTCTGACTTGCAAATTTATTTTCTCTTTCCTTCATTAAAATAAGTTCAATTGCACAAAAAAACCACGTATAATTACTTGAAACTACATTAAATTTGCAATTCTACCTCAATTTTCGTTTTTAATTTGTTGATTAGGTGTACTATTTTCAAAGTCGGCAAAATCTCAAATATTTCGAGAACGGTTTTCCCTAGAGTCATAAGTTGTTTTTATTTTATTTTTTTGTCTTCTGTAAGAGCTGTTCTTAGAATCATCCAATAAATTTTTGCCACATGACATATGATTCGTTATTTTTCTTTAGAAAAAAAGTATGCAGCTAATGCATTAAAAATAAATATTATTGAAAATAAACGGTATATTTGAATGCATGTTTATACTGTATATTACACCGTATCACAAATTATCTACTCCAGTACCACCAGTGGAACGCGTACCACTGATTGAGAACTGCTGTTCTAAATAATTGAATTCGGTCCCGAATTTAAAAACGCACAATGATAATATAACAAAGGGAGTAGACCTTGCACAATGATAATTCTACAAAAAGGAGCTAACCGGACTGATCCAAAGATCGTCTGTGAATCAAATATTTAAGCAAGTAGTTGAAATTGAAAAGATCTTCTATATGATTTTAGTAAAAAACGTATATTTTAAGTCAAGATGTATATGTTTATTTTTTAGAAGTTATTACTGTTATTTAAAATTTATATTATTAATTCTGTACTTTGTTTCTGTACACATGATTTTCTTTATTAAAGGTAAGTTGTGCTCGATAATTCCAGAATGTGGCGTTATTCAATTCGTGCAGTGCTAAGAGAAATTAACTGCATCAAATTCTGTGGACTTGCAGTTGTGGTGTCGCGATTGAGCAAGTTCATATTTTCTAATTTTAAATGCTTTTATCGAACCAAATGTAAGTGTAAAATTCTGGCTGAGAATGAAACAGCAGCTTTTCTGCATTTACATGTTATTTTTCCGTGGAACTTCCGCTTTCAGAAAAAGCCGTTGGAAGTACATCTGTTTTGATTTTGTGTGGTTCATTATTGCCCTCTTTCTGCGCGCTAGTAATGCAAGCGCTTGGTATATGTATATATGTTGTGTGACGTCAGAGCTTCTGAAGTAGCTGTAAAGTGACGCTACTTTTTGAGTCAGTTGGGACAATAGAATCGAAGATGGTAGACCTGGGTTGGTCAGGTCCATACCTTTATAATACTAAAATTCGTAAATTAGAACTCCTGACCCAACTCCTGACCAAGGAAAGTATGTGTGGTAAAGAAAGGTACTTTTGTAAGTAAAGTACCTATTGTATGTAAAAATCTCGCGGAATTTAAAAGGAATAAAAACATGGACTGGATTTAAGTTCTATGATATAGAAACGAAACTGGCGGTTTTACTGCCCTTTGGATTAATTGAAGTGTTTTATTGCTTAAA
This sequence comes from Amaurobius ferox, assembly GCA_951213105.1. Classification (NCBI taxonomy): domain Eukaryota; kingdom Metazoa; phylum Arthropoda; class Arachnida; order Araneae; family Amaurobiidae; genus Amaurobius; species Amaurobius ferox. The sequence goes on from OX578135.1 coordinate 16,923,806, forward strand.
TATTCTAAATTTGTTATAATGATTTAATTACTCCAGTCCTAATTGTGATAAAATATAATTTCGAAAATTAAGGATATATTTACGAAGATTCTTCAAAATAGTGTATAAGAAGTTCTGAAGTGTTTTTAGTTAAGATAATCAATCTTCGTAAGTAGTGATTTTTATGCTATGTGTGATTATACAGTATGTGTCTAAAATTGATGTTGAAAAGCTCCATGTTCTGTCTGATTCGAGATTTCAATGTAGTAAAGCCATATTAACGTCATGTCAGAAATTAAAGAATTTGTTTAATCTTCAAATGGATTTAATAATTGTGTCTTATGCCATTTATTTATTTCCGGTCATTGTTGAGTATTTTCGCTCAACATCAGGAAAGCGAACCTGTATTATTTTGGGTACTTCCACTATTTAGTTAATTAACTTTTCTTCAAGAATCTTAACGGCCTCAAGAATAATCACGGTGTTTGCATCGTTTCTGATTTCAAGGTTTGCAACGTTTCTCCAGTGGACTGTGTGGCCCTCCACCTTTAAGAGTTGTGATATATGAAGATGATCACGAATCCCGTGTTCACACAATACATTTTTTTAACCAGAAGTGAAAATCTTTAGTGAATCATCCTAACTTTTCCAGTATTTAATGATAAATCTATAGCAGTTAAGATCTAAAATCTATATCAATTAACCTCAAGGTATAGCTAATTTTATGATATAGACGTTTCAGGTAAAATTAAAAGTTTGGAACCGGAAATGGAAAAAGAACCTGAAATGGGAATAATTAGTGAACCCCCTGTCTCTCTTCGGAATTGTTTTCATTCGAGCTCTTTCTATAACAGATCCTGGGAAATATAGATGCTTCAAGTAAAACTTTTTCCAAAACACAATAGTATGAGAAAACTTTTACCACAATACGAGCTCCTTATTTCAGGATATCATGTATAGAACCATAAAGCGAGGAAAATACAAGAATAAATACTTCTTGCGCTGTATCCGGAATGCAGTTTCAAAAAAAGGAAAAATATATTCCTTTCATGTGTGGAACTGTGCTGAACTATCCCTAAGAGTGCTGAGAGAGCTTCAGAAATGAAATTCAAAAAATAGAAAGGACATTTATGCTTTAGGGATTTCTGTTTAAAAAGCATTTTAAATCGCATACGATGTTCAGGACATGCAATGTTAAAGTATGCGTGCAGTTCTATAGAGAATACGGATATATATTGGGTTTATTTTATTGCTAACATACAGAATAAGAGGCAGAATTTTGTAGACCTGAAGGACCTTAAAATACACGTTTTGAAAAAAACACTGGGCACACAGAATCGCTAAAGAAGAATACAGGTAAAAGTTTTGTGTCCAACGCACGAATTTTTCAGAAAATGAAAAACTTTCGATTTAGCTTAAAATCAAAATAATGCAATAAAATAAAAAGAATGCAAGAAAAAGTCTTATATGTCCAACGCACGAATTTCCCAACAGTTGAACACATTTTAATTTAGCATAAAATCAAGAGAATGCAGTAAAATAAAAATAATGCAAGTAAAAGTCTTATGTGTCGAACGCACGAATTTTCCAGCAAAATAAATTTTGATTTAGAATAAATCAAAATAATGCAAGTAAAAGTTTTATGTGTCCAACACACGAATTTTCCAGCAAATGCGTAACTTTTGATTTAGCGTAAAATCAAGAGAATGTTGTAAAATATAAAGAATGCAATTAAAAGTCTTATGTGTCTAGCGTACGAATTTTCAAGCAAAAGAACACATTTTGATTTAGCGTAAAATCAAAAGAATACAAGTAAACGTTTTATGTGTCCAAAGCACGAATTTTCGAAAAGATGAACAAATTTTGATTTAGCGTAAAATCAGTAACAAAAATTATCTTCCTTACTACAAGATCTCAAAAATGAAATAGCTTTATAGCTGTTAGCGGTTAAAATAAGCATGCACCGTTTCATGTGCTTCGCAGTATTCTTTTGAGAAATATTCAGCTCATCGTGGAAAAAGAACAACTTCTAATATTCCGAGAATGGTATATGAGGTGGTCCAAACATTAGTATTCATTTATTTTAGATTAAAAGAACTTAGTATTTAGACATTTGATAATATTAAATATATTTACTTTTTTTAGATATTCTCCATTTTAGATAAATATATATATATATATATATATATCAAGGACGGCGAATATTATCGAACTGCAAACTATGCGATACGTTTTATAATAAAAAGTATGTAACATAATTATATGTGCAGGAAATAATCAATCTTCTATCTTTAGTATCCAAAGAAAGGAGATTACAGGGTCTATGAATACATACTCGTAAAAGACAAACTTATGGAAGATGAGTAAACACGATAATTATAGTAGCATCAAATGACAAGCAACACGCTGTTAGCGGATTTAAATGTTAGCATAATTATGTTAATATACATATGTTTTTCAAAAAAATGAATTGTTCTCCTCATTTACTGTACATAGTAATGAATAGATGTTTATAGATTATATATATATCCAATTTTATACGATTTTCTCAATTTTTTTAGGATATATATTGCTGTATGTGGCAAAAAAAAACTTAAATATGCGGAGAACATATGATAACTTGTGAAACATTATGTTTACCTCATTTCAGATGAGGTAAACATAAATTATTATGCTTACCTCATTATATTTTCAATGTTTTCGAAACTTCCAAGCATTTAATAGAGAGTAATTTTGCAATTTTAGATAAACACCATGAAATATTTAGTGAAAAGTGTATGTTAGAACCTTTTAGAGGATGTCATTCATTTATGAATAGAAAAATTCATAATAAATAATAATTTCTCTAGCAATGTTCTATGGAATTACGTCTTTCAGAGTTTTAACTTTCACTGCAATACACGGTAACGTATATGGAAAGTATTGGGATCGTATAAAAAATCGTAACTCGAATTTTCGACGGATCTACATGTTTCGAGTACCTTAAAACTATTTTTAACTTGACGTCTGAATGTGCGTGTATGTCTGCATGCATGTTTGGCCGTGTGATTTTTGTATCCACTCAACTCAAAAACCAATTGATCAATTTTCATAAAATATGGTAGGTAAGTGACTTGAAGGATATTCTGGGATTTCCACTGTAGCTGAAAAATGAATTGAACAAATTTTATAAAATTAGGTAGGTAAGTCACTTGTGGGTTATTTTAGTACTGAATATATTTTGGTACGATTCGGGAGAAAGAAACCTGCCCTTGTTCTATGAAATGTCCCGCAAAAATCATATGCATTCAATCTAGCTGAAAAAAAATTAATTGACCAAGTGTTATAAAATTGGGTAGGTAAGTCATTTGTGGGTCATTCTAGTACTGAATAGATTTTAGTACGATTCGGGGAAAAGGAACCTGCCCTTTCTCAATGAAATGTCCCGAAAAATCGTATGCATCCACTCTAGCTGAAAAAATTAATTGACCAAACTTTATAAATTTAGGTAGGTAAGTCACTTGCGGATTATCTTGGTGCTGATAATATTTTGATATGATTCTGGTCAAAAGAATCTGCCTTTCTTTACGAAATGACCCGCAACAATTGTTCAGATCTGAAATAAAAGACTCCGTATGCTCAAATGTATCCATTAAGTGCTTGTTTTACGTAATTTTGACGACGAAAATAATAATGCCAACCCCATTACGTTAAGATGGACTATAATTTTACGTTTCTTAATTTCAAGGAGCTGAAGATGACTTTTCACTGTCGTTAAAAAAACTATTCAATGAAATTTCTTACAATTTTGTAGTTATGTCTCTTGATGTTATCCTGATACTGGTTAGATTTTGATATGATTGGGAAAACTATAACCACAAACTTTTTGCTAAATGGCCAGCAAAGATCGTGAAAATCTGAAATAAAAAACTAAAATTGTTGAAATATATTTATTAAGTACTTGTTTTTATGTAGTTTTTACTACAAAACGAATAAGACTGACCATAAAACTCCGGGATGAACCAAACCGTTCTCCAGATACTTTGATTTTTTGGATTTTTGAGGAGCTGAAAGCTTCAAAATGCATTAAGTTGTCAAGTGAGACTAAGAAGCATTAAAAATGCAAATTGGATAAAACATCAGAAAATATCCATGTTATTTTCCGCAATTAAACACCATTTGATGCATCGTGAAATCAAAAATGAGAAAATGAATTTGAGTCTGTGGGGAAAGTCGAGTTCTGCCCGCATCAGTTTTTTAAGTCAAAAGTATGTGCTCAGTTTCTTGGGACATACGGGTTTTTATTGTGCCTATTACTTTTCCTGCAATACATGGTAATATAAAAAGAAAGTTTTGGAATCGTGTCGAAAATTGCAACTTGAGGCTTCAATGGTTCCAAATGTTTCAATCACTTTAGAGTACGAAAATATAATTTTTAACATTACGTCTGTGGTGTTGCTGTTGAGACCCAGACCGTCCGACCTACCAGAAAGGTGTAAGGTAACGGTTAGGATTGCCGGGAAGATCCACCCTATTTAGATCGAGACCCAGTGGGGGAGGCATCCACAGGGACCATACCCTCCTTCCCCTACCACCAACCTCTCGGAAGGACTTACGGACCCACATGTTTAACGTGATCGTACTCAGCGTGAGCACGGCGGCAGTTTTGGCAGCGGAAGGAATCGAACCCGGGCCTACCGAGTGCAACTCCCGCGCGCAAACAACTGGGCAACCACGCCGTACGTCTGTGGTGTGTGTGTGTGTATATATATATATTTCTATCTGCCTGTGTGTGTGTGTGTGCATGTTTCTATCGCCTGTGTATATCTGTGCAACGTATTTATCAAATATAGTTCAAAAACTAATGAACGAAATTTCACAAAATTTGGCAGGTATGTCACTCGTGGTAACAGCAAAACTATAAACAAATTTAGGACATTCAATATGGTTAAATAAATAATCAATTTATACGTAATTACTTTTTTATCTAAAACAAATGACGTATACTTTAGAACGCTAGCTTGAACCATTCTCGGGTTATTGTAGATTTTTCAAATAAATGCATTTAAATATTACATCAAATTGAGCAGTAGTGAGTATCGTCAAATATGTAACTCTTGGCGATAAGTCTGGCAGTATTAGCGACAGATTTAGGTAAATATCACTAACTTAATGCCATTTATACTGTGATTTCAAATTGACGAAAATGTAGCTAAAATATCGTCAAATTATAAACTTGATATTTAATATATTTTAATATATAGGACTATATTGCTTAACAGATGTTAGCGATGATTTAAGTTATATTTCGAGATATATTTACGCGAAATATAAGTTAGTTTGGTACTTCAAAATAACTTTGTTGTTTTCCAGAAGTACCTCAAAGGTCAGTGTGCTTTTCAACGCTACAAACATTGTTTTACAGATTTTGTCCATTATTATTTTGCACTGGAATAATTGAAGTACGTGTATTGTGTGGGGAAAGTCCTGTTCTGATCACTTGAGATAATTTTTATTTTCCCTGCAATACATGGTAATGTATAGGACAAGTATTGGAATCATACCAAAAATCGCAACTCGAGTTCTTGACGGATCTACACGTTTTGGAACATCAAGAATACGAAAACACTATGTTTAGCGTGACGTCAGTGTGCGTGTCTGTCTGTGCAATGTATGTATCCACTCTAACTAAAAAACTAATTTATCAAATTTTACAAAATTTGATAGATAAATTACTTGTGGGTTAACCTGGTGCTAATTAGATATTGGTACGATTCGAAATAAGAACCTACTTTTTTATGCAAAATAGCTCGCAAAAATAGTCAAAATCTAAAATTGGTATGCTCAAATGCATTAATTAAATGCTTGTTTTATATGTAATTTTTGACGATTAAAAAATGAGACCAACCCTATTACTCTAGGACTAGCCGTTCTCAAGATAGTTTAGTTTTTTCACATTTTTGCTATGCCGGTTTTGATAATAAGTCTAGTTACCAAAAAAAAACCGAAAACTGTATTAAAAGCATAAATTCAGTGTGATTTCAATTAATTATGCGTGTTATTTAATGCAATTAAACTCAATTTAATGAATAGACTAACATTGTCAATGCGACGGGTATGCTTGGTAACTCTTGGAAGATTAGGAATATTGGTTTTAAGATTAATAAGTTTCAGTCTTAAATCGCCACGGAATTCGATATCTATAACTTATTTCTCTGTTTCGTTAAGATTGATTAAAATAATTGGTACTAGCTTCAATCATACACAAGAACACATGAACTTCAATCATACACGAACATATGAAATAAAGAAACAATGCATCTGATTCTACTGAGACAGTCATGTGCTGCTCACATCAGATTTTTTATGTGGCATCAGAATTTAAATTTTGAGATCTTAGAAGGTCAGAATTATATTACAAAAAAATCTGATGTGGGCAAAACATGACTTTCCTTATATAATGCAATAAATATACTAGTTTTACAGTAAAAAAATAGGTTTTTCTTATAGTAGATACTTATATTCTTTCAAAGATATTGAATTTTCTTCAATTAATCGTCATTTTCATTAATTTAGCGTCATTCTTATCCATTTAGCTATATTACCGTGAATTTGGCAACATATAAAAAAGTCGCCAAGTTGGCGACATTCCACCAAATTCGTCGCCAAAATCTCGCGAAGCGTTATGGATGAAGAAATAAGTTATTCTTACAGCAGATAAATAACTATTGGCGTTCAAATACAAAAGTATTACTCAAAGTATCTTTTTTCATGAATGGAACGAGCTAGATTCACGAAAATGATGTCACCAAATGTATCGCATGGTATTACATATGAAAAGTGAACATGTTTCGCAATAGAAAATATTTTTTTTTAATTTTATATAACTTTTGATAATGTTTTTGAAAAATGTGCAATATCTCGAGAATGGCTCATGTTAGCGTTCTAAAATTTATGTCAATCGTTTTCTAATGAAAAATTACATAAGAAATGTCTATTTGCGTAACTTTATTAGCGGTTTTGATTTTTGGACGATTTTTTCAAAATTCACGCGAAAATTTAGGGGGGTTCTGAGCATTCGATTGCGTATAAAAACAATAGGCTTCCAGTGTTTACAGATTGTGATTTTTGTACCAAATTTCGTTCGGATCGGTCCATTCGTTCGTCAGTTATCGTCTCTACAGACTCACTGACACACACACACACATACTTTCACACACAGACATCACTTCAAGAATGCTTGATTCGTGATCAGGGATGCTTGAAACGTGCTCTCCCGTCGAAAACTCAAATTCGAATTTTCGACCCCGCCACAATACTTTCCTTATACATTATGTATATAAGGAAAGTAAAAATCACCATGGAAGGCAAATATTCCCATTTTTATAGAATTACCCATACATCATATACAGAACTCCAAGAAAGCGTGGAGATCAAAAGAATAAATAACCCTATTTTTTTCTGAATCGTCTTATTCTGAGTCTTTTTGGAGAAAGCGAAAAGAGGGTGGAAAAGATATCCTTTTCATCTGGTCAGCTGTGCTAAAACTGCAGGAAAGAGTTTAAGAAGAGCCTCAGGAAGGATAGTCAGAAAGTAGAATGGACAGTTATATTTTTATGAATTCTGTTCGAAAAAGCATTCCAAATCGCATATTGTATGAGAAATACAATGGTAAAGTACGGTTGCAGTTTCACAGGAAATGATATATTTTCATCTTAGCATGTATCATGCATAAAAGGGAATATAATATTTCATGTATAGAGCCAAAAGTATAGAGCGTAAAATATAGATATTTCTATATAAAAAGTATAGATATTTTCTAGTATAGAGCTATGAAAAGAATGTCTAAAGCCAAAAAGACGTGGGGATGAAAGGAATAAAGATATACGTTTTAACCACTTTACAACATATTTGAAAATATTTCTGATTTTGTTCATTTTGCCTGCCTGTCTATCTGTCTGTATGTCTTCGCACGATAACTGCCGTAAAAATGACTTTATCAAAATTAATCTATGGGACATATGGGAATGTAAATAAATAATATCAACCAATTAGTTTTGGATTGAACTCGTGTCGGAAAAGTGAAATACATTGAACCCAATGAGACCTCATTTTTCAAAACAAGTTAAAATTTACAAATTGCTTCTAAAATTTTAGGAAATATTCAAATTACCCCATAAAATATATAAAAAAATTCAGCAATATATGTTCAGTTGTTTCTTAAATAAAAATTAAAGTATTAATTATACCCATATAATATGAAGCGATCACGTAATCCACTTCAAAATAAAATATGGCATCCATCTTTTTTCCAATGTAAAAGTCGTGATTTTTAAACTTTTTTTAAATCTATATTTGGTGTTGCGTTCGTCCTAAAACCGCTTTATTTTTGCGTATTTTCTGTGCATCTATATTCCGCAATTGGAAAATTTTTAGCGCTAGGCCACGTAAAGAAGCGGTTGCCAATTTTAGATTGAAAACCGGACATGATTGTTTAGCAGAGCACCTAAATAGAATAAGTGTTCTCCCCACGAACATTTGTCCAATATGTAATGTTGGCATAATGAACTCAGAACATCTTCTTGGGTGTCCAGGACTGGGTAGGGATGTTCAGCGCCAGGGAGATGTTATTAAACTTTATTGGGATGCTAGGAATCATCTCTTATCGAATGATAAAGAATGTCTGCCACCTCTTCGCCGTATGCTTCCTTGGACTCTTTTTCTTTTGCATTGACGATGTTCTCTGTGTTCCCCTGTTTGCTGCTTTGTTTGTTCTTGTTATTTTTCTTTTGTATGTGATGAGATCTCTATTTGTATGGATTAGATTCCAATAAAGACATCTGTTATAACATATTCTGTTCCAACGGAATTACAATATTTTTAGTTTAAATGATCATCAAACTTTGATTATTTCTACAACGAAGCCTAATTTTGATGGATGCAGAATGTAAATAAATGAGTATAAGTTGAGTTATATACACAAAATTATTTAACTCTGGAGTTTGGAAAAAAAATGTATGAATGAATTATTCACAGCTTTTACATAGAGAGCCAGACGATTTGTATTTCAATGACGTCATTTGAATAAAGATTTTTTTTTCATGAAGCTTTAAGTTTTTAAATATAATAAATTATTGTAGTACTGTGATAATTTAAAATACATCAGCGCTGAAGGTATTGCATTTTAAAGATGTTTAAATAAAATTGCATTTCAGTTGGAAAGTGTTTCATAATCAATGATTTATGCATGATTGATCTTGTTGTATTGTTAAAATTCGCTCAAATGTTGTTTAAACTAATCTGACATTAAAATCCTTTATTAGAAACAGCATAAACAGTTGATTTAAAGTCAATGCAAGGTTACAGGTAAGGTCCCAATTTCTTTGTTAGGAGAGGTCAAAGAATATACATAATAGGTATATCTATAAGGGAAATGACCATACCCAATCGAATGAAAATTGCAGTGCCCCGGGTTGAAAATGCAAAAAGTTGAGACAACGAACTAGGCAACAAAGACAGACATAAATGAAAAATATTGATTACAATGTGATAAAGCATTGTTTAATTCGGTGATGTTCAACCAGTAGGACGTGAAAAGATCTTAGGTGTCCCGCGAAAATTTTTAAGGACCATTATAATTCACTTATATTTAAGAGAAGTAAAAAGGGCAATAATTATATTGTGTATTTTAATTTTATTGTGTTTTAATTTTATTGTGATTTAATTTTATTGTGTTTTAAATTATGTTTTAATTTGATATGTTCATATCAAAATTAAAACCTCTTTAAATTGATTATGCGAGTATATTATTGTGGTGATAAAATCTTAAGTTGATTTATTTTATTTAAGTAAAATTTCGTGGAATAAATTAATAATCTTATTTAAAGTGGTCGTGAATCGTAACATCTGTACATTGCTGTCATGGCCGCAAAACCCACCATTATTTCTTTGCACGAGTTCCTTAACAGAATCATTAAATCAAATACACTACACATTAAAATCCACATATTTAACCTTTAAAATAAATTATCATTTATTCACACCTCTATTATTGTTATAATTAAAATTCCATCAATGTTAACAAACGCTTAAGGAGGAGAAAAGCACCGCGTGATATCAGATCTTTTGAATCTTATTACAAAGATTATATGGTTATAATTTTTTTGCATTGTCTTAATATTACCAAAAATCGGATGTGGACATCACATGACTTCCATTATATAAGGCAATGAATTTACTACTTTTACAGTAAAAAAATAGGTTTTTCTTATAGTAGATACTTATGTTCTTTCCAAGATATTGCATTTTCGACAATGAGTCGTCATTTTCATTGATTTAGCGTCATTTTTATCCAATTGGTTGGATTTTCGTTAATTTGGTAACATTTCAAAAAGTAACCAAGTGGGCGACATTCCGCCAAATCTGTCGCCAAAATTTCGCCAAGCATTATGGACGGAGAAATAAGTTATTCTTATAGCAGATAAATAACTATTGACGTTCACATGCAAAAATATTATTCAATCTTTTCTCATGAATGGAACGAGCTAGATCCACGAGAATGATGTCACCCAATTTATCGCATGATATTACAAAAGAAAAGTGAACATATTTCACAATAGTTAATACTTTTTTTTTATTTTATGCGACATTTTGATACATTTATTTAAAAAATGTGCAATATCTCAAGAGAGGTTCATGCTAGCGTTCCAAAGTTTATGCCAATCGTTTTCTAAGGAAAAATTACATAAGAAATTTCTATTTGCGTAACTTTATTAAAGGTTTTGATTTTTTGATGATTTTTTCAAAATGTCACTCGAAAATTTCAGGGGTTCTGAATATTCGATTGCGTTTAAAAACAATAAGTTTCCAGTATTCATGGATTGTGATTTTTGTACCAAATTTCATTCAAATCGCTCCATTCGTTCGTGAGATATCGTTACCACAGACTCACTGACAAATACACACACACAAACACACACACACACATCACCTCAAAAATGTTTGATTCGTGATCAGGGATGCTTGAAACGTGCTCTCCCGTCGAAAAGTCAAACTTTCGACCCAGACACATTACTTTCCTTATACATTATGTATATAAGGAAAGTAAATAAAGCAATATAAATATTTCTTGTGTTCTCAATGTCATATTTGTGCGAAGCAAGCTTTTCTGCAATGAATAATATTTAACAAAAATCGATCATAACTAGAATCTTTGAAAGATTTGAGAGTATGCTTGTCTAAAGTTCGATCTTGCAAAGAAGATACTCTAAAAAAAAAAGAAAAACATCAAGCCCAGATATCTCGTTAAATGTTAAATTATAATAAACAGAAAAATAAATAAGTATGAAATAGTATTTTGTTTAAAAATATTAATTATTATATTTTTTTTACAAATTATAGTATATTTTACTTATTGGCAGCTTTACACATCTTCTGTAAACTGGTCAAGGTCCGAGATATAGGCCATAGTATAGGTCAGTAGTGTCAGTAAATAGCTGCGACCCTAATATAATATATATACATATAAACAGTTCCAAAATACAACATCCACTAAAAACCAACCCAAAAGCACTAAGTCAGCAATTCCGAACCGTTACTTTAGTGTTACCTTCTTGATACCTTTCAAAAATAAGATCCCAAGCAGAGACCCTGGTACTTAAACAAACCAACCGATGAATTTGTACACTGTGGAAGAAACAAGATCCTGAAGGGACAAGTCAATAGACCAAGCTCAGGAGAAAGTGATCATTAAATCCGGGAAGCATGGTAAAACACCAAAAGGTTTTTTTATATATTATTCATAAACACTTCAAAATTAGAGGATTAAAAATAGAATTCAAGTAAATACAACAATAATAAATATTCACAAGTCAATAACAGTCCAAGCCAGATCAGGGGGAAATATTTTGACCGATGGCAGTATTGGGTACTAAAGTGTAGTAGAACTCAGAATGGTACCAGCACCAGAACAGGGTGGATACACACCATGTACCACCTGTAAGTCACTGAGGAAGTCTTTGACACACAAAGCAGTCTGGGACGGAATTTCCAGACAAAGCTGTCCCGCAGCAAAAAGTGCCCCGATAGAACAGTGGTTCTAGCTCACTTAGAATCAAAAACCGAAGCCGTCACAGTGTGTACCAGTGTTCGCTGGTAATTAAACCAATTTGTATTCATTTATAGTCCAGTATTTAGTGACAATACCAGTAGTAAATGCCAATCAAACCTTGGAAATCTCACAGATCCTTAATGACCCGAACATCAAGTCAATCGACGGCATGGGTAAAAAATTGAAATTAGTACTACAAGGTACCAAAACACTATGAAAGCACCACCAGTACCACAGGAAACCACTAAGCTAGTTCACAGCACTTAAAGTAGTCTGGAACTATAGTATCAAAAAAGACTGTCCCTCAGAGGAAAAAGTCTTTCAAGAAATATGGAGCCAGCTCACTTGTTGTAAACAGCAGAACTCGTCCGTATCAGTACCGGTATTTTCCACTAATTATAGTTTACAGTTCCATACTTCGTTATTTAATAGTATGGTCAGTGGTAATAGGCATGTAATCATTTATTATTCCACAGGCCTCCAACGATCTCAACACCGAGCTGCAGTAGTAGAACTAATGGCCGCTATTGAATTAAATTTAACATGTCCACACGAATTCGCTTAACAAAGACATGAAAGCACTAATCCTTGAACATTCATAAACGCACTTTTAAACCAGATTCATAAATCTCAAATACTGCCATAATAATAAGCATCTTCAAAGGCATACTAGGATACCACTTTTGAATCACACTTCACCATTTTAACTATGTTTTAATATAAAATACTTTCCGCACAGAAAATACGAACCGCCATGATGGAAGAACAAGTCGTGGATCAGGGGGAGGGGGGGAGGTATCCCGGGCATGACTGCATTTTTTTTACATGGATCTGCGAAATGTTATGTCACTGGAATAGCAAACACACGCATTTTGTCTTCGGACTCTCAGAATAGGCCGAGAATCTCTTTGGACGTCACTGAAGAAGGTGTGTACAGCACAATTTAAAATCTCTGAGCAGGTTGTTTACGTCTGGATATTGCCACTTAAAAATTAACAAACAATTTTTAATTGTAATAATGGGAAAACTTGCTGTGTTTTGGCAACGACTCCCAAATTCATCCTTGGTCCATGGCGTCACGAATAACGAAATGCTAAGCTCGTCGACGCCAGGATAACAACTCTTTGATTGGTTGACGGCTTGATCGTCCAACCTTAAATTAAAGAAGTCGGAGATGGTATCGAGGATCTGGAATTGACCCTAGTATGAGTAGTACGGATTGAGTGGGCTCCTGTATATTTGCTTCGATTTCAAATCCGGAGGACAAAACCACGCTGGATAAATCTGGGTACAAATATTAGTATCAAGTGAACCATCATGAGTAAAAATTAGTAAGTCAGATTGTCAAGTTACACGTCAATCTGATATTAGCGGGAGGAGAATGCAGCGTTAACTTCGACAATAACAGCTTGTTATTCCATCCTAGTACCAATACTATATGAGAGGTGAACATATTTCACAATAGTTAATACTTTTTGTTATTTTATGTGATTTTCATATACATTTATTTGAAAAATGTGCAATATTTCGAGAACGATTAATGCTAGTGTTTAAATATAAGTCATTCGTTTTCTAATGAAACATTATAGAAGACATAGTCATTTGCATAACATTATTGAAGGTATGATTTTTTATAGATTTTTTTAAAGTTATATTCGAAAATTTGACGATTTTCCGAACATTCGAATGCGTTTAAAATCAATTCTATATTGATTAACTGTAATATTTCTGACAAATTCCGTTCAAAACGCTCTCTTTGCTCGTGAGATATCTCATTTACAGACTTACACACACACAGACATTACCTCAAAATATTCAAATCGAAGTCAGGGATGCTTAACACGTGCTCTTCCGTCGAAAATTCAAAATTGAATTTTGGATCCTATACTAGATATACACTCACTTCCAAAAGCTAAGCACGCAATGCAAATTTTCGTTTTTCAAAAGCGTATTTGAATTTGAGTGGCTGAAAATCGCTGCGGATATAGATGGCAGTAGGTAAATATCGTATATTACGGAGAATCACAATTGAATGTCCGGATGTATGCTAATTAGGGTAGTCGTTGAAAACGCCAGCATTCTGAAGGATTTGAGGAAGTGCATTTAAACGCTGATACGAAGTATTTATAAATTTTATAGAATTATTTTTGATGATATTCGTGTTTATGTGGCTGAAGGTAAACGAATGACAGATAGTGAGCGCTGGCGTGCTGTCGAACACTTTGAAGCAGGACAGTCAACATAGATGTCGCTATTTTCTTTGGCGTTGATCATTCTGTAATTTCTCGATTATGGAAACTATTCCAAACAAGTCAAACAGATGTCCAGAGATCAGTGGTGCCCTGTCGCCCAAGGGTTACCACTCCCTCTGCTGGTAGGTGTACTGCTATAATTGCCAAGCGGAATCGACGAGGGACCTCCATATCTGCTACATTCTTGGTTGCAGGGGCACTTGGTAAGACAATATCTGCCAGTACTGTGCACCGAAGGCTCCACGTGAAGGGACTGTACGCCCGAGTACCACGTTTTTGTGTTCCACTAACCGTCCAAGTCCGAGGAGCTAAATTAAAGTAGTGTCGTCAACATGTCAATTGAACTGTACCAGAGTGGTGCAGCGGACGAGTTCAGATTTGCCCTGGAATCAGATGATAAGCGTGTAAGGGTCTGGAGAGAACGAGGCACACGCAATTAGGCCAAGAACATTAACGAACATCATGCATTCAGAGGTAGCAGCGTCATGGTGTGGGCTGGAATTTCAATGGAATATCGCACAGAGCTGCACATCTTTAAAGGCGGTTCTGTGACGGCTGCGCGATATCGGGATAAAATCCTAGACTCCATTGTGAGACTCTACGGTGCAGCAGTTGGTCCTGATTCCCTCCTTATGGACTATAATGCCCGTCCCCAACGAGCTAAGATAGTTGATGAATACCTGGAAAATGATGGCATTTCTTGTATGACATGATCTGCGTATTTCCCTGACATTAATCACACTGAAATCCTTTGGGACACCCTCGAGCGTACTGTCTCTGCACGTTTACCTCATCCAGCGATTCTCAGAGTCGAAAACTGCCCTATTAGAGGAACGGCCATTGCTCGCATCTGCAATGGTTGATCACCTCATTGAAAGCATGGAAAATCGTTGTAAAATTTGTGCGAAGGTCCGAGGAGGTCACATACCATATTAATGTAAGTTTGTTTGGTTTATTTGCCTGTAAACATCATTTTGTTAATGACTCAAATGTGACGTCATCAAACTTACGAAAGTTAATATTTTTTTATGTTTGTACATAATTCTTGTTTTCTTTAATGCATAAATGCATTTGCTACCTTCATGTACAATTTTGAGTTAGTCAAAGCTTTACTTTTCCATTTTTGTTGATTTTACTGTCCTTGCTAGTATATATATATATATATATATATATATATATACTCTCTAACATTTGCTATAGTTAAATAAACAAATAAATATTTAGAGGATTCTCAATGTTTTTAAGCAACTCCTCTTTTGCTCTTTCTTTTTTCCAGTTAAGTGATATGTTGTGTTTCTCTCAGGTTTTGGTACAGTTAATCAGCTTTTTCCGAAGCAGAATAATTTCTGATTTTCTCTAGAGTTGTTACTGATTATACACTCAGGATAGAACAGTATTTAGGATTAGCAGATATAATAATTTTTATAAAACAAGTTAACGAATATTTTCTACAAGTTAACGAATATGTTGCCCTTTCGAATAACACATGTCGAAGATAGCTGAAAAAAATAACATATATTAAAGGTTCTTATATGAAATTAACAGACTTCTTGTTGGTACCAATAAAAATAATCATACAAATGTATTGAGATATCACGCTCCTATGGATAAAGTAACATTTTGCATATTTCTAGAATGATTCATGATAACTACTAACAATTATTGTTCATTTACTTATGATAAAAATTATTTACAGTATTCCTTTATTTAATTAAAAAAACACTTATTATTTGTTATCTCCATTTTTATATCACAAGTATGCAATAACTTCAGAACGGTGCATGAATATTAATCGCTTTTAAAGTGAGAAAGTATATATAAAATCGGCATAACTCTTACTTCTTTTAAGGTTACTATTACTTTCCTTATATACATAGTATAATGTATATAATGGAAGTATTGTGACGGGGTCGAAAAATCGAATTCGAGTTTTCGACGGGAGAGCACGTTTCAAACTTTCCTGATCACGAATAGAACATTTTTGAGGTGATGCCTATGTGTGTGTCAATGAGTCTGTCGAGACGATATCTCACGAACGAATGGAGTGATTCGGTACAAAATTTATAATCCGTGAATACTGGAAGACTATTGTTTTTAAACACCATCTAATGTTCAGAACATCCCTAAATTTTCGAGTGAAATTTTGAAAACATCATCAAAAAATAAAATCCTTTAATACAATTACGTAAATAGACACTGCTTATGTAATTTTTCCTTAGAAAACGATTGACATAAACTTTAGAACGCTAGCATGAACCATTCTCGAGATATTGCACATTTTTCAAATAAATTTATCAAAAAATGCCATAAATTAAAAAGAAATATTAACTGTTGAGAAAGATGTTTACTTTTCCTATGTAATGTCAAGCGCTAAATTGGGTGACATCATTCTCGTGGATCTAGCTCGTTCCATTCATGAGAAAATATACTTTGAGTAATACTTTTGTATTTGAACGCCAATAGTCATTTATCCGTTATAAGAATTTCTCCGTCCATAACGCTTGACGAGATTTTGACAACGAATTTGGCAGAATACCGCCAACTGGCGACTTTTTAAAAGGTTGTTAAATTAATGAAAATCTCGCGAAATGGATAAAAATGACGCTAAATCAATGAAAATGACGACTCATTGACAAAAATTCAATATCTTGGAAAAAATATAAGTATCTACTATAAGAATAACCTGTTTTTGTTTACTATAAAAATAGTAAATTCATTGCATTATACAAAGAAAGTCATGTGCTGTCTACATCAGATATTTTTTATACTTGTTTGAATAATTGTGAGCCTTCTCCTAGTCCTGCATCTCCAAAAATGAACAGGTTTCTGATGTTCAACAATTGAAAACAACGAGCGAAATTTCGTTTGAAGCAAGAAAATCTCACATGGTCATCCATCAAAATCTCACATGGGCAGTTTTAGTGTTTAGCGGTAAATACGGTGCAGACGATCAGCGAGAAGAAAACTCCTTAAACCAATTGAATAAGAAATTTCGAACAAGAGGCAAATCCGAAAATTAGCATTTTACAGAAAATAAAAAACTAATTTCTTCCCGTAGGAATACGATTGGTAGAATAACTATTATTTACACGGAGAATAGAAAGGGGATAAGATATAATGACCATTGAATAATTATTTTAAAAAAATATTGGGACGATAAAGTATTTCCTAATTAATAAGAATTGATACCAGGAACGTATATATGGAAATTAATAAATACCCGTCGAAAAATCGTGGTCAAAAAGTCGTATCATCATCATGGATTGTAACACGGTGCCACCTGCAATGCTTCAGTTGATAAGTCACTTGTGGGTTACCCTGGTGCTGATTAAATTCCTAAAAAATTAACCTGTCTGTTTTTGCAAAATGGTCGCAAAAGTCGCCAAAATCTAAAATAAAATACTATATATGCTCAAATATATCAATGAAACGTTTGTTTTATTCATAATTTTTAATAATGAAAAGAATAAGACTAACATCATTTTACTAGGACTAGCCATTCTCAAGATATTTCAGTTTTTTCGCATTTACGCTGCGCCACCGTTGAAAAAATGTCTAGTTACCAACTGAGTACGAAAATTGAATTGAAATTGCCAAATCAGTGTCATTATAAATAATTATAGGCCTTATTTTGTGCAATTAAACTCAATATAATGAATTATTGAAGAAATAGAGAACGTGAATATGAGTTTTCAGGGAAAGTCATGTGCTGCCCACATCCGATTTTTGAATTCTCCTTCAGGGGTGCTACAATCAGTTCATTTGATCTGGCATTGTCATTTCACTAAATACAGACCTAAAGTGTCCAAACTTATTGGAGTGCTTAAGAAATTTCTTAGGAACTCTGTACATGAGCCCACAGACTATCAGGTAGACTAATACAGACTACCAAACTAACAGATAGACATTGTGGGGGGGGGGGATGTTCATAAATGTATAAACCTACCCAAATCAGAGAATCAATCCTATCATAATATTTTGTTTTACACATACTATGTTTAGTAGAAATACGAAAAATTCTGACTATTTTATCGATTGCCCTGTTGTTCTTTTTCTTTTTCTCTGGGTTAAGTGCTTTGTGATGTTTCTCTTAGATCTTGATTTAGTTAATCAGGTCTTTGCGACGCAAAATAATTTCTGATTTGCTCTGAGGTTGTAAGTGATGATACACCCAGGAGGGAAAAATAGCACTAAGGAAGGAAAAAATACCATCGAATAATTTCTGAATATGTATGCCTTATAAAAATGCAGTAAATAGTTAATATAGTATCAACCTGAGGATAAAAAAATAGATGGATTTTATGACTCTAATATTATTTTTCTATATTTTATTCATCTGTTAGCTAAATTATCTTCAATATGTATTTTCTTATTTGATAAACATGGTTTATCTGAGGAGTAATGAATATTTTCATTTCAAATTGTAAACGTTATCACTCCTTTTGTAAGAACTCTAGAGTAAAGTGTTGTTGTTGAGACCCAGACCGTCCGACCTACCAGAAAGGTGTAAGGTAACTGTATGGACGGCCGGGAAGTGCCACCCAATTTAGACCGGAACCCAGTAAAGTGTGTAACCTAGAGTAAAGTGTGTAACCTAGAGTAAAGTGTGTAAGAATAACTATTTTCTCGGATCTTTCTTATTAATATAAACAGCATGGTAAACGCGACAACCAATAAACTCTAAAATCAAAGACAACCAAATTAGTGGTTAAAAAGTAATTTATTAAAATCGCCTAATTATGACGTACACAATCACATAGTCAAAGCCCTTTAAGACATCATCATGCCCTTCATCAGTGGCGCGAAGTAAAAAAATCTGATGTGGGCAGCACATGACTTTCCTTATATAATGCAATGAATTTACTACTTTTACAGCTAAAAGAAATGTTATTCTTATAGTAGATACTTATAGTCTTTCCAAGATATTGAATTTTTTTCAATGAGTCGACATTTTCATTGATTTAGCGTCCTTTTTATCCATTTAGCGAAATTTTTGTTAATTTGGCAACATTTAGAAATTTGGCCAAGTTGGCGACATTCCGCTAAATTCGTCGTCAAAATCTCGCCAAGCGCTATGAACGCAGAAATAAGTCATACTTACAGCGGATAAATGACTATTGCCGTTCAAATACAAATGTATTACTCAAAATATCTTTTCTCGTGAATGAAACGAGATAGATCCACGAGAATGATGTCACCACATTTATCGCATGATATCACATATGAAAAGTAAACATGTTTCTTAACAACTTTTTTTTTAATTTATTGGATTTTTTGATAAATTTATTTGAAAAATGGGCAACATCTCGAGAACGGTTCATGATAGCGTTTTAAAGTTTATGTCAATCGTTTTCTAAGGGAAAATTACATAAGAAATGTCTATTTGCGTAACTTTATTAAAGGTTTTAATTTGTTGATGATTTTCACAAAATTTTACTCGAAAATTTAGCGGCGTTCTGAAGATTCGATTGTGTTTTGAAACAATAAGCTTCCAGTATTCACGAATTGTGATTTTTGTACCAAAATTTACTCCATTCGTTTGTGAGATATCGTCTCCACAGACTCACTGACACACACACACACACAGACATCACTTCAAAAATGTTCGATGTGTGATCAGGGATGCTTCAAACGTACTCTCCCGTCGAAAACTCGAATTCGAATTTTCGACCCCGTCACAATATTTTCCTTATATATTATGTATATAAGAAAAGTAATAAAGTGCGACCAAGTGCCTAAATATAGGTAGTACCAGCCAGGTAAGATTTACATATTTCAATTCCATACAAAGAAATCTGATGTGGGTAGCACATGACTTTCCCTATATAAGGCAATGAATTTACTATCTTCAGAGAAAAAAAAATCTGATGCAGGCAACACATGATTTTCCTTATATAATGCAATGAATTTACTACATTTACAGTAAAAAGAATAGATTTTTCTTATAGTAGATACTTATATTCTTTCCAAGATATTGAATTCAGGACAATTAGTCGTCATTTTCATCGATTTAGCGTATTTTTAATCATTTGCCGATATTTTCGTTAATTCGGCAACATTTCAAAAAGTCGCCAAGTTGGCGACATTCCGCCAAATTCGTCACCAAAAGCTCGCCAAGCGTTAGGATAATGATAATATTAATAAGTTATTCTTATAGCCGATAAATGACGGCGTTCAAATGCAAAAGTATTACTCAAAGTATCTTTTCTCGTGAATGAAGCGAGTTAGATCCACGAGAATGATGTCACCCAATTTATCGCATGGTATTACATATGAAAAGTGAACATGTTTCTTGACAGCTAATATTTATTTTAATTTATGGGATTTTTTGATAAATTTATTTGAAAAATGGGCAACATCTCGAGAAAGGTTCATGCTGGCGTTTCAAAGATTATGTCAATCGTTTTCTAAGGAAAAATTACATAAGAAATGCCTATTTGCTTAACTTCGTTAAAGTTTTTGATTTTTTTATGATTTTTTCGAAATTTCACTCGAAACTTTAGGGGGGTTCTGAACATTCGATTACGTTTAAAAACAATAGGCTTCCAGTATTCATGGATTGTGATTTTTGTACCAAATTTCATTCGAATCGCTCCATTTGTCGTGAGATATCGTCTCCACAGACACACACACACACACACACACATACACACATACTTTCACGCAGACACACACACACACACACACAGACATCACTTCAAAACTGTTTGATTCGTGATCAGGGATGCTTGAAACGTGCTCTCCCGTCAAAAACTCGAATTCGAATTTTCGACTCCGTCACAATACTTTCCTTATACATTATGTATATAAGGAAAGTAATTACATACATCAATTTATATATTTTTAATCTTTTAAAAAACAACGAGATAAAATAAATAATCATAAATATGCATATCACAATAAGAAATAGAGTTTAATAACCAACATGAATTTCTTATTATAATAAGCATCTTTATGATTATTTATTTTATCTCGCTGTTTTTTAAAATATTAAAAATATATGAATTGATGTATGTAATTTTGTATGTAGTTGATATTTGTAAATTTTGCCTGGCGGATATGGCCTACATTTAGGCACTTGTTCGCACTTTATTTTACTTCGCCGATGATAATGTCAGAAAGCGCTTTGGCTATGCGATTGTATACGTCATAATAAGGCGATTTTTCTAAATTACTTTTTAACTATTTAGTTTTGTTGTCTTTGATTTTAGAGTCTTTCTTATTACTTTATTCTATGGATGAGTATATTTATGTAGTGGGATTACATATCCGTACTTATCTCTGTTACCAAAGTAACTTAACTCAAACTCAAATTCTTTGATATTCAGACCTTTTGGACCCAGGGCAATAACACAGGACTGCACTGAGGAAATCAAACTGAATTTATTGTACGCTTCACAGAAAAAGCAATAGATGACATAGACAGTAATTATTATTGCATACGCCCCGAATAATTAACATATAGATATTATTATTAACTGGCCTGGTAATAACTCTTAAATGGATACGACTCTAAAGCTTTTATGCTTATCCCACTGGCCTTCTTTTATCTCGCCTCATATTGAAGTCAAACCCCTAATAATAGGCTTTTCCTAGTTATCTTTGTATTCACTAGGATTTCCATCCACTCCCTTACTCGAACCCTTCATTATTCCAAAAACGTTCTACTCAAACTGATACTAGTCAAGAAGCCCTCTTTCCGTCCCAACACTCACTCAAGGCACGCACGATCTACTGAACTCTGTCGATCCGAAAACTTATTCCTACTCTCCCGCAGGAACGCAGACCATGCTAATTGGGTCGGTGATTCGTCTAATAACCGAACCAGTCAGGATTGTTATTTTAAATAAACTTATATTATAATGAAAACTGGGGGAAATAATAATCTAAAGGTTATTTAGACCTCACAAGTGTAATGGGGAGCTCAGGCAGAAATAGCAAAGAATGAACTTAATATAAGAATACTGCTAAAGTGTTTACTTTCACATCTTTAAGTCATTTATTAGTGTCATAATAATTTTCGAATCTTTTACGAAATGCAAAAAACAGCATTCTGTCCGTGCTTACAGGGGCGAAATTTAAATCTGGCATCCAACGCGTTAGGAAGATAAAAAATATTTTTTTGAAAATATTTTGCATAAATGTACTCGAATAAAATACAAACATTTTTATGAAAGCGAATTTTCTAGCTACTTTTTTTTCATCTTGAGAAAAATTCTTCGTAAAAAAATTTGCAAATATTTTGCAAAAAAGGGTAGAAATAAAATATTTGAGAAAGAATGAAAAAGTAGTTTTTCGTGGTGTTTTTTGCTTATCGTGAAAAAGAACTTGAAGAATCTTTAAAAGTCTGACAAGGCGTGAAAACCTCTAATGCAAACTCCTATATACTATTAGGGTGTAAAATAATAAAATGCAATAAAAACGCCTTGAGGAGTTTTTTGTGTTCATGTAAAAGAGTTATACTTAAAAATCCAAATTTTACATCACGTAGAAATTGAGCTTTAAATAAATACCTCAAAATATTCTGAATTCTTCGTTTTTCTTGATAAATTAAAAATATAATAAACAATGTCATAACATTATTAAGCTGCATTATACTATTTTTAGACATTTTGGTATCTCATTACATCCTTAAATATGTTATAGTAACACCTTAATTGCCACGAATGCAATATTTGGTGGCATGGCTTTTCATTTAGAGAATTCGTTTGAAAGCTTACGCAACGTGTTTTAAATATTTGATATAGCAAATTCTAAAATACCGGGTGGTCAGAATTAAAACACCCTTACTCTGAGCTCTCTATACATCGAACTACTCAGTGTAAAGGCTCCAAAATTGTTAAACCTACTATTCAAGACATGGGGAAAGGGATTACGCGAAAAAAAATTAGTTCCAGAAACACCGATAGGTGGCCCAAATGCGACAGTTATGGGTGTTGACTGTTCCACTTAGATGGAAATGCGCTTCATCGCTCCATAGAATCTGCCATGGTCTCGATGCATCCACTTCAACTCTAGCCAGAAATGTCAATACAAAGGTCAGTCGTTCTCCCTGTCGATGGTCAGCAAGTGGTGATTGTGACTAATTATGTACGGGAAAAAATGCGCTATGTTTCTCAGTACGTTCCGCACTGTGCTGTAGGGAACACCCAAATGTTGTGACACTCCACGTGCACTACTACAGCTTATAACGTTATCCATTGATTGTTCAACAGTAGCGGTGGCAACATCGTCAACGACATCTGAACGAGTCGATTTGCGTCCTCGACCCGGTTGAACTCCAAGATGCCCAGTTTTATCGAATCGAGCGATCATTCTCCTGAGAGCTTGTGGAAGTAATGGTCCTTTGCGCAAATTCTTAAATCGACAAAACTCTCGAAGTGAAGCTGCAGCATGTCCTTTGTTTTCATAAAACAGCTTCCCAAGCAAAGCGCTTTCTGGCAGTGTGACAGCCATCGCTGATAAGAATGAAAATTTCCCAGTTTTATCCCCTTTTATGCCCAGAACATAGTAGCTGCAAACCAAGGGTTTATGCAAATTTTTGTGCTTACAGTGCGAAATTGCAGTTACAATGACAGTTTAAGTTTCTTCACTTTTTATCTTCTTTTTTTTTCATATCAGCAAAATAAATTCAAAAGGAAAAATTCCATATCGCATGTGCTTGTTTTTTTGTGATTATTTTGTGTCTTTTCAGCATATTTTCTATTGTACAGCGCCACCTATCGGTGGTTCTGGAACTATCTTTTTCCGCGTAATCCCTTTCCCCATGTCTTGAATAGTTGGTTCAGCAATTTTGGAGCCTTTACACTGAATAGTTCGATGTATAGAGAGCTCAGAGTAGGGGTGTTTTAATTCTGACCACCCAGTATAAAAAAAAATTGTTTCTAGCACCGGCAAGATATACAGATGTTGCTTTGACATCATGGATGAATATCTATACATTAATAAAATTAAAAATATATTGGTTTGTCTCATCATTACGGGAGAAAGACTACACCGAATTTCATGAAATTTTGATGAATAGTCTTACTAGGTTCCCAACTTGAGCGCCCTCCCGTCCTTCTGTTTGTCTGTCTTCATATCTTTCAGACTATTTTATTTCCCTTTGTAAACAAATTAGTTACTTATCATATTTTATTAATAAATGCATTTATAGTTTTTAATTCCATTGTTGTGACCCAGATACGTTTCAAATACCGAAATCGTCTGCTGACTATTCTATAAATGAAATGATGGAAAAATAAAATTATAATTTATTGATTATTCGATTTAAATGCCAAAAAATGTTGATAATAAGTCGACACACATTGATCGTAGATGAACTATTGTTTTTAATATCGCAATTTGAGTGTTAATAGAACTATGTCACAGATATCGCTCGCTAATAGAATAGATATCTAATCGACTAACCTTTGATTAAGTTGGGACTATCATGATTGCTAAGCTCGTTACTTGATACATACAAGCGTGTAATTGGCGTAAATAGGCTGAACTCAAGATTGTTTAAGATAGATACCCATATTGATTACTGCAATAGTTCGCTTAAAAGCAATGTAATCAACTTAACATTCGTGTATTAATGGTATATCAATAAATATCAGTGTATAACTGCGTATATCAGTGTGTGTACTGGTGCTATAAAGATATGTCAGTGCTGTCGCTTAGAATTCAGGTTCTATGTATAATGAAAATATTTCTGTGTGGAACTTATCTTACATGATGTTTTCGTTTAACTAATATCGTTATTCTATTTATCTTTCTTTTATATTAGAAATAGACGCAACATTGTCCTATTTCGGACTGAAGGTGCAACTTCTGATCTCTTTTATACAGGTGACCGTTGAAATTGTAAGGCCAAATAGGTTTTGAACGATGGTAACTAGAGCTTTGAATGTGAGGTATAGGTATAGTAAAGGGATCATGTGATACCAGATGAGACTGATGGTTGCGCCCCTGGCGACAAAATTTGGAAGTTAGGTCCTATCTAGGAAACTATAAAAGAGAGAGAGAGAGAAATAGCACATGTAAAAATGAATACATAAATCTGAAAAAATATCCTATAGATTCGGTTTAATGATCGTTAAAAAGAATATTCTTTGATATTTCTTTTGATATTTCTTATGATTTCTTATGATTGCAAACTCTTTGATAATATTTTTATCGCTAAGGAAGCGATTTGTTTGAGTATCGCCCAAACTCGTGCTTTAATATAAAATAACTGAACTAATTCGAAGAGAAGGAGGTCTATTCCCGATTCAGTTGCTGTTCGAAGTCTTCATTTTCCACTACAGACGACACACATACACACAGGCAGGACAAACGTATTTTTTATTATGTAAGATTAAAGTATTTACTCTGAAAATAAAACTTCTGTGAGCAGTCTTCATACGTAAATTTAACGTGTTTCGTGTTCAAAGAGTGGTCAGTATTATAGTGAGGTACATCCATACCTTCTTCAGGAATCGACGTCAAATGATGACGATGTCAGCAATCGTCATTTCTTAAACGCAGATGCATATACGCAGAACACACGCCCCCACCCCCTATTTCTTCCATAGGCCGTGTTCAGAATTGATGACCGAGGCGATTAGGCGAATGAAACGTCAAAAAATGGAACATTTCGGAGAATTGAATTGGTTATTATGATTCAACTGGTCGACAGGGGCGACAGGGCTTGACTTCTGAACATAGCCTTTGAAGCAAAATGCAATTCTTTTTTCTGCGACGCGGAACATGTCAGAATCTTGAATTTACAACTTAATTACCAATAACGACCCAATTAAAAATATATATAAGTAAATTTTCATTGACAATTAAATAATACCTATTTATGTTGGCCATGTCCTTGACTGCGCAATTTAATTACTATAACGACCAAATGGAGAATACATACATATGTTGTCATTGACAGTTAAATAATGCAGATTTATGTTGGGCAAGTCATGACCTAGAATTTGCAATTTAATTACCAATAACGATCAAATAAAAGTATATACATAAGTATTTTTTCTTTGACAGTTAAATAATGCACCTTTATATTGGCCAAGTCAGGACCCATAATTTGCAATTTAATTACCAATAACGACCAAACATAAATATACATGAGTATTTTTAATTGGCAGTTACAAAATCTTTATTCATGAATTTGAGAAATTACAAGATTAACATGTAGAGATCAAGGCTTTTGCACATACCGAAAGCGACAATCAATTCAGATTTTTTCTAATTTGGAAAAGCATAACCATTACATATAAGTTAAGCATTTTCTAATCTGGAAAAGCATAACCAATACATATGGATTTACGAAAGTCAATTGAATCTTTATGCTGCCCAAGTCAGACCTTCAATTCGCAATTTAATTACCAATAACGACCAAATAAAGAAAGATACATAAATATTTTCTCATTGACAGTAAAATGGTACATCTTTGTATTGACCAATTTGGAAGATCTTATTTTAGTGTCTCGTATACATGATTGTATGATCAACGTACAATTATTCTAGATTCGTTGTAAAATAGGGCAAAATCTAAATATAATATTTTACGGATTCCAATCAAAAGTCGTTCGGAAAAGTATTTTAATCGTTTCTGGTCATGTTATGACTAAAACTCTGCGATAATATTTTTGATGGCTAATAAACCAACTGGCGTGAAAACTCGCTTAACATTCCATCTCAACATTAATTAAATAAAAATCAATTATATGCTTTAAATTTTCGAGTATTTCACATTCATGCTTAGATCATCACCTCCCATTAAAAACACCACGAATTTTTAGGCTAAGCGTTTTAAATCACGAAACAAACTTGCATCTAACATAATTATATACTTGCAAACATGATCGAGAGGAAAATAATCGGATAGATGATATTAATGCTATTTATTCCTAGATTTCAGGAATAATGGGTTTGGTAGTAACCTTTGAACTGTTGCGATAGTATCTTGTTAACTCAGAACTTTGTTAGGTGCACATAGTTGGAAAATCAGTGTAAATAGGCTAAGATTAGTTGCAGATCCTCTTAGATACTAGTATTGTGTCGAATAATGTGTAATGGCTCGCTTAATTGCCAGGTAATCGGCTTTGTGTCCTTGTATTAGCTCCTTAATGCAAACGCTTCCAGAGAGTTCATGCTTTCTGTGAATAAAATCGAAAATTTTTTGGTTGGATAGTACAAAATGATTTCAATCCCTGCCTTGATTGTGTTTTGAAATATTATTATTTAAGTCTGTCCAAGAGAGAAGGGAAACTGGCACTCTTAAAGAAATAAGCAGAAACATTTTTATACGTTTTATTTTGTTTAATAGTATAAGGCACAGCGTCGAAAATAGCCATTTTAATCAAAAATTGGGCTAGTTAGGTTTTGTTTCGTGATCGAAACCATTTAGGATGGAGCATTTCAACTTTTCTAGTGTGATAACTAATATTAATCTACCCCTTAAATGGGGGTAATTAATAGAAATGATAATGGATTTTTCTTCAAGACTGTTTGGCGTCGTTCGATTTCTATATAAAGTTAATAGGAAAGATCAATCATGCATAAAGCATTGATTATGAAACACTTTCCAACTCACATGCAATTTTATTTAAACACCTCTAAAATGCGATACATTCAGCGCTGATACATTTTAAATTATAAAAGTACAACCATGAGAGATTAAATATATTTGAAAATGTGAGACCAGGAGACATTTGGTAGTGTTAATGTACGTAGATATATGATATCTACCAAGCCAGACAAAAGCGCCGACTTAAGAGAGCTTGTTAAGGTACTTAAGGACCAAGCTTTCCTGTGGCTCTTACCGTCCTTTATATTTTTTCTTCCCACTTTTGGGAAGGTAATTGGAAAGGGACTTTGTGAATTACTATCTGGATATCAATTGTATTATCAATATGAGTTTCGAGAAGTGCGTAGCATGGAGAATGCCCGTTTTGATTTACTAACCAAAATCCATAAATGTTATAATGTGCTGTTGTCTTAATTGGTGTCAAGGCGGCTTTCGATGGAATGAATTGAAGTAAGCCGTGTGACTTTATTTATTTTTTTTTTTTGAGAGAGAGAGAGATTTTCCCCTTCCCCGTTTTTAAAAAATTTTCTTACTCCCGGCCTGTCAGCTTTGTCTTCGGAGGGGATTTAATTTCTTGGGTTGCCGCCATGGGGTCCCCACAAGGCTCTGCGATGGAGACCATACTATGGATTATTTACTTCAGTAAGATTGTGTTCCTGAACTGCAATGACTGTCTCCTGCAGGGCTTTGCGGATGATTTTGCAGTACTTGTTACGGGCGACAACCACAGTCGCCTAAAGGCGGCAATGAATCGCAGCTTGGCAGCCATTTCTATGGTATTGCTGGGGAGTGGTGTCAACCTAGAGGTTTCGATCCTAATGTACCAGGTACTAGTTATCTCTATAACGAAAGCTCTGCAGAAAAATTTCAATATTAAGATTAACAATGTTTCAGTAAAGGTTGTTAAAGACTCGTTTTATTTAGGACTGACCTACTTAGCTATGGTTTACCATTGTAGTGTAGAAGATTTGTCTATTACGCCGCAGATTGGGCGAGAGACTTGGATGAATATCATGTCGAGAAGCATACGATCCTGCAGAGATCATTTCTCCTGCGCTTTCCTTACAAAGCTCATTCGCCCTCCTACTCCTCCTATACTCGGCATCCCTTCTATCCGTCTCGTCCTGGATTTTACAAAAAGCTTTTGCTCAGGTAGAAGCGTCGGGACATTTTTTGTTGTTCTGGTATTCCTCTTCCTGAAATTTTTGATGATAAGTTTATCTTTGATACTACTCGTGACCCAGAGCTTTGTTATCTTTACTTAGAACCAAACATACCCGAAGTCAAAATGGATAAAACAGAAGGTAGACTCCACATCTGCGAATAGGATATACCCGTCTGTTTCTTTCTTTTGTGTTATTTAAGTCTTTTCTCAAGAATGAAATCATTTCATCACTTTATTCAAATTGTAATGACATGTATTATAATTACATTAAAAAAGTGCCGTAAGCTAATGAGTGCAACCATTAAATTCCAGTTGCATAAATATTACCATTAAATTCAAACTTGCATGAATTTTATAATGTTTCGAGTAGTATGTATCTTGCAAAACTGTGAGTGGTATAATATAAACAGGCTTCGTATTTTACAAAATAAGTATATATATCTCTACTTAGAGATTCATTTGATTTAAATATCCATCCCCCTCACATTTCTCCTCACTATAAAATCTTGCCGCCCACTAAAATTTTTCACTATAGTCTGGCTTTATTTATGTTTCAGCATATTAATTATAATCAGTATCGTAATATCTTTTTCTGCTAATTTCTACGATCATAATTAGTATAATACTTGAAATAGAAATCCACTTTTACCACTTTACCTCGTACAAATAGGTTATATCTAAACATCAATTCTACTGGATTCAGGTTGTGGAATTCTTTCCCACCTTTTTTTTAATCAATTAACAATGAACATAGTTTCAAAAAGTCCTTAAAATTATTCATCCTGTAAAATTTAATCGATATGTTAATCTCATTTTATTTTGCTACTTGTATTCCTACTATCTTTTTCGTGTCTATTTTGTTATGATTCTTGCACTGCTACTGTAAGATTGAAATTGTACTTATTGCGTGTCAACATAAAGTTTGTTTGTCTGTTTATAGATAATTTTAAGTTAATGTACAGAAGAAGTAATACAAAATCGATAACTTAATCCTTAGTAACACCAGAGCATAACACCATAATTTTGGACTTAATATTCATAATGAAATAATAAAAAAGGTAAGAACGATTATCTGCTAATTTGCTCTGTGTAAAAATCTCCTCGCAGCTGCACAGATAAATTAAGCGACCACTTCATAAGTCATTTAACATACCGTTGATGGGTTCAAAGTCCCATTCACAAAGGAATGTGTTCGAGGAATATGAAGACTTACCAATCGTAATCGAAAATCAATGTCCTGACGCATCACTCTTTAACTTTGGGCCAGGGAAGAAATGAAATGAATATGTGCATAATTATCAGAAAGTACAGAAGATATGATGAAATACTTTTCTACTTTTCTGCCTTTGAGTGGATTTTGTGTCCTGTCTATGAGACTTTTGACCAGAAGCAGCAAAAGTAGAATGTTAAAATTATTTTAAGTGTATTTCAAGTACGTTTACAAGAGTATTTGCGATGAAAAAAAGCGGAGTATGTGAAGAGAAGGCTTACTCGGAACTTTTTGGTAAAATATACAAGTATAAAAAAGACTTGCCTTGAAGGGAAAAGGTTATCCATCACGGTGCTGCTAATAACGATATTTTCATCTATAAATTTATTTTATTCGACAACGAATTTTTATATTTGTTTTTCTGACTTTTCTGATGTTTAGGGAGGGGGTTGAATTTGTCCCTGAATTTTTTAGAATTTAAAATTGAGACGAAAGGGAGGGGAGAGGGTGCTTTCCCGGAGAGGGTGGATTATCGGGATTTTACAGTATGTGAGTGACGATCTGTGAACATATGATATATCATAAACTAAATGAAATAGTCTTATTGATTTTGCTACGATTATTACCACATGAGGCCCTAACTAATCAGATTCCATTAATAAAAGTAACATAAAATTTTGCATATAGTTGCTTTTATTGTACATTTTGATTGTTTGATTTTGAAGCTTATCGAAATAACTCGTCCTAAGTCCGCTGCAGGAATGTACTTTAAAAAAAAAATTCTAACACCGAAACAACTAGAAAGGTTAATTTCAGTATGTTGTTGTATTTTGTGTTGTATTTAAAGTCTTTGAAATTTGAGCTTTATTGGGCTAGCCCATCTTGGGCCCGCAGTAGTAATGCACTCTTTTATATAGAATGACTCGAAAACTGGATTGAAATTGAACCCAGCGTCACTCTGAACAGCTCCGTTGAATATTGACTCTTTCATGGAACGCATCTTTGTGTTTCTCAGCATCGTAAAGTTCCAGGACAAAATTCACCGTGTGAATGAGAGTAGTTTGTAGTTAATGAAGCATAAATGCTAAGCTTTACTGTTCTAAATTCATAATACACATTCAACAAAATGTTCAAATACCGGTAAAAGTATGGTGACACATTTATTTTTGCTTAAACAGACGCTCATACTGTCCTCACCTTTAAAACCTCCTATTTCAATTCAAGAATGCTCAAATGTGTGCATCAGTAAAATAATTTTACTTTCAAATTTTCGCCCTCCCACGCAATATTGTTACGAAACGTATCATCTTGAATCGTGATTGTATACGCAGGATACAAGAACGAGTTCAAGTTTCTGGATAACTTATGTTTATTCACAAGCACAAAGTAAAAAGCAACAGCATACAATCAAGCAGCACTTAAATGCTTCACTTATTTCACAGAATAAGCGATATTATTCACAGAATGTTAACGAAAGTCATTTCACAAAACAGCCGCTACTATTCTCAAAACATTGACAAAAATCACAGTCCAATGTAACTCGTGTCACGCCCATTCGTCAACTCGTCTCACGGAGAGGTGAGTCCTTTTTACAGTCTCTCCATAGGAACTTCTGGAAATCTCTATATCTCAAGAATAATCGTTCTATCGAAAAGTTTCTGGAACATTCATGAAGTCACCAAATGGCGCCAAATTGGCAATAAATCGCTAAATCTGGAAACTCTTCTTCTAACTGGGAAATTCTGGCAACCCTGGGCTCACGTCATTCCCACGTCATGCTGGCGTCATGTTCCTCGCTTGGCCTTCCAGACAGACGAAATTGGAGGGGGCAAAACGGAACATTGCACGTTCGCAACGATATGTATTTATCTAATAACCTGTACTGAAAGTATATTGAAACACAAACAGATGATTTCTGACACATAGTCTAATATACCTACTTTAATCTCACAACAGAATAATGGGTGTGTAAAATACTTATATCTCAAGTATCGATCCCGATTATAATATTTCTTCCTTGGAATAAGAACAAATGCTAGGTACAAATATTTTCTAATTTCAATTAAAATATTTGCATGTTGTTGCAAAATGTATTTTCCATTTCTTAATTTTGTAAAAAGCGATCATGAGCGATCAAGATTCATAAGTAATTTAACCCACCGTTGATAAATTTGATCTTTGACACGAATATGTGCTAAGAATTTTAATAATTTTAAGAATCGTAAGCGAAAATAAATAAATGTTCTACAGCAAAACCAAAATTATCGGAAAGTGCAAAACATATGGTTGCTAGGATACGTTCTGAAAACAAAGTTGTAAAAAACCTTGCTGCCCCAACCGGAAATCGAATCCTGGATCTTCAAACTGGCTAGCCGATGCTCTACCATTGAGCTACTGGGACGAAATTACAAGCTCTTACTTTCGAAATGGACTCGGCAAAGGACAGAAATTAAAGTTATGAAACCAATGTATATCCAGAAGGAAGTATTCTTTGTCTGCTTAATAAATGTATTGCATATGTACAAAATATTTGAAATATGAAAAACTATAGCGGGTAACACGAGTCGTATTATAGAAAAATTAATCTAAAAAATTTTAATACAATATTCATGTTTACTTTCACATACTCTAGAATACAGTATAGAGAAAGTATTGTTTTCACGAAAATTTTCAATTTCGAGATTTTGTTGCCAATATACGTGTGTGAACCTAATTGACACGTTTTGACTATTTTTAAATAATGTTTGTCTGTCGTATGTCTGTGGTTGATTTATTGTGCAGACGATAGTTGCTACAAATATTAAATTATTTTCACGAAACCTTCTGTACGGCTTTGTTAACGAAAAATCAGACTCTTGAAATTCGAGACCAAACTTTGAAATTTATTCAAAATTTTATATTCACCTAACATGGCAGCCTAGGACAAAATTTGACATAATTATGCATAAAAGGAGGTTATGTATAGCTTAATGATTCCGAATTTTCACAGTTTCAATCATCGTAGTGACAAATAACAGCGATGCAATTTTTGTGTTAGTAGTGTCATTACTCCCACGGGGGGGGGGGGGGGGGGACTGCCCCTGAGGATGTACATTGTTAAACTTAGTAGCAATCGAAAGATTTTTTTTCAAGCCCTCTAAAATGAAGGGTGATATGCTTTAATTACGAATATTTAGACCAGCGATATAGATTTTTAAGCTGTTTTCTTGTAAAATTAGCTAAATAAAAATTACAAGTTTCTTAAAAATGGTTTCTAGTATGAGAAAGTCAAGTGATGTCGTAGTTTAGTAAATTAGAAAAATAATTGTAAGTATCTCCAGTCCGATAGATCCTAAATAATTCTGCATAAACAACGCCCCTAAAAAAAAATCTCCAATAAAATTCAATAAGTGTATTCATTGTTTACTGGCTTATTTGTTTCCTTTACAGCAGATAATGTGGACCTATGACAGGAATGAGTCAATTTATTTTCAGGAGAACTAAATGAGAAACAAATGGGCAGGCCAAACAGTTTTATTCATGACGTTTTCTTCAAAATTAATTCAAAAATTTTATATTCAAAATACAAAACAGTGATAAATCCATACTAAATTGTTTTTAAATTCTTTCAGAAGGTTTAAAGTAATTGGGGGGGGGGGGTATGTGTTGATATAAATGAAACTGTGGAACTATGTGAAATGGTTTGGAAATGAGGCTAAAGCGAGGGAAATGATGCTCTTCACAAAAATGTCAGTTTCTCAGACTGCCGTTGCCATGTTTTATATTTTAAAACACTTGTTGGCATGAATATAAGGATACAAACATTTCCATAATTTTGGGCATGATTTACTAAATTCGGAAATGTTGATTTTGGCATGGCTTTACAGTAATGGCGTATGGGCCGTAGTGAATACATTGGCGGGCTGTAGCTTGACTATACCTAGCCTATGGTAACTATAGTAAGATGCATAATTGAAACAACTAGATCTGACTAATTTCTTTACACATTTGATCAACGTGCAAGCAATCTTTGTAGTTGGCTTGTCTTTTTTGGTCATTTAAAAATATTCCAAGCTATAAAAAAGTCGAAATTAGGACAACCTTTTTAAAATAGATCAAAATATTAAAATATCAAAGTTATAACTACTATATTTCGGAATCTAATGCGAAATTGAATTACAATTCCTTGTAGAGTTTCTAAAGAGCTCAAATTACTTGTTTACTTTTAGTTTTCGAGACATTACAAACTTTAAAATAGGAAACTATTCAATCTTCTTCACCTCTAACACGATTACTCAAAAACCATAAGAGCTCTGTAAATGCAAACTACTTATCTAGAAACTGAATTTCCTAATTTCCTATGGAATATTTTTATCGCTTATTATGTATATATGTCTTTTATGGAATATATTTGGAATAAAACTAAGCGAAGTGAAATAAAATCTCGTTGGGACAAAAACGTTTGTATTTTTTTTTTTTTTCCGGAAAAATATACTTCGAAGTATTAAAATATTAAAAATATTTTAGAATAGTAAAATAATTTAGATATTCATAAATGGCATCTTATTTCCGACAAAACAAGTATAAACTCGAAGAGGTAGATAAATCAAAATATTTTATTCATGGTGAAAAGTATACACATATCATAAATTTTTAGCCAATACTTTTAAAGATAAAATGTGATTGTACATACCCATTTGCTGTTGACCAATTTAACTTACTGCCTGCCAATTGTCCGCCAACTACAAAATCTTAACAATTAGGCGCATTTTAAGTTTCACAGTTACAAAAGTAACAAAGTGCTGTATTGACAGAATTATAAAAACTTCCCCAATACATCATACAGATAGAGCAATTCTTTGCAATACTGTAAGCATAGGAAAAGTATAAAACTTAGTATAATTTAAATAAAATATAGAAAATATAGTATAATCTAATTTCTATCAAACGTATCTCATGTCACAACACAACAAGCAACATTTTGATGATATTTATATAAAATTGGCTCAGACACGTAAAATAAATTATATGCCTATCGATTAAACTTAGTCCATATTTCTTTGCCAAAATATGTCAATTATCTGCAAACAAAAGTTTCAAACCATTATCTGCTAATTTCAGCCGTGCAGAAATTCGCTTGTGGCTTCGCAAATAACTTATTGGTTCTTCGTTTTGCAATAAGCGATCAATTCATGTCATCTAACGTGCAGTTGAGGAGTGCGAAATCCCACCCACAAAGAGATGTGTTCGAAGAATTAGAAGAGTTTTAGAATTCATAATCGAAAATCGATGCTTTGGCGAACCACCGACCAAATCACGTTACAAAAGTAATGAATCGGAAATGTACAGAATTATCTGAAGGTACAGAAAATATCATGGAACAGTTTTCTGCAATTAAGATCTCTTTGGTGTCTACTTTATGGGCTGGTGCAGCAGGCATAATGTGAATGGTTAATTTAATATTAATAAAGATGATCGTTTTTAGTAAAATATCCGTTGATAAAGTTGTCATAAAATTGAAAGAATTAATATTAAATCGAAACTATTGAAACGAACACTCGAAGTAAACAAAATGCTTCTAGGTGCTCCAGAGGGTGAATCGCATTCTCCAATAATGCGATTTTCATGAAGATCGTCAAGTTCGTTTGTTAGAAGCTCCTTCCGATCAAGTGACATCCCGTAAGGAGGCACAGAAATGGTAGCGTGATTACTTGTACTACACTCATGTCCAAAAGTTAAACAACAGACGAAAAAGTTAGCATACTCAGCGAAGGGAACAAAGTGTAGCCATACATGACAGGCGCACGTTCGCGAAAACTAGCCAACAGAAAACATTTTACTTACCAACATTTCTAACAAGGAAACGTATTAGGTAGCGATAGTCGGAAATAGCTCGAACCTTAAATGTCAATCGGCTATCTTGTCTCATGAATATTCGCTATCTGCCTTCTGTAGATCCGCTATCTGCCTCCTGTAGATCCGCTATCTGCCTCCTGTAGATCCGGTATCAAAGTGAAGGAACAGTGTCGGGAAGAGCAGTAAGTGGATGTTCAAAGGTCATAAAAGCTCAGGATGACCGTTTTCTATGACTGCAAGCACGATGCCACAAGTCATCACTGTATATCGGCTTACTTCCGACCTTGAGCGGCGGCAGAAAAAGCGATATATCGGAAAACTGTTTACAGACGACTACATGCAGGCCAATTGTATGAAAGACGATCAATGGCGCCCTTGCATAGAGGGGTCCGCTTAAACTGGGCTCTAGATCACCCCAACTGGACTCGACAGCAATAGGGTACTGTGCTCTTCCCGGATGAGTCACGGATTGATGTACAGAGTGACGGTTATTGATCTGGAGACCGTCTAGAACTCGCTATCACGCCAGTAACATCCGCGAAATACACGCATATAGAATCGATGATTTGGGAAAGTATTGCTGTTGGCGTGGCCCTGATCTCCAACTTCCTTCGCGGTACTGTGACTGAAATGCGATATAGAAATGACATTCTTGCTCAATATGTTCATACATTTCTTGCTGCCATGTGCCCAGATGCCATTTTAAGGGACGATAACGTACGAGTTCACAGGTCAGGCATTGTCGGCCAGTATTTAGAATCGAATATACTGCTTCGTATGGAATAGCCATCGAGATCACCCGACTTGAACCCTATAGACCATATATGGGAGACGTTTAAGTTTTTCCCATGTCCCTCCCCAGAACCTTTACAAGCAAAGAACATGTCTGCCCCATGAAGGGGCACAGATACCCCAAACCGCCATAAATGATTTTATTATTTGTATGTCTCGACACTGTCGGGCATCTGTTTCCAGCAGAGGTCATCGCATTTCATATTGGCAAACCTCTACCAATGAACTGTTTTTGCTGATCAAAATCCTATGTTTATGTTTAACTCCATTACTTAATTATTTATTGATAATATTATTTTCATGTTCTCTGTGTTCGTCGTACAGTCTTACTGAAATAATGCACTCGAAAAGATTTCTGATGAATTCTTCATCATCTGTATACGCCTTGCTCTTTAGAATAATATCCCTAAGTTCAAAAATTTTCAGATCACAATCCCTCTTTTTACCTAATTCAGTCACTGGCTGTTGCAGATCAACCTTTGTTTCCTTTCGCGAAGAATGCGATCATTACGTTTGTTATTCTTTTTTCAAAAGACATGTTCAGTTCTATTCACACATAAACATCCTTACCTCCTATTTTTAAAGAATTATAAATTTTTCTTCACTCATAAAATGAATCCAGCAATAATAAAATTTCATAAAATTTGAAATTTTTCTAATCACAATTACCACATTCATCACATACATTTCAAAATTTTAAGCATTTTAGTAATACTGCAAATTAAGAAGACGAAATTACAATTACTTGAAGTTATCCAAAATTAATTTAGTAAGGGTGCAAAGTAGTTCATACAAAAAACAAATTTCGATTTTCTAAAAGTACATTTTCCTCGAAGAACATGAACAGAATTTTAGAACGATTTGCTACTAATTTTGCCCACATAGCATTTCGATTGTGCACGAGATACATACATCGGCTTCTTCTTCTCACACAAAAAGTAATCAATTCATAAGTCATTTAACCTACAGTGGATGAGTTCGGACTCCCACCCACAAAGGAATGTGTACGAAGAATTTGAAGAATTTTAGCAAGTGTAATCGAAAATCAATGCCCTCTCAAACCGTTGACTAAGTTCACGCTGGGGATGAAATAATTCGTTCAAAAATGTGAACAATCATCGGAAAGTTCAGAAAACATGATGATAGGTATTTCTGCTTATGAAATATTTTTTTTACCCTCTATGGTCTTTGCATCCCTTGCAATACTGTCAAATGTTAAACAATTTAAATGTATGAAGGTTAAGGGGACTGCAGTCCTTGAAATAGTAAAATTACATATTTGTCATCGATAATGTTATAAACATTGTTCTAGGATATATCTTATTTTTCTATAGGAAAGAATGCCATGAAAAAGTATGAAATTCGAATTCTAAAAATTCTATTTAGCTCAAAGTTTTGACAAAATGTATTTATACAGAATGGTGTTAAAACACATATTTCTATAACTTTGATGGAAAACAAGACAATTGCAGAGTCTATTTCGACGATAAAATTTTGCAATTTCGTCCCAGTAGCTTAACGGTAGAGCGTCGGCTGACCAGTTCGAAGATCCAGGTTTCGATGTTGGAACAGCAAAGCACTATACACAGTAAGGTATTTGAAATGATAAAGTTTTTAATATTAATGAATACATTGAAGAGTGGGGTATGCAGAAACTTTATTTATTTAGGAATGTCTAAGTTTGAAATATTCTGAAATAATGAAAAATATGTGACATTCTTATTTTAATAAATATTTAATAATAGAGTATTATTCACAATTAAAAAAAACTTTTATTATATTTTCGAGATAGCATGAAGTAATGTATGCTGTCCGGTGATAATGACTAGAGGGCGATGGCACTTGATATTTTTACATACGGGTTAATGTACTAAAAATAGGATAAAATATTAGAGTTTGTGGCGCTTTATAATACATTTATTTCGGAAATATTGAATATTTCGGTATGATAGAATATTTTAGCACCACTGTAATAATTTTTTGTTGTTTTTGTTTTTTCAAATTATCTTGAGGCACCCTGTGACCTAAAAGATTGAATATTTATCCCTTATTGTATCAATAACGGACAAAACCTAACTGAGATAGAATTGCGATTCCCCCTTAGCGACGAAGAAAATGGTAGTTTTCGAAAAGTTATTCCAGGTCACTCATAAGTCCTCTGTTCCCCCTCTGTTGATCTAGAGTACTAAATTTTTGCACACTTACAATTTCGACCCCAAGCCAAAGTCTAATGAAGTCAGATATTCGGTTCTACACCCGGACACGTAAAACGTTGAGGAATTTAAAAAAAATATTTTCAGACTTCCAAAAGGTATCCCCAGTGAGCTTGATATCTTTCATTCGCTCTATTATTTTCGGTTATTGAGCGTTCTAATATTTATATATGCAGTGTAAAAATATGTTTTCTGTAATCCCTATGAGTTAACGGCAGCACAAGCAAGTTGCTTGATCTTCCAAAATCATCTCTGACATCGACACCTCGATGGGCCTTTTAACTCATCGATGGGTTTTTATTAAACTTTGTGACTCCTCGATGTGCCTTCATTGGGCCTTGTGACTCACAACGAAGCCGCTTTATGACTGTTCCATCCTTTCAACTTACGGCTCAACGCCTCATCTGTACCACATTATTAATATCTTAGTATAGTTTCGACAAAACTCACTAGGACATGGAGTAGTGTAGCTAACACTCATAAGGCAGTGTTATATGCCTTAAGCTGAAGATGTATTTAGCTTAACGCTATGATGCTGATTTACTACGCTTTGGTCCGGGATCAATTCTCAATTTATCATCGATATTTAATAATTAAAAGTATTTTGTGATGGTGTTTTTTTACAACTTAATAAATAACATGCAAACAAAATATCTACTTCGTTAACCAAAATGTAATATTTTAACCAATATGTGCTGACTTAAGAAGTTCCTACTCATTTTGTAAATACCTACTCATTTAACAAATACCAACTTATTTAACAAATATATACCTATTTAAGAAATACCTACTTATTAAACAAATACCTATTCATTTAACAAATTCCTACTCGATTACCCCATATCTACTCATTTAACCAATGCCTACTCAGCATAAAATAAATCATAAGTATCGATTTCTAATAAACTATTTTTGTTCTTTTCAAAGAATATGATTCCAAGCTGAGAACGATTTTCTGCTAATTTCGCGCCCGTGAAGAACTTCGATTGTAGAAGCACAAATTACTTCTCGGCTTCTTAGCCTAGCAAAAAAAAAGGCGATCATAACTGATCGAAATTCATAAGTCATTTAACCTTCTGTTGATGAGTTCGAACTTCCATTGAGGGATATGTGCGAAGAATTTCGAAGAATTTTAGCAAACGTAATGGGAAATCAATGTCCCGTCAAACCACCGGCTAAGTTTGGGCCGAGGAAGAAATTATTCGAAAACGTGCGCAATTATCGGAAAGTGCAGAAAAGATGATGAAAGGCTTTTCTTCCTATGAGTGATTTTATTTTGTCGTGTTTGTGGCTTTTAGTCGATAACAGCACATTTTGGCGTTTTAAAATTCTAAAATGTAGTAAATAACTTGAATTCATAATTATTCAGGATGGATATCACTCTGGAGGCGGAGT
This sequence comes from Amaurobius ferox, assembly GCA_951213105.1. NCBI lineage: Eukaryota > Metazoa > Arthropoda > Arachnida > Araneae > Amaurobiidae > Amaurobius > Amaurobius ferox. Next base: position 16,964,302 of record OX578135.1, read on the forward strand.
GTCAGGGCGGACAAAGTAGACGGTGTCTAAGTAATTTCCGATCAAGTAACTTTCATTTGAATTATATATTACTCGAAATATACAAATAAATTGTTTTTTGCATAAATACATGATATTAGGTCAGGCGGATTCTATGCTCCGTGGTGCCCGGTTTCATTAAGCGTCGGAATATGGTTTAAAATAGACATATCTCTATGTCTATTCTTGCCACGGGTAGTTTTATTGGAAACGAAAGTAAAAGGGAATGCGCTCACATTTTACCTGTTTTCTGAATATTTATCATATTTCACTTTAATTCTACAATCAACTATTGATTTTATATTCTTTTAGAGTATTAGCTTTCAAACACGCTGTTTATATTTATTTTCAATCAGAGCCCCTCAATCCTCCTCACAGACATGGGGTTAATTTGTCTTTATAAAGTGCAACGCGAATTTGGAAAACAAATGACTTAGTTATACACACGTGTTTATTTTTGACCATCTGTAATCATCTTGACAAAAGGTCATCTTGAATGTATTGAAGGAGTATGATTGTAATGAATGAAGAAATACCATGTGATAATCACAGTCAATGACCAAAATGGAGACATTCTGCCTTTGGTCCTTACTTGGGAGTTAAGATATAAACAAGAAAGATCAATAAACGCATAAAGCATTGATAATGAAACACTTTCCAACAGCAATGCAATTTTATTTAAACATCTCTAAAATGCGATACATTCAGAGGTGATATTTTAAAAATTATCACAATATTACAATAGGGCCAACGGCCGTACCGTGCTGAAAACACCGGTTCTCGTTAGATCACCGAAGTCAAGCAGCATTGGGCGCGGTTAGTACTTGGTGGGTGACCACCTCGGAACACCGCGTGCTGTTGGCCATCTCGGGTGCGGTATCCCCGTGGTTTGCGCGCTAGATTTGCACGCTACCACAAATGTCGCCGTGTTCATGCGGAGTACGATCACGTTAAACATGTGGGTCCGTAAGTCCTTCCGAGAGGTTGGTGGTAGGGGAAGGAGGGTACGGTCCCTGTGGATGCCTCTCCCACTGGGTTCCGGTCTAAATTGGGTGGCACTTCCCGGCCGTCCATACAGTTACCTTACACCTTTCTGGTAGGTCGGACGGTCTGGGTCTCAACAACAACAACAACAACAATATTACAATAATTTATAATATTTAAAAACTTGAAACTTCATCGAAATAAAACCAACTTTATTCATACGATATCTTCGAAATATAAAGCGCCCGGATCTCTATGTAAAAGCAGTGAATATTTCATTCATACATTTGTATTCCATTTCTTTCATTCAGCGGTAATATTTTTAAAATTATCGCAATACTACAATAATTTATTTTACTTAAAAACTAAAAACCATGCACAGGTAAAAGTTCCTTCTAACTCCATATTTAAAACGTCATCGAAAAACACAATGCTATACAATCGTCTGCTTCTCTATGTAAAATCATTCAATATTTCATTCATATCACCTATATTTCAGACTCCAGAACTAAATAACTTTGCTTGAAAAAAATTCAGCAATTCTTATACATCTCATCTTAGAGCTTGATGTGTTTACATTCTGTATTCGTTAAAATTAGGCTTTTTTTATAGAAATAATCAAAGTTTGATGATCATTTACACACAGAAATACTGTTCCAAATAGCTGCTCTAAGTCCTCGGACGAATCGGGTGGTCTGGGATTTCGACACAGAAATACTGTAATTGCGTTGTCGCAGAATATAGATGCATAGAAATTACGCAAAAATAAAGCGGTTTTAGGACGGCTGCAAGACAAAATATAAATTTAAATGAACTTGAAAATCATGATTTTTTATTCTGGGAAAAAGTTAGATGCTATATTTTATTTTGAAAGTGGGTCACGTGATCTCGTCATATTTTTGGGGGTAATTATTATTTAAATTTTTATTTAAAAAACTACCAAATATATATTGCTCAAAATTTTTCTATATATTTTATGGGATCATTTGAATATTTCCCAAAACTTTCGAAGCAATTTGTAAATTTTAAATTCGCCTAAAAATGTTTGAAAACTTAGGTCCCATAGGGTTCAATGAATTTCATTTTTTCAATCCGGGTTCAATCCAAAACTAATTGGGCGATATTATTCATTTACATTCCCATATGTCCCACAGACCGTCTCGAAAACATACTAAAATTTCATTTTGATAAAGTCATTTTTACGGCAGTTATCGTGCGAACGGACAGACAGACAAAATGAACAAAGTCATAAACACCTTTCAACTGCACTGTAAAGTGCTAAAAACCCCAATTCTCATCGAAAATTCTGAATGAAGTTTCTTTACATTGTATATTTGCAGTGTACCTGTCCTTTGTTCGGAACATATATTAAAAAAAAGCTTAAAATTCAAAATTATGTGCATTCTAAATGGCATTATTATTCAAAACATTATTTTAAAATATGTAATCCAATTCTCCTGAGATGAAATATATATGAATATCTGTCCTCCCTATATAAAATAATCTTCAGTGGCAAATCTGAAACCGATAAATGCGCCGATAATGACTTTAACCGACAAATATTTTTAATAATGGCTATCTATCTTTCCTTTATCCTTTACTATATATCTACGCCTCACATTTATTTTAGGAACATAATATTCAAAATCTGCAAACAATCAGTAAGACTGTTTAAAAAGTCTGAAAAAGAATTTTCTTCGCATATTTAATTCTAGAATATCAACGCTGAACTAGATAGATCATTTGAATAATAGCCTTTGGACGGAGAACATAAATATCTTAGAATTTTTAATTTCTCATACTATAATATAGTATAGAAAAAGTATTGCCTTCAGGAAAATATTCAAATTCGATATTTTAATACCAAAATATGATTTTAAGACCTCTTGAACACCTTTTGGCTATTTTTAGAGTCCGGCTGTCTGTCAGTCTGTCAGTCAATCTGTCTGTATGTATGTCTGTTGTCGTTTTCTTGTGTGCACAATAGCAGCCTCAAATATTAATGGATTTTCACGAAACTTTACATCCAGATTTGTTATAAAAAATCTAGAATTTTTTTAAATTCTAGAGACGACTTCAAAATTTATTCGAAATATCATATAATGTAATATAACAGCATAGGACAAAATTTGAAATAAAAATTGCATAAACGGGTTAATTTATGACTCAATGATCCCGAAATTTGATAGTTTCAGTCATTTTGAAAATAGCAGCGATGCAAATTTTTCATTCGTGTCATTAGTCCCCGCGGAGGACAAGTTGTAAGGATTAACAATTTCTATTTCCGACTTCTTATTTTTCAAGCAGAATCTTCCCCGGGTAAAAGAAGAGTCTAAATTTAAATATCAGCCACGCAGATTGCGGACGGAAGGTGGAGCTGGCAACCAGGTTATAAAATGGCGAGGTGCGACGGTGGGAGATGGTACGAGACGGTACGTGGAGCGTGGCGTGTGTGGATGCAGACAATGGTAGAAAGGGTCGACCATGTACATCCTGAATTATTATTTGTAAATTACGTTAATAGAGTTTATTTTATGATTTCTGCAGTTTAAGAATAAAATTGTTGTTTTCATCAAAGATGCTTGAGTGTTCATTCCGACCCCTTTACAAAGTTACCTCTTCCAAGGGTGCATTGTCAAGTACGAGATCAGTCAAAAGATTTTTTAAGCCTTATAAAGCGAAAGGTAACACGCTGTAATTGTAATTAGTTGAACCCGTGATACCGATTTTCAAAAAAAATTCTTGTAACATATACAAAAAATAAAAAGAGCCACAAAAATTGAATTCTGGTACGAGAAAGTCGAGTGGAGTTACATTCCAGTTAATTCTAAAGAAGAAGTTGGCATAGAGAAAGATCACTTTCCCAGCAATACATGACAATGTATAGGGAAAGTATTGGAATCATGCCGAAAATCGCAACTAGAGTTTTCACAGGATCTACACGTTTTGGGACTTCTAGAATACGAAAAACTATTTTCAGCGTGACGTCTATGAGTGTGTCTATGTCTGTCTGTCTGTCTGTGCAATGAATGTATCCACTCTAACTCAAAAACTAATGAATCCAATTTCATAAAATTTGGTAGGTATGTCACTGATATCTGACCCTGCAGCTGATTTGATTTTGGTACAATTCGGGATAAAAGAACCTGCGTTTTTCTTTTAATATGGCCCGGAAATATTTCCTGTATCTCTCTACTCTAGCTGAAAAACTCATAGATCAGATTTTACAAAATTTGGTTGATAAGTCACTTAAAGGTGCGGATTAGATTTTGGTACGATTCGAAAACAATAACCTGGTTTTTTTTGCGAAATGACCCGCAAAATTCGTTAAAATCAAAAATAAAAAGCTACGTATGCTCAAGTATATCCATTAAATACTTGTTTTATACGCAATTTTTAAGGATGAAAAGAATAAGACCAACCCCATTACACTAGGACTATCCGTTCTCGAGTTATTTTAGATTTTGCATTTACGCTTCGCCACCTTTCAAAATAAGTTACCAAATGAGAACGATAATTGCATTAAAAGTACAAATTAAGTGCCATTTTAAATAATTATGGGTGTTATTTTGTGCTATTAAACTCAATATAATGAATTATTGAAGAAACCAAGAGAACGTGAGTGTGAGTTTGCAGAGAAAGTCATGTACTGTCCACATCAGATTTTTTTAAACTGTATTCAAACGAAAACCTTCATTGATGATATATCCCGCAATCACATCTTTAACATGATTCACAAATCTGTAAAGCCTAAAACCCCTTAACATTTCAACACACGGACACTAAGCTGATTTCCCAGGACTTAAGCAAACCCTTCAAGATTGATCAGCACATTATGAGTATGTAAGAGTAGTATCCTCAGCCAATTTCTGCCGAGCACCCACCTGTATGTACCTAATAAAGAGCTGAGCCATCATGATATTCCCGGTTTAATCAGGGGATTGGAGATTAGATATTACTATTGAAACGCTCGAATCGTATATGTAATATCAATACATCATATTTCAAGATGCAAAGAAATTCAATATATATATATATATATATATATATATATATGCAATTTTAACTACTATATTTACATATTTAGAAGTAATTACTAATATATATATATATATATTAGTAATTACTTCTATAATAATAGTTTGAAAATCCAATAAAAGAATAGAGAGACGTTGCAACTCAAAAAACCCTAACATTAAAATATGCCTACATAAAAGAAAGTATCAAATAGATAATCACCAATCAAATGGAAAAAAAGTCAAATTTCTAGTCATCGAGCTGAAGATAATCAACAAATATAAATGGAATGGAATCGATAATTAAAAAACAAATTGAATCCAAGTATTAAAGCTATACACGTGGATAAGCACTAGGCCTAAGTAAATGAATTGCTTATTTTATAAAAACTCTTCTTCAAGTCCAAGTATTTAATCAAAATGAACACAAAATGTGTGTTTATGATAGTGGAGATAGATTATATCTATAAACTCTAATAACTTGAACTAGACGCATAAAGATGGAAAAATTATAAAGGAAACAAGAATACCTGGAAAAAACTCTGCATATGTCCTAACCATTGGAGCCCAGAATGAAGAGACCAGTGTTGCCAATCACAAAGGATAAAAGTAGGGAACCAATCGTGAGAAATAAATAACAGTAATGCGAAAAGGCAATAAAAGGTGATATTCTAAGAGCTACAAAATAATGGGGCGTATAATATGACCGAAAACAGAGAGGCTAATGTTTAATAGGATGTAAATACAATGTGAATGCAATGTTAATTCAAGAGAATGTTGATGTCTGGCTAATATAAGATACTAAGAAGAGGATTAAAACATATTCGGCTAATCCAAACTTTTTAACTATACCATTTACTAAATATGCTGGATATTTATATAATTTGCTGGTAATTTTTAGATAATTTATATGCATAGCATAAAATTTTTTATCTGATAATCTATAAATTCTAAAAAGTTGATTATGTTTAATATTTCTACACAAAAGAAACGAGTTGCAGGAATTAAATGGTAATATTTTATTAATGTTAAAATTAAAATAGGCCTTTTTATCATATAAATTAACAAATATTTCATTAGTAGGTTCACTAATTAGATTTAAATTCAAAAAATTAATATTATTACTAATAATAGCTTCATTAGGAATTAATTCCAAATTGTCTGTATTGAAATCTATATCTATGACATAGTTATCAGTAAATGCTAAACAAATCAGATCATCAATATATCTGTAAATTTTATAATCTATTGAAGTAAAAGACTGTTCATAATGATAAAGGTATACATTAGCTAACATACTGCTACTGCATCCACCTTGTGGAACCCCTGAGAGTATAAATATATTGTACTTGTAAGTATAAATATATTATACTTACAAATGTAAGTATAATATATTTCTTTGAAAAATATAATTATTGAAAAGAACAAAGTGAAGAAATTTAGGAAAATTGACAAAAATTGTTTGAATAGATTGATTAGTAATATATAAGCATTACATAAAGCTAAAATTACAACATATAGATCAGAGATCTTAATATTATTAAAAAGATCCTTAAAATCAAAAATTTGAAATTCAATTAGTCCACCTAGTGATGTTCATTTATTCTTTAATTATTTACTATTATTTAGAATAAGGTAATTATTGCTAAAGTAACGTAAACTATCATTTTTTAGATTTGAATAGTGTAGTAGTAATTTACTGACAGTAGCAGAGTAAATATTATGACCTCTAGTTACTGTTCTAAATTTCGTAGGATTTTTATGAAATTTAGGAATAAGCACTATATATGGAAATTTAAGAAATTTATAATTAATATTTAAATCACTATACATATTGATAATTTTCAGTTTGATACTATTTATGGAATGTGAATCTAATTTAAATAGACTGTTATTCTTTAAATAATCTAACAGAAATTGTATATAGAATTTTTACATAGCATAATTATTAGAGGCTATATCAGCATAAGTAATAACAAAAGATCTTTGTAAATCATTAATGGAGTGTTTTATATTATCAATATTTTATATAGATCTAGACAATTTAATACTACAAATAGTATTTTTAATAAATTTTATTAAAGTAAATTTCCACATATTAAATGCCTCTAAAGGCAGAGCATATTTAGAAGCTAATTTATAAATATACTTATCAAGGTCAAGTTTTATTGACTTTAAAACTTTAGAAGAATTATTACAAGATGGTATCCTGAATTTAGTGCCAAATGACAAAATGGTTCTTAAGGTGTCTTATTTAAATATGGTTAAGTCTCTAACTATATGCCCCAGGTGTGGATTTAGATATTTAGCATATTTGTTTACTTTGCAAATACATTCATTATCTGCATTTGACATGGAATCATTATCTATACAGAAAGGTTGTGAAATTTCATTATAATTAGAAATTGATCTACCAATAGGCTTGTTGTATTTATATATATATATATATATATATAGCCCTATTTCCCTTTTTGTAGTAGTAGTTGATTAGAAAGTGTTTCCATTTTGTTATAATTTCAGCTTTCTTATGTAAGTTACGGTTCTTACGTGTTACAAATTATCTTTATTACATCTTTCGATTTACATAAACTATTTTATAACTCTCTCTCTCTCTCTCTATATATATATATCCAAACAAATGCTTGTTCCGTATATGGCAATAGTTCGTTAAAATAAATACCATAGATCAGACTACAAGTATAAATAGAGGACCAAAAAGGGTTACATTGAAGGCTACCACGCGCAGATAAATATTTCATATAAGAATATGTTCTGGTAGAAGATATAAAAATATTGGTTCTATTCCCTACACTTGCAGAATCCACTTCGACGATAAGAGCTTGCAATTTCGTTCCAGAAGCTCAACGGTAGAACGTCGGCTGGTTAGTTCAGAGATCCAGGGTTCGACTGCCGGTTGGGAAAGCAGGAATATTTGGAGGAGTCTGAACAAATCAACCATGTAGGTTAGTGCAAAGATGTTGGAGGTCGGAAAGTGACTCTAGTATGACTAGTAGGGATTCAGCGGACTCTGGAAGACTGAGCGCCGATTTCAAATTGAGAGGATAACGATCATGCAAGATACTAAAATGGGTAAAAATATTAGTAGCAGGAGGCTAACCTGCGGTAAAAACAGCAGGCGATGGTCAGTTGCTCGCCAGTCTGATATTAGGGAGTGATGAATGCAGATTCCACTTCGACAATAAGAGCTTGCAATTTCGTCCTAGTAGCTCAAAGGTAGAGCGTCGGCTGGCCAGTTCGGAGATCCAGGGTTCGAGTCACGATTGGGGCAGCAAGGCTCTTTGCACCGTATCCGTCCTCTTTCAGCATTGTTTTTGTTTCGTTCAATCTTTATTTTCTGTTATTCTTTTTTGCGTCAGTAGATTCTACCGTTCATTCGCCATGTCCTGTCTCCTGTTTTCCTGCCACCTTGGATTTTATTTCTCTCATTTATAGTCTCTGCGATGGCAACTTTCTTTTTTATCTCCAGCCACGTATGCTATAACTATCTCAGCTGCCGAACTTGATTGAATATGTGAGGTTGTGTGCCTTATTGCCGTCAAGAAGAAAGTTGTTTTTGCCTTCGATTTCAGTTGACCCTCTAAAAAAATTGTATGATGTATTTTGTCGAAGTTTCATATCATTAGCGAATAAGTGATGATATCATGCGAATATTCTTTCTACACTGAATATTTCTTTCAGATAAAATTTGAAATCCACTAAGGGAGTTTAACTCTATTTGAAGTGTGTTTAGAAACACTTTCTCGCAAAATAAGTAATATTCGTAAATTCAAGATTTGATCAAAATCGTATTTAAATTTACTCTTACCGTATGCATGTAAAAGACATTCCGAAGTATTTATTCATATATGTTAAGTAGCATTACGAAACCGAATGCCATTAAATAAATCTGCTGCTGAGAAGACGATGAAATAAAGAAATTTATAGACAGTAATTGAGAATCAATACCTTTCAGAATCATAGTCGTCTTACTTGATGTTGGAGAATATATTGTGTAAATAAGTAAAATTTATGGGAGATGCTCCAGTTGTTTTCAATATATATATATATATATATATATATATATATATATCCTAGATCCATAATGTTTGGTATAATTTAAAAGTCACCAAAAATGGCAATTTAAACTAGAAAAGCAATAAAAGAGTAGGCGCAAAGCTGCACTAACATTTTTATGCACTATACAAAATCAAAATAGAATAAAATAGCAGTACCAAAAAATGATTGGGGAGGGGTTGTGGCCCCCGCTCCCTGGTTTAAGCATGCTTTTGGAGCCGCGGCAACACTCCCGGAAAACTGGTACTATTCCCCGAAAGTCCTCTAGACCAAATAATTGCCGAATAAACAAGACCCAATAATAAATACATAAAGCATAGTACAAATAAAATACATTACAATTAAAAGCAAAGTAATCTATAAACACTGATAAAATAATCACAATAACCCACGCTACAACACATCCTAACAAAGTTACCTTGTGTATCGCCAGAAGAACCTAGAAAGTTTAGAAATCACAATATCTCACATTAAGTACTCTGTGAACCGTTGCCACCGATCCTTTTATATTCCGATAATCTTAAGTATTTCATCACACACAAATACAGCGGACCAGCATTCGTGTGTGATGAAATACACCAGGAAGGCTAAAAGGGTTAGATTTCTGAATGGATTTCTTTTTGGAATCACATTGGACTTTTATAACATCGATATGCAAGAGTGCAACTTAAGATTATCGGAATTTAAAAGGATCGGTGGTAACGGTTCATAGAGTACTTAATGTGAGATACTGTGATTTTTAAACTTTCTGGGTTCTTCTGGCGATACACAAGGTAACTTTGTTAGGATGCGTTGTAGCGTGGGTTACTGTGATTATTTTATCAGTGTTTATAGATTCCTTTGGTTTTAATTGTAATATATTTCATTTGTACTACGCTTTATGTATTTATTATTGGGTGTTGTTTATTTGGCAATTGCTTTGGACTAGAGGACTTTCGGGAATAGTACCGGTTTTTCTGGAGTGTTGCCGCTGCTCTAAAAGCAAGCTTAAACCGGGAAGTGAGGCTCACAACCCCTCCACAATCATTTTTTGATACTACTCTTTTACTCTATTTGGATTTTATATATATATATAGTATGTGTGTGTATGTATATATATATATATATTAATAATTACTTCTATAAATGTAAATATAGTAGTCAAAATTGTTTATAGTATATATAATTATACAGGATGTCCCAAAAACATTGACCTCGGCATTTATTATTTAAATATTGATCTTAGACATACATATATAATAAATTACAAAGTTGCAATTTGTTGTTAAAATTTTCAAGGGAATTAAATTTGAAGAAACACAAAATTTAAATTTTTATACGGCCCCCATACAAAATATTTCCAATGAGTAAAATGTGCCTCATACACTAATAAGGTGATGTACAAAATTTCAGCATATTATCGTAAAAAGTCCCAGAGATATGAAAATACAAAAATGCTGACTTAAACCACTTTTCGATGCATCGACATGGATTTTCAGAGGAAAAAAATCATGTCGGCAGATCGCGTTTCAGGGGTCATACACAAATTACGAAAGAAAACAATGATTACATAAATAAATAATAATTTTGCTATTTATTGGTACAAAAGTATCTACACTGTGTAGAAATAATAACTTTACACAAAGATTACAAAGCTTGTTCAAAATGTTTTTCATCTATGCAAAAGATACATTAAGGATAAGACGCAGATATTATTTTCCTATGATGCATTTCTGCGTTGCGTCATTTGCACTTTTGCTGCAAACATTTACATTTTAATGTGAATCCCTCACCAACTTTGTTTAAACATATCTCTGGGACTTTTTATGATAAATTTTGTACATCAGCTTATTAGTGTATACGGCACATTTTACTAATTGGAAATATTTTTGTACGGGGGCCGTATAAAAATTTAAATTTTGTATTTCTTCAAATTTAATCCCCTGAAAATTTTAATCGATTTCATAAAATCTGTACCTTTTTTACGTAACTTTGAAAGTTATTATATATGTCTAAGTTCAATATTTAAGGAATAAAAGCCGAGGTCAATGATTTTGGGACACCCTGTATATTTATATACGGCAAATAGAAAACGTACCTCCTCCCTAAATTTACAAAAAAGGAAAAACATTATATACTTCATTAGAGCTAATAAACCTGGGATGCTCAAAATGGGACGTTTTAGCTGATTCTGTCGGAAAATGATAAACGATTTTTAAACTTTTATTTCAAAATTACTTATAATGAATTTAATTCTGAAAGTAAAAGCAAATATGTATTTTTCGCGATTGGTCTTCTATAGACCCAAATGAAATACAATAATTAAAGTAAAGCTTTACAATTAAGACAATATACAGTTAGTATAGTAATTTATTTTAATATTTTCAGTGTGATAAGAAAATATCGTCCATAGAAAATAAAATCAATTTGTTTCTGCTCTGTGGTTATAAACGATAGAGCAAAAACTTTTGTTCAGACGATCTTATAAGCAAATTATTTTCACCCAAAATATTGTTTTTTTTTAGGGGGGGGGCGTGAAATTACAAGGAAAGTCATAAAATCAGCAACGTAGCTATAACTGTTACTATCTGAAAATGTCGTACCAAATAATTATGTTTCCATTGACATTTACAAAAGTGTCATTAAATTTGAACAATATCATATCGTGAGAGGGATCAGAATCTTATTTTGTAGTCAATTTTCCTCACAAGATTAAAATGAGTTAGGAAATTTATGTTTTTGGAACACATATTATTTTTTATAATTATTTCTTGCTTACCGCAAACTATATGTAATATCTTGTGTACCACATACTCAATGCAATACATTGTTTACCTAAATATATGTAAAATCTTATTCACCACATAATTAATGCAATTAATATCTTGTTAACCACATATACTTTGTGTAATTTATTATTTATTATATACTTCACTACATATTTTACGTAATATCTTGTTTATTACATACTTACCACATCCTTTATGTAATATCTTGTTTACTACATTCTTTATGTAATATCTTGTTCACTAAATACATACTACATACTTTATGTAATTTTGTATAATTCATAATTAACACATACTTTATAATATTTTTTGTTTGCTATATTCTTACGGCATACTTTATGAAATATCTTGTTTACTACATGCTTTATGTAATATTTTGTGTATTGCATACTTACCTCATATTTTGTGTAATATTTTGTTTACTATATTCTTAGCACATACATATTATTATATCATGTTCACTACATACTTACCACATACTTTATGTAATATCTTGTTTTCTGCATACTTACGACATACTTTATGTAATATCTTGTTTACTGCATACTTCCCACATGCATTATGTAATATCTTGTTTACTACATACTTAACACGAACTTTATACAATATTTTATTTACCACACACGTTATGTAAACTAACGCATTCTACTATTCCCACTGCAACAGCTTGAAGACCTGTTTGGAACAAGAACGGAAAGATATTTTTCCATTCAGGTTAGTATTTTTGATTTTACGGATATTTTGAAATGCGATATCACACGAAACATTTATGCAGTGCTTTACACAAAAGGCCTTTGCAGCACACACGATATTTAGGGAGAAACGGTAGCCTTTATGAAATATTCTTAAGAACAGCGCGGAATTGTTCAAACAGTTTATTGATTTTCGATTACGATTTTTCACTCTTTAGAATTCGAATGCATTCACGAAGAAATGAAACTCCGAATTTATCAGAGTGATATATAGTATTCTGAGAAGTTATGCTTAGTATTTGATCGACATTTATATTTCATTACGGGGTTTATAGGACACATATTTTGTTGTTTTCCAATAATGGAGTTTAAACAAATGGAAAAGTAACTACTTGAATTTCTTCTTAAATTCCCCATCGCTTTCATTTCAGCGGCACTAATAATATTGCATGCAGACGCCTTTTATGCAGTTTTTATGCATTTCGTAGAATAAGTGTTTCTACAAGCAGTTGCATAAAGAGAAAGAAAACACGAGGTTGGAGGATTCCACTCTTCTGAATTTGAACTTTTCATGAGTTTATGATGTAAAGATTTCAGAATAAGTGAGTACTATCGTCCAGTAGCGTCCTGAACTATTCTGGGGCTTTCATAAAAAGGTCTCATCTGAACAATAAATACAGTAAAACGTCACACATCAGAAAGTTGATAATCCAAAAAATCGAATATCCGACAATTTAATTATGTTGCTTTTACAAGTTCTAAAAATAATATTAAAACACGGATTCATTAAATTACTACCATATGCTTTAGTTTTTTTTCTTTTTAGGTTCTGGAATAGAAATATCCCCCGAGTCGACAGTATTTTGGAAGCTGTAAGATTTTTCTAGGAAAATATCTCCAAAATTCTGCATGCCAACGACCCCACACCCCATGTGAGATAAGAATTCGGAGAAGAGACTGCACAATGACCAAGAACCCTCCCAGATCGGCACGGAGGTTGAATCATGAATACGTCAACGTGAGGGCTTAACGCCAAAAGAATTGCTTTTTGTGGAGTTAAATATCTCAGAAAAGGGGCTTAAGAGACATCAATGTGTCATTGGTGGTGTTTAGAGCCAAGTTTGTAGCTTAGAAGAAGACGCTACATCCAGAGGTCAACTTGAGGGAGGATATATGGAATGGATTCTAATGTTCAGGGTGATTCTCTGCAAGGCGACAACGATGACGGTTGTTATCTTGCAATGCTCCGAGGGTTTCATCATGACCCTCATATCTCCGGGAACATTTGTTCAAACTTCTAAACTAGACAATTCTGCTTAACACCCATTGTCGGGGTGTCATCTTGAGTCATTTAATAAGTTTATAAATTCTCTTTTGTTTCAATAAATTACCATTATATTGTTAAAGCAAGTCTGCCGTGTCGCTTCAAAATACAGTGTCTTGATTTTCTATAACTTTTTCAGATCGCAACCAACGTGCGAATCTGCTGAGTCAACGTTACTAAATTTTGCTACACTTCAGTTAAAATTCGGTCACCCCACCTCGGAAGCTGGGAAGAGAGATCGTAAGAAGCAGCGTCTTTAGAGAATAAAAAGACGGACAATCTTACGGAGGCTTTTGTATGATACAAAATATATATCGGGGTTCCAAATTACCTTTTTCCAATGGATAATCCGACCCTGGTGATATAACAAAGCGCAGCTTGGGAATTATAGCATCATGATCTCAATATGTTCAACTACAATTCGATACACAGGTTGTTGCCAAAACGTTGTAAAGAACACTATAAATTAATTGATGCCTCATAATAATAAAATGTAAAATTTTATCAAATACCAAGAAAACGTTAGATTAGGAATGATATATGCACTAATGAGTCTTTTTTTAAATCTATATAAATAAAATCTGTCTGTCTGTCTGTCTGTCTGTCTGTCTGTCTGTCTGTTTGTCACACCATCACGGGAGAACGGCTAAACTGAATTTGATGAAATTTTGTGGGTAGCCCAGAAATAGCCCCACTTAAAATTATATCCGTGTTTTGAGTTTCTACGGCCAGTGGTTCTCGAGATATTAGTAAAAAACGAAATTTTCATTTGTCTCATCATCACGGAAAAACGGCTGAACCGAATTTAATGAAATTTGGTGGATAGCCTTGAAATATCCCCCCATAAATTTTGTCCAAGTTTCGAGTTTCTAATACCTGGGGTTGTCGAGATATTAATGAAAAACGGAACTTTTTCCTAGGAGTTCTACTCCCTAACTCCGTGGTTTATCCAAACGAAAAGCTTGAAAATCGTTTGAAAGTGAATTAAAATTTAATCTCTGAGTTTGATGGGAGATTTTTTGCGTTAATTAGTCACTTTCTGAAAACATGAATTGTTTGAAACATGATTTAAAGGGGAAATCTATCTACATGGTTCATGGTTTATTTAAAACAAGCTTTTACGGAACAATGAGAAGTATAGAGAAATCAAAATCGTTATTTAATTTCGCAGTTTATGTTATAAGACATGACATATTTAACATGTTATAAGATTCTATCTTATATCATGTTACTCAGAAACGCAATTAAATTAAATCTGTCTGTTAATTTTAATAATTATTTTTTCGATTTGAATAATAAATAAATGGATATAAAAATATATTTTAGAAAAGAACGATTTGATTTTTCTTATAGCATTTTTGACTGGATAATATCAATTACGGTCTTCAGGTTTAAAAATTACTATTATTTATATTTTCGGGGATTATTGATTCAAGGATTATTGATATTTTCAAGTTATTATGCAATTATTTTATTATGACAAAAATTGTTTAAACTCATATATTGTATGTTGTACGAATCTTCTACAAATACACGTGTATATATTTTAATCTACGAGAATATAAGTAGTACAGGTATATTGACATAGGTTTTGATATATATTGGCATATATCGAAATCAATTACGACCTTCTGGTATAAAGAGTACGGATATTATTGATGTTTTCAATTTATTACGTCATCTCTTTTATTTTGGCAAATATTTTTGAGACGCATATTGTAATGCGGGTAATCTTCTACTAACACATTGGCATATTTTCTGATCTGCGACAAAATAATTAGCACGGGGTTGCATATATTCATTCAATTCCTATTTTTTCTTCTGTAAATTTGCTTACAAAAGGGGGCAGGATGTTTTATTTTTCAGATCTGATCGTAAAGATAATTTTGCATAGTGAGAACATATATTCTTAAACTTCTCTTTAGGAGCAATAAATTTAATATTTTAACAGAATTTGCACATGATTGCGAACTTTAAGTTTCTTTAAATTATACACTCCGTACGAATAACGGGTGTGCTGTTAGTGGTTAATAAATTTTAACATTCTAGGAGGATATATCATGTTGCTCGGCATCGCAATTAAATTAAATGTGTTTGTTAATGTTTTTATTATTTCTTTTCGATTTAAATAATAAATAAATGGATAAATGGATATAAAAGTATATCATATGAATGGACGGTTTGATTTTTCTTTTAATTATATTAATTGCTGACTGCGTACATCAATTTCATTTATTTTGGCAAAGAGTTTTCAAGCTTATATCGTATTTAGCTACTAAACTCATATATTGTGTTTAGCCAATAAATTCATATAGCCGATTGTTGAAACAGAAAAAGAGTAGAGCGGGTGTATCTTCTAATACAATTGTAGTGTTTTCATTTAGTATATTGAAACGGGATAAGAATGTTTCATTCAGATCTGCAAATTCAAAGCTACGAATTTGGAGGGATATCGCTAATTTGACAACTTTTCTTAAACTTTGCCAAATTGACGGAAATGTTGCCAAATTGATATAAACGACACACAAACAGAAACCTTCGGGTTGGTCGTGTGGCTTGGGTCTTCTACATATCAATGAAATTTTTTTTGTTTTGTTAGAAGAGAGTAATGAAATGATGTTTGGTTAGCATTTATCTGTCAGACCAACCATCCTACTTAGTAATACATTTAGCGAATTTTTAAAATGTCACCAAATTGATAAAAATGTTTTCAAATCTATAAAAATATCTTGAAATTGATAAAATTGCGCTACATAAATGATATTAATTGTTTTTTGTTAGGGGATAGTATTGTGATGATATTTCGTCAATTTGTCGCAAAGTGGAACTGTCAGTTCTACAGTCCCACTTGGCGATAAATTTGGCGATTTTTTAAAATGTCGCTAATTTGACGAAACTGTCGCCAAATGTTCCATAGAAATATAACTATTTAGACGATATTTTTTCTACCAATTTATTTGAAGCAAATGATATCATGTCGCTTAGCAACGGATTTAAATCCAATGCGTTTATGCGGCAGACGATTTTTATTAAATCCTTTCCGATTTGAATAATGAAGATATGTATATAAAATAAATTTTATTGCCATTTCATTTTGGACTGGGTAATATCAATTATACTCTTCAGGTTTAAACATTATTATTATTGATATTTTCCGGAATTATTGATTCAGGGATTATTGATATTTTTAAGTTATTACGCCATTGTTTTATTGCGGCAAAAATTGCTGACACACGCATATTGTACGTTGTACGAGTAATCTTCTAGGAATGCACGGGTATATCTTCTAACCTACGAGATTATAAGTAGTACAGGTATATTGGCATATATTTTGACATATATTGGCATATATATTGGAATCAAGTACAGTCTTCTGGTATGAAGATTAAGGGGATTAATTATATATTCAATTTATTACGTCGTCTGTTGTATTTTACCAAAAAACATTTGTGACTCATATTGCAAAACGGATAATCTTCTACTAATAATCGGACATTATAAGTAGTACGTGTATATCTTGCCATATAATTTTAGCACTTTAATTTTGACATATATTGGAATAAATGACTGTCTTCAGATTTAAAGATTACGGGTTTATTGGTATTTTCAATTTATACATGTAATCTACTAATACAGGTTATATTTTCTAATATTCGCGTATATAATTAGTACGGGTCCCATACAATTTTAACGCTTTTATTTTGCATATATTGATTCAATTCCATATTTTTTTTTATATTTGCTTACATAAGGGATCCAAGATATTTTATTCTTCAGATATGTCCATGAATATAATTTTATATAGCGAGAACAGAGATTCTTAAACTTCTTTTTAGGGGCATTATATTAAATATTTTAACAGAATATTTTGATTAAACATGTCATTTAGTATACTATAAGAATTTGGGCATGATTATGAATTTCAAGTTTCTTTATATTATATACTCCGTACGAAGAACGGGTATGCTGCTAGTACAAGATAAATTCAATAAAAATAATATACACAATTTTGAGGGGGGCTCTCTGCAAACATGAGGCCCTAAGCAGTCGCTTGGGCTGCTTAGTCCTCGGGGCACCCTTGTTATCGTCTGTGTGGCAGGGACGTAAAATTTCATGAAATAATGTGATTGGGGTTTCGTGATTTTTTTCAATGAATGACTAATAGAGAAAAAATTATTTTCATATAGCTTCAAATACAGGAATGCTGCTTCTGGATGTGCAGCTCGTCATATGATGAGGTTTATATAAAAATGTGGATAATAGCAAGTTTTCTTGCTGCCATTGCAGGTATTGGCCATGCTGAAGAGCACGTAATAAATTAAAAACCGGTATATGAATGTCGTTATAAGCAACGAAAACACGATTTTAGTTTTATAATACACCCCTATTGCAAGCTTGAGATCCTAAATTACTACAGAACTTGTGCTACTAATATTAAATAATACATGCAGTCCACACAGCTCTTCCGATGAATATTATTAATTACTATACGGCACTCTAATAAAACATAATAACTCTTTGGCCCCTTAACGAAAAGTAATTAGTTTTCGATCAATTAGTCCCCCTAGCAAAAGGCAAATTCCATAGTAATCCTATAGACTATCGTAACAAAACACAGATTTTACACAGCCCTCTAGCCAAAGAACATTAAAACTCGCTATATTTTAAATCAAGAGCCGAAATCAATAATTGTCGCAATATAACAAGGATTATCAGAAATTTAATTTAATTTTCAGAGATTTTAATTTACGCCAACTTAGCGTAATTTTGTTCTGCGGTTGTGTGTAAGAGAAAGTGTATCCTGACAACGCAACCATATAAAAGAACAAATAAATAAATATAATTAAAATAATACTTTCAGATTACTATGGTTTTAAATAGATCCGCCCTATTATTATTGGGGCATTAAGGTATGTCGTTACCAAAAGCTTTACGTACAAGATACGTTGTGAAAGTGCAGTCTTTTGTTAAATATTCTATAGGAATTTTTCAAACGCAGAATTGGTCAAACTGTTTATTGATTTTCCATTACGATTTTTCGCTCTTGGTAACTTGAATGTGTTCACGAAGAATTAGAACACCAAATTTATCAAAATGATGTATAGCATTCAGAGAAGTTAAACGTAGTATTTAACAGACATTTGTAGTTCATAATAGGGTTTATAGGAAATATGTTACCGTCCTCCAATAATAAATTGTAAATAAATAGATAAATACTTCCATTGTTTCATCTAAAGAATTTCCCTTTATGCATTATTGTATAATTCCATTGATCTGTGTATTGCAAAAAAAAAAAAATATATTTAATGCGAATTTTAAGTAAAAGTGTTAGACATAAACTGTGAAGTTCAAAATGTTTCGAAAAGTTCAATGCGTTTTTGAGAAGAATAGTGATTATTAAGGCGCGGATTTTAATGAAATCTACATTTTTTTGCATGTTTTCGAATTTTTCCTTTTATGGGCAGTTTTGAGTATTTTCAGGGCATTTTTAGCATTTTTGAGGCAATATTTAGCATTTTTATAAGATTTCCTATATTTAGGATTTTTTTTTCATTTTTAGTTTCTATACTTTCTGTTGCAATGGGTGTTTTTTCTAATTCCCGTCTTAGCATCTTCACAAACAAACCCCCGGGACAGCAACACTTCCTCCCGTTTTGTGGTGCAAAAAGGTATTTTACAATAAAGATAGTCTTCCCCGTCGTAAGGGGCTCTGGTCGTAAATATTCTGGTCATAAATATCTTTCAAATATGCACCTATCGCATCCGTAGATGTTGACAGAAGCTTTTCATGGTACAAAAACTTATATTCCGACAATAGAAGATCTTTTACATTTGAGAACATTAGGAAACACCTAATAATTCAATGTAATTCCGATGTTATCATGGGAAATAAAATTGTCGCAGTTCAGGATAATAAAAGTTTTAAGTCAGGTATTTATACATATAAAGTTTTTATTACAACAATTTAGATTATTTGTATTTACTCAGAACATTCGAAATTTATATCATGAATTAACTAAATTTATTTTTCATGTCGTTCTTTTTTTAAGCTCATAATAATGTAAAATTTTAAGGGCATTTTTAAAGGCATTTTTTCACTATTTTAAGGGCATTTTTAGTGAATTTTTAGGTCATCAAAATCCGCGTCTTAGTGATTATAATCGCAAAACCATGTTATGCAAGCTAGATATAGCTGAAATCAGATATTGCTGAAATTAATAACTCAATAGAGGGGAAATCTAAAGGAATAAAAATCACATTACTCAAGAAATAACAGGTAAAGTATGTAATCTAACGACTTTAAATGTGCACTGCTCGACGAAGCTTATTAGTAAAAGAACTGTGTTTGTAAATTTGATACAGACAGCAGTTAGCAACAGCAGCAGAGGGGGGTAAAAATAGCAACCGCTTGCCCCCTTCTGCTACATCTATCCTCCATGTTAACTTCTTACGTGGTCGTTAACCTCCAGATTTGAAATCAGTTCTCAATATACCAGAGCCCACCAAATCTGTGCTAGTCGTACTAGGGTCATTTTCGAACCCCCCAAGGTCATTGCACTAACCTACAGGGTTGATTTGTTTGAGCGCCATTGTAAAGAGCCTTTCTACCTGTGCTGAACAAAATGAAATATTTAATTGGAGTTTCTTTATTTTATAAATATAATTCTATTTTGTGGATTAAATTATTAATCTTAATAATTTATGGTCGTGAATCGTATAGTTCGTACACTACAATCTTGTGGCCGCAAAACCCACCATTATTTCTTTGCACGAGTTCTTTAAAATAATCATTAATTAAAACACTACACATTGAATTCCATATAATATTTATTTAAATTTTGAAATAAATATTATTTATTCACACCTATTATTGTTATAATTAAGGGGACGGTGAACGCTGAATTTTTTTTTATTTATTTATTGACTTAGAAACGTGAAAATTTGTGTAAATATTCCTCTTAACATTACTATATACAATACCATTCAATTGTTTTTCAATTTTGCGATAATTTTATATTTTTTTTAATTTAATTTTTTTTAACGAAATTTTGAAAATGCTCTTTGCGTGCCATTTGTTTACATTTTTTATTCATTTTACATTATAATCGCTCAGAAACACATTATGGACAAATTCGAGTATTCATTTTTAAATCCCTTAGAAAGTTAATTTTTTAAAAATATTTTTCTGCATTAAATCTTAATTTTCATCATTTAATTAGGTTCTTATTCACTTTTACTTACCCTAATAAAGCTCAATTATAAAATACATACCCAGTTTCATTAAAAAGTATAAGAGGTGTCCTTTTGCGAAATTTTATGCATCTCAGACAAAAATTAAGACGCATGGAGCATTTAAAAATGTAAAACCTTTGAAAATTCCGTTTCGAAAAACATGCATTCAACCTTTTGCTTACGGGTGACACAGTGTCCATCCCAAACGAAGAACCTCCCTAAAAGACAGGTGTATGACATACCCTATCCCAAACAGTTCGACCCCCTTTGCAGGCATTGGCGTCCATGGAAATCGCCGACAGAAGCATTGCACCTGACAGCAGATGCAATGTTTCTGTCGGCGATTTCCATGGACGCCAATGCCTGCAAAGGGGGTCGAACACTTTGGGATAGGGTATGTCATATACCTGTCTTTTGGAGAGGTTCTTCGTTTGGGATGGACGCTGTCCCACCCGTAAGCAAATGTTAAATGTATAAAACAATGTTATACATTAAAATTTTTTTAGTCGATTTTTGCTCATTTCAACGTCCACCGTCCCCTTAAAATTACATTAATTTTAATAAATGCTTAAGGAGGAGAAAACACCGTGTGAGACCAGGTTTGTGAATATATATGGGTCATGACCTTCCGGGTCAAGACTGATATAAAACGGTGCCTAAAAGTCTACACTTTATTTTGTAGAAAACATCAAAACTGCATAAACCTCTTGGTCTCACACTACCTTAACCGGGAATTGTACCACGAATATTCGTACTGGTCATCCGAAGATCTGCTGTTAAACTACTGCAACGGCATTTCAAACTCTTATCGGCGAACTGGACTACGCAAATTAAATAACAACTAAATATTTTTAAATACTTTAAAAATTAATAAACATTGCATTAATACATAAACATTAAATTGCAATGTTAACACAACTATATTATATATATATATATATATATATATATTTAACATGCACCCATTCTTATCAACGGATATATGCGTTCCTTTATGACTAAAAAATGTGAAGATTCAGAAAAATGTTGAACTAACAAAATGCCGTGCCTCTCTCCTCTCATGCATTATGTAATCACAAATTTATGGGTATCAAAGGAAATATGTACTCATGGCATTTTTATTTCCGTCATAAGTTTCCGCTCGTAGAGTTTTCCGAAGTGGAAACACGAATTTATTCACCGTAATCTTTTGATTCGGAGAAAGCGAAGAATGGGGTTTAAAATCTATAAGGGACATATAAATAACACATTGCGGATTTATAAATCAGATTTGCAAACAAGGACGCGTGTAAGTGAATTTAAGTACGAAATAGGATTCAGGATTTCAAGGGAAATGTAATAGAATAAGATTTCTTTTAATACTAAAAATATGCGATTGGTTTAAGAGGCAACCATCTTGAATCTCGAAAGATATATGTGTAGAGAAAGAACAAGGGACGTGGGCGTACTTTTTCTGGAGCAATGATGCCCAACCCTTTTGTTTGGAGAAACGCTTGGAGAATTTCGTAAAATCTTGATGAACCTCTACTACTTTGATTTTCGTTGGTTTGGCATTTGATTTCCTCTGTGCTTTTATTTAGCATTTTTGAAAGTTAATATTTTTTTAATTTCTAGGGCATATGTAGAGTTATTTTCTGTAAAAACATAACAACGCATAAATCCCCCCCCCCCTTAACGATTTGGTTGAAACTGAAATCCGAACTTCCAAAATATTTGGCTGATTATTAATTATATTCACACAAATCGATAAATGCTTCACACGAGACAAAGTTTGCAACTTTATACATAATGGGTGTGAGGTAATATTTTGCAACTGTATAGATAGTGGATGAGAGGCGATCGTTTGCAACTTTTTAAATAGTGGATGAGAGGTAAGCTTCTGAAACTTTATAACTTTATAGATAGTGGATGAGAGGTAATCATATGCAACTTTTTAGATAGGGAATGAGAGTAATCTTTTGCACCTTTGTAGATAGTGGATGAGAGGTAATATTTTGCAACTTTTGTAGATAGTGGATGAGAGGTAATCTTTGCAACTTTATAGATAATGGATGAGTTAATATTTTGCAAATTTATCACGTCTGATGACAGACTTGCCCTTCTAGTTTTATGTAATTAAATTAATATTCCATTTACTGATATTTAAAACCGATTTCATTTGTAAAATCTGCTCTTTAAATCTATTGCTTCGTTCACATTATTTACACACGTGACTTATTCTTACTCATAAATGACTGCACATAAAATCCTACAAAATTTCTTCAAAAATGTAATTCAAAAAAATCTATTGTAATTTCCCAAACACCACGACAGAAAATGTAAAATTAAATAAGTGCATCACATATTTCGCAAAGGATAGTTTAAGCCTGGCTGAATATTTTAAACGTTCTAGAAAGAAAAAGAAGGAAGACTGTATTCGAGTCACATAATTTATTTCTCATGATTTATTCAAACAAAGAACTGTGTTTTATGTTTTTATGTAGATAATAAAGACATTCCAGATCCAAATCTATTTACATTTCAGTTTATCTCCCAATTCATATTTAACGACATTAAAAGCTTGAAAAGGATATTATGTATGGGATCATAATGACTTTTTCTATCTGCAATGTAATTTTTTACATTTTTTTAAACCACATAGATTTTTTAAATGATATCAGTGATTCCATTATTTCTTAGTTTAATGCTTTTCAAATCCAGCATAAATACAAAATTAAGTACAATTGTAAATAAAGTAATTAATTGTTTACTTATTTATAAATCTTAAAGTATGAGTATGTGAAGTTTGAAGTGAGGTTTGAAATATTAAACAGAGCAAAAATATAGCTTAGATTTCTAACACTTTCCCACATAGTTGTAAAGTGTTTATGACTTTGTTCATTCTGTATGTCTGTCTGTTCGTTCGCACAATAACTGTCGTAAAAATGACTTCATAAAAATAAAATTTTAGTATGAAGTTGAGATGGTCTGTGGGACATATGGGAATGTAAAAGAAAAATATCACCCTATTAGTTTTGGACTTAACACGGGTTGAAAAAATGAAATATGTTAAACTCTATGGGACCTAATCTTTCAAACATTTTTTAAACGGAGTTAAAATTCACAATTTGTTTTAAAAATTTTAGGAAAAATTCATATTATCACGTAAAATATGTAAAGAAATTGGTCATAAAAATATGTTATGTAGTTTTCTAAATGAAAATTGAAATAATAATTACACCCATATTATATGACGAGATCATGTGACTCATTACACAAAATATGGCATTCATTTTTTTAAAAAAAGAAAAACAATTTTTTTGCTTAGTGAAATTCGTGATTTTTAAGGAACGCTTCCCTAACAGCATTTTTTTTCACAGTGATGTAAGATTTACGTCACACTGTGACTTTGGAACGTCACAGGACGTCGCAGTACGTCTCGGCAATGTCATATTGAGGTCACAGCGAAGTCATTTTGGTCATTTTCATGGTCGTTTGTGATGTCGAATATTAACTTGTTTGTGACGTCACATTCTAATTGCCATTGTAATGTCGTCACATTGTACGTGTTAATTAAATTGTGGAAACGTCACAGAATATACTTACAATGAAGTTACAGAGTTACTAATACGTAACGTCGCATAGAAGTCACAAATATGATGCCAGGTGTCACGTGACTACAACGTCACTGTCACATATGTGAGGATCTTTGCTGTGAGGGTTATATTTAAATTTGTGTTGCATCCGTCCTAAAATCGCTTTATTTTTGCATATTATCTGTGTATCTTAATTCAGTGCGTACGTAATTACAATATCTTTTTATTTTAAATGATTATTAAACTTTGATTATTTCTACAAAAAAGACTAATTTTAACGTATGCAGAATGTAAAA
Source organism: Amaurobius ferox (assembly GCA_951213105.1). Taxonomy (NCBI): domain Eukaryota; kingdom Metazoa; phylum Arthropoda; class Arachnida; order Araneae; family Amaurobiidae; genus Amaurobius; species Amaurobius ferox. Next base: position 16,989,282 of record OX578135.1, read on the forward strand.
AAATCACGCCATTATAATATAAGTTGTATAAGAATTGCTGCTGTTTTAGCTCCGGAGTCTGGAATATTTGATGTGAATGAAATATTCATTGATTTTACACAGAGAAGTAGACGATTTCATAACATTGTCTTTTTGGATGAAGTTTTAAGTTTTCAAGTAAAATAAATTATTGTACTGTGATAATTTTTAAAAACTGCTGAATGTTGTTGTTGAGACCCAGACCGTCCGACCTACCAGAAAGGTGTAAGGTAACTGTTTGGACGGCCGGGAAGAGCCACCCAATTTGGACCGGAACCCAGTGGGGGAGGCATCCACAGGGACCGTACCATCCTTCCCCTACCACCAACCTCTCGGAAGGACTTACGGACCCATATGTTTAACGTGATCGTACTCCGCGTGAACACGGCGGCAGTTTTGGCAGTGGCTGGAATCGAACCCGGGCCTACCGAGTGCAACTCCAGCGCGCTAACCAATGGGCTACCGCGCCCCTCACTGCTGAATGTATCGAAGTTTAGAAATATTTAAATAAAATTGCATGTCTGTTGGAAAGTGTTTCATAATCAATGCTTTATGCTTAATTAATCTTTCTTGTTTCTCTTTAAAATAGTACGGAAACGAAATAAATTTTGAATTATAAAATCTGCTATAATGAAACTCAATAATAATAATCTGATGTGCGCAGCACATCCTTGGCAATTCATATTCTCTTTATTTCTTCATTAATTCATTATATTGAATTTCATTGCACAAAATAACACTGAATTCGCACTTTTATTTCAATTTTCGTTTTTATTTTTTAAGTAGAAATATTTTCGAATGTGACGTAGCAAAAACGCAAAGACACTGAAAATATCTCAAGAACGGTTAGTCCTATTGTAATGGGGACTGTCATATTCTGTTCATCGTCAGAAATTACATATAAAACAAGCATTTAATTGATACATTTGAGCATACGGAGTCTTTTAATTTAGATATTGACGATTTTTGCCGGCCATTTCGTAAAAGAAGGCAGGATCCTTTTTTCCGAATCGTACCAAAACACAGACACACACACAGACGTCACGCTAAAAATAGATTTTTCGTATTCTAGACATCCCAAAGCCTGTTAATCTGTCGAAAATGCGACTTACGATTTTTACATGATTCCAATACTGTCCCCATACCTTACCATGTATTGCAGGCTAATTAAAAACGCCATCTAAATAGAGTATACAACACATTTTAGGATTCAACCGGAAAAAAAATTAATTTTAATTATAAAAACTACTTTACAAGCTTTACATTATAAAAACTACATTAATTAAAATCGATAATGTAAAACAGTTGTATAAATACAGCATACACTAACTTTTAGGGTTCAAACGGCTTCGAACTCAAAAACCGATATAATTGAGAATCCTAATAAAAAAGAACCTATAAGTTTTGACAGAATTTGAATATCAAATTAAAATACAGGAAAACATTGAAATCAAAGTGTGGTGCTGGATAATAAAAAACATGGTTGAAGTTAGTTAAACACATCGCGTTGATACTTTCAAATGCCGCTAATAACGCACCATTAACGTGGTCGTTATCATTGTGAAACATTGCATTGAGTCGTGAAACATGCATTATGCTGCATTATTACCCACCACTGATAACTTTGTTACGAGTTCCTGGAATAAAATATTAACATAATACCACACAAAGAACTTTACCCATTTTAACTTTAAAATATATATTTGCGGCAGCAAAGACATCTATCAAAGATGCCACACCGCCAATACCCGAATTATAAGAACAGAAGAGGAGCTAGCTTTTGCTCAGTGATTATAATGTCGGTCTACAATACATCAGGTCCCTGGTTCGGGACCCCGGCGACACCAAATAGCCACAATGATGACTGGACGTTTGAAAAAAGCGCAACCTTCCTTTCCAACGACTTCGCCTCTCAGCACGAGATGGCAGCACCACAAGGAGTCAGAAGCCTTGACACTCCCTTCCTGGTTGACCACAACTGTCCGTCACGCCGAGGCGACACGCCTCCCGGCCCTGACGTCACGCCGAGGCGACACGCCTCTCGGCCTCCTCATCAGCGAGGGGAGTGTGCGGCAGCAAAGACATCTATCAAAGATGCCACACCGCCAATACCCGAATTATAAGAACAGAGGGGAGCTAGCTTTTGCTCAGTGATTATAATGTCGGTCTACAATGCATCAGGTCCCGGGTTCGGGACCACGGCGACGCACAATCGCCACATATTCATTAAGCACCTTATAATCATAATTAGATTACAACCATTTTACTTATATATTTTCGGAGTAGACTGGACATGCGTGACCAGGCACACAAAAATCCCTAAACTGAATCATTTGTTATTTAAATGCTATTAAAAAAATGTGATGTGGGCAACACATGACTTCCCTTATATAATGCAAATTTACTCCTTTTACAGTAAAAAAAAATAGATTTTTCTTATAGTAGATACTTATATTCTTTCCAAGATATTGAATTTTCGACAATTAGTCGTCATTTTCATTGATTTAACGTCATTTTTATCCATTTGGAGAGATATTCGTTAATTTGGCAACATTTTAAAAAGTCGCCCAGTTGACGACATTCCACCAAATTCCTCGCCAAAATCTCGCCAAGCTTTATGGGAAGAGAAATAAGTTATTCTTATAGCAGATAAATGACAATCGGCGTTCATATACAAAAGTATTACTCAAAGTATATTTTTTCCTGAATGGAACGAGCTAGATCCACGAGAATGATGTCACACAACTTATCGCATGATATTTCATATGAACAGTGAGCATGTTTCTCGATAGTTAATATTTTCTTTTAATTTATGGGATATTTGGAAATATTTATTGGGAAAGTGTACAATATCTCGAGAACGGTTCATGCTAGCGTTCTAAAGTTTATGTCAATCGTTTTCTAAGGGAAAATTACATGAGAAATGTCTAATTGCGTAACTTTATTAAAGGTTTTGATTTTTTGATGATTTTTTTTAAATTTTACTCGAAAATTTAGGGCGGTTCTGAGCATTCGATTATGTTTAAAAACAATAGGCTTTCAGTATTCACGGATTGTGATTTTTCTACTAAATTTCATTCGAATCACTCCATTTGTTCGTGAGATATCATCTCCACAGACTCACTGACACACACACACACACACACACACACACACACACACAGACATCACCTCAAAAATGTTTGATTCGTGATCGGGATGCTTGAAACGGGCTCTCCCGTCGAAAACTCGTATTCGAATTTTCGACCCCGTCACAATATTTTCATTATACATTATGTATATATAAGGAAAGTAATTAATCACATATAATGTTATTTATTTATAATGTTTTTTAAAATTAACCACAATCAAATCGGTTATCGTTCTTGCGAACGTTGTTATATGCTCCAGGAGCCCAAAGCGGGTGACCACCACCACCACCATCGGCTATACCAAGTAAATTCTAGCATTGTTTATATTGATGACTGTCATTGCATTCATTTGACAGCTCTATTTTTGACCTTTTCCGATAGGTGGAGCTAGTCACGTACTCAATTTGACTGGTTGTGGCATCGACTTCTTGCACGTTATGAAATACCCTAATGTTATAGGCTGGTACGGAACGTGAGATACAGTTAAGCCTTGATCAACGTTAATATTAAATAATACATTTTACCATATGTCACGTGATCTGTTTTTAAGTATTTAAAATCATTTTAATTACCTGTAAACTATATTTCCCGTATTAAAATATTAAATGGCAACAGCGGTTTAATAATGGTTAATGCGCGAAATAAAAAAAAATTTTTTTTTCCTTTAGACATAGTATAGGGACCTTTGACTTACATTGTCTGAATCCACAGATTGAATTTTATATTTAGGCTTCGTTATGACCTGCAACTTTGTAAATTTTATTAATGCTCCGAATTTCGCGCAAATTGCCAAATAACAGCTGAAAACCAGCTTCAGCAACAGAAACGTATTTGAATCGATGACAATGCTGCTCAGGATCATACATTTATTTGCTGCTTCAATAAATGTATAAGAATGTAGAATAACTCACTATCTAGATAATTTCATTAATTAACATAGAATATACCCATAGACAGCATACACATGGGTTTTATTAATATAGATCAATAATGCATATATTAATTGATTACAAATATACACATGTAGGGTTCCTAGGGAAGTACTTAAGCCTGATTTACACGGTGCCAGTTAACTTGCCAGTTCATAGCGCCCCAGATATTATAGGCCTGCTACTGGCATCATGTAAACAGGATTCACGACAGTTACTGGCCTTGCAAGAACGACTGGCTACGCCAGCTACTGGAGAGCTCAAGCACTTCAAACAGTTTTGGTTTCGATTGTCCGCTGGTATACCCCCACCACGAAATTTAACCCCTCCTGTCCCCCTCCCAGACAAGCTGATACATAGATCATGCTCTGATAAGCCAGCAACTGTTGGGTTCAACTCTCACCAATTGAACGCAAGAACTCACAAAAATAAGCCAAATGTGCACGGGAAATTGGCAACACTAGTTGTTTATCCACTGAACGAAACTATCGTGTAAACGGCAGAGCTCTGTGATATAGTCGGGGGTCAGTTGGAGACTAACTGCTGGTTTGCAAGCTAGTCAGTAACCTAGCACCGTGTAAATTAGGCTTTAAGCACCTGAACAACTTCGGAAGAAAGGCTCTTGAGTTTACACGGAAGTCTATATATAGTAATGTGAAGAACATGCCCGATCGAATAAAGGAGATTGCAGCGACTCTAGCGGAGAAATTAAAATGCAAAACGGGATTGAAAAGTCAATTGCAAAGTTGTAGAGCATAGTCTAACGAGTAGGAATCATCAATAAAACTGTTACAGTTGGCATTTATTTGACACAATATGGTTTTTGGCGAATTGCAATCACATTCAGGAATGTTACACAATAAGCAACACGTATATGAACAAAAGGCTTGTGTAGAGTCTATTTAAAATACTCTCAAACAAAGCGATAGAAGAATAAAACATAGCCTAATAGAATAAAGAGGGTAATTACAATTATGTTAGGAAATCGCTAAATTATTAGGAATCGGAATTAGCGTCTACAGAAAGCAGTATCTATCATCCTCCGTCGGCTGCTAGGTGCACAGCCAAGCAATTATAATGTAATATTTTTCCTTGCATTCAGATATGCAATATCAAAGGCGGAATGAACATTTTGCATCGGCATACAATTGCGTTTTTGATACAATCGGCATTTTTTCCCTAACACACGTTGGTGTTCTTCGATCGAGTTGATGTTCCTAACTTCTATAATCGAACTGAAGGTGCACTAATATCACCTTTAGACAGCCACTTTAACATAACGAACTTTTATTCTAAAGTTGTTGAAGCACTCAAGAACTTTCTTAGTAACCTGTATAAACAAAAGTGTTGAAATATCGGTTTTAATCGTATAAAGTAGATACGCTATACTAAGGCAACATCAATTTTAATCGTATAAAATGTCGAAAGTAGTCACACACTAACACAACACACAGTAAAAGGCATTTCTGCAAAAGTTTATTTTTAATACGTAGTATTTCACTTTTTAACCGTATATCTTACCCATTTAAATATGTAAATAATGTTCTTTAAAACCTGCCAAGGAATGCGTGCAACTGATAAATGTGTTAAAGCGTCAGAAAAGACGTAAACCCTCCGTTTCTCCGTCTGCCTGAGATAAGATATCTTCCAAGCTTATTCTCTACACTCATTAGATTTAATTCGAAGTACAGTTACCAGACTACACTTCTGTGACTATGAAGTTTGGAAATGTCAGAACTGTAAGTATACGGTTTAAGTTCGAACCATAATATATAGCAGCTGCTAATTATATGCAACGTTTTGGAATATAAACCAATGTTTAAATTGCATTAAGAAAATATTATTTTAATATTATACTTGAAGTCAATTTAATAACTGTTTATTGCATGGAGGTAAAAGTAAGAGGTAAAAAATCAATGCTAGAAAAACACCGACATCTTTTTTGAAACAATAATTGAGATGACGCTCTGGTAAGATGAGTTCTACTGCTTTATATGCTGTTGTTGAGACCCAGACCGTTCGACCAACCAGAAAGGTGTAAGGTAACTGTTCGGACGGACGAGAAGTACCACTCAATTTAGACCGGAGCCCAGTGGGGGAGGCATTCATAGGAACCGTACACTCCTTCCCCTACCACCAACCTCTCGGAAGGACTTACGGACCCACATGTATTGAATAAAGCTCGTCCACGTGTATTGAATAAGGGTCGTATTGAATAAAATAATACTTATTTAAACTGTTAGTTTTACAGAAATGTTATAAATGCAATGCAAATTGCAATTTCAGCAATTAGAATAATTTTTCATATTCAAATTTATTTCGTCTTCCAATTCGCACTTTTGTCTGCATATATTCTATACCACCCGTTCTACAACACGGAAACATCTGGTGTGGGCAGCACATGACTTCCCTTATATAATGCAATGAATTTACTTCATTTACAGTAAAAAAAAATACCGCCAAAATTAGTCGCCAGAGTTTCACCAAGCGTTACAGATGGAGAAATGGGTTATTCTTAAGTTCTTTCTAAAATATTGAATTTTCATCAATTAGTTGTCATTTTCAATGATTTAGCATCATTCTTATCAATTTGGCGACATTTTCATCAATTTGGCGACATCTAAAAACTCGCCGAGTTGGCGATATACCGCCAAATTCGTCGCTAAGCACTTATTACCGCTGCTCATAATTTTAGTGAACTTAAATTTATAAATAATCAAAAAAGATATACTAAATACTACGCCTTTCTGTTGTGCCTAAGAGAGATATGAGTTTATTAACACGAACGACACTTAGTGTATAATTCTCAAAGCATCGTGACATTTTCAAGTAAGCATTACAATCTTGAAAAACGTAAAATATTCGTACTTCTCCAACTTGACAAGACGGTTACTCAAAAACTTTAAGAGCTTTCTACAAAAATAAATATAGATTTAGGTACTAAATTTCCTCATATATATTTTTATCGCCTATTTACATCTATATATTACAATTTCTAAGATATTTTATAACTTACTATATATTTCGAGTGAAAGTTAGAAAAGTGAAAAAAAAAACATTCGTTCAGAGTTTGTTAAGTTTTTTTTAAAAAAAAAGGAGAGTTCAAAATATTAAAATATCGATGTTTTTTTACATGTCCATAATTTGGACGTTATATCAGACAACATTATTCAAATTTTTATCTTTTAGTTTCGGGTGTATAAGGGTCCAACATGTTTACATTTTTCGTAAACATAAAAAAAACATTCAGTTAGCAGCATGTGTGTCACGCGAATAAATAGCATGTTCTCGGCATTTTTATATTAATTTATATATAGTGCATTCAAATATAGCACTTTGTAACCATTTACAGACATGGCGATGTTTAAGCAATCATTTTACCGTATACAGGATCCCATCACAATTGTTCCAGGAATCCACATTATTTCCCATAAAAAATAATTCAATATAAATCTTACCTTTCGAATCATTCGAGTTCTTATTCTGGAAATTAATAACCTTTCTGTCAAAATTTCTAATCATAGGAATCACAAAGCAATCTATCTAGTTCCAAGGCATTTACATAATGCATCTATATTAGTAGAAGAAACATCCATTTCCACTTATGGTTAATGGGTGATATTTGGAATACTGCGAAGACGACGAGCACAAAGATTCTTAAGGCAAGACATTTTAAAATTTTTCTGGTGTACACAAATCCAGAAATGGTAGCGAGCAGTTTTTTTTCGTTTACTAACCTAACGGCTCAGTTGTTTATAAATAATGAATTGCATTACAGATTGTTACTTTCTTACATTATTGTATAAAGAAAGCATCCAGAAAGTAAGCCAATTTTAAGCAATAGATGTTTCAAGTAATGTTTTTGAACCGGAAGTCGGAGAAAAAAAAAAACGAAAGTGGAAATCCTTTGTGAATTGCTTCCTCCAGGATTTGGTGTTACATTTCTCTCAGCTATCATCTAAGCTCTATCTATAGGCAATATTGAGAAATATATGTTTCAAGTAAAAGGAAATCATTGAGCGGGAAATGGTAAAATAAACGAAGCGTAAATTTTTAGTCAGTTCCTAACCTTCTCTAAAATTGTGTGGTGGATCTCTATCAATCACTATCTTACCTGTATCTATAATAGATTCTGAGAAATGGATGTTTCAAGGAAGATTTTTTAGTAAAAACAATACTATCGAAAAAATTTTGCCCACAACAACTTGCTAGCAAAATAATGTGATGTGGACGTCACCTGACTTCCTCCAGAGACACAAATTCATTCTCTCTTGATTTCTTTTCGACTGATAGTTTATGTAATTGAGTTTAATTGCACAAAATAGCAAGCATAATTATTTGATGACATTGAATTTGCACGTTTAATTCAATTTTCGTTTTCATTTGTTAACTGGACTTATTTTCAAAAGCTACGTAGCAAAAATGCGGAAAAACTAAAATATCTCAAGAACGGTTAGCCCTAGAGTAATGAGAGTAGCTTTATTCTTTTTATCATCAGAAATTACGCATTAAACAAGCATCTAATGGATACAATTAAACATACGTAGTCTTTTATTTTAGATTTTGGCGATTTTTACGAGGCATTTCGCAAAAAAAAGACAGGTTCTTTCTTTCCGAGTCGTATCAAAATCTAATCAGCACCAGGGTAACCCACAAGTGACTTGATTAACCAAATTTTGTGACATTTGGTCAATTAGTATTTAGCTAGAGTGGATACAAAATTTTTGGCCGGCCATTTCACAAACTAGGTAGGTTCTTTTATCTTTAATCGTACCAAAATCTAATCGGCACCGAGGTAACTCCCACGTGACATACCTATGAAATTTTATGAAATTTGGTCAATTGATTGTTAAGTTAGAGTGAATACATACATTGCACAAACACACACGCACTGACGTCACACTAAAAATAATTGTCCCGAAACGTATAGATCCGCCGAAAACTCGAATTGCGATTTTCGACAAGATTCCAATCCTTTTTCTATAGATTACCATGCATTGCAGGGAAAGTAGAAACGTCATCTAAATACAACATACAATACATTTTAGGATTCAACCGGCAAAAAAATATTTAATTATTGAAACTTCTTTAAATATTTTTCATCAGTTTTTATAAACTGCAGTAATGAGTTGCGATTTTCGACACGATTCCAATACTTTTTCTATGCATTTTCATGTATTGTAGGGAAAGTAATAACAAAAAATGCAATTTTTTTTTCTCTTCGTATAGGGAATATATGAGAAGTCGATTATGGGCCTTAAAGACTAAATATTTTTAAAAACTGACATGTCAACGGCAAATGCCAAACCACTCTAAACATTTCAAAGACTAAAAATAAGATGCTTTGTAGACTTTTAAATAATTCTAAATATTCCATCTTTTGCCATGCCTCTTGCTACTTTAAATAATGTTTTCCGAAACCTGGCTAGTAATGCGTGCGACTGATAAATGTGTTAAATCGTCAAAGAAGACGCCTCTACTTTGTTTCCGTTTGAGATAAGATATCCCCCGAAATTACCTTCAACGCCACCCCACCGCCTCTTTCTCCCCCTCGTAAGATTTAATTGGAAGCAAAGTTAAACAGACCTCTACAGTTCAGTGAATACATAGTAGTGGAATGCTAGAAATTGAAATCTGGCACTTACATAATGTTTGATCCCTAACATGCAAAAACGTTATTTCCGAATTTAAGCTTTAGTGAAAGGGAAACGAAACACTTATTTTAGAATTTCAAATGTATTTACCTATAGAAAATATACCAGACATTTCCCGGAATTCAAGCAGTGTGATTATGTAAAATTACAAAATAAATGCATTTTATTCGCATAAATACCAGTCCTTACTTTTACCTCCATGGGTAAAACGCTTGAAAATGTCATAATGCAGAGATTTATATCTAGGTGTCACTAGTGTTAGTTAACACAACAGAAAGGAGTAGTATTTAGTATGTGTTATTTTTGAGGCATTATCTCAAAGACCGATACGGTCTTGAATTGGGCGACTTTTCTGGCGCCCGATGTTGAGACAGTTGCCATAGAGTTAAAGAGTTACCAAGGTCGCAACATAGCACTCCGCTTATGCCGATTTGGCGCGATAAAAAAAAAAAACGTACCGGTGTCTGGGATTTAGTCATTTTTGATTATTTTTTAATTCAGAGTTCCCTAATTATGAGTAACCAGTATTTATTAACAAGAATTTTTTCACAGTTGTAGGACGGAGTTCGGAATAATAGGTAGATACAAACAAATTGAATGATAAAATAATTTATTTTAAATACGTAGAAATATTCCGCATTGTTTCAGTCCTAATTTGCATCGCGCTAATAATATATTTCTACAAAATTGACAATTTAAATAAATATTTGAAGCCTTTATAGAAATACATACGATGTAGGGGCGCTTATTTTATCGCAGAGCAGCTTGAATTATTATCTCAAATGATATTGGTATTTTCTCAGAATGGAATTTTAACTCCTTGCCTTTACCTCCGTGAAAAAAACATAGATAAATTTTAAACGCCATGGAGTTGCCAAATAAAGAAATTAAATGGTTAAATTATTTAAATTAGAAAGTATTTAAACGGTTAAAACAACTGTTGGTCATTCGAGAATTAGATGAATATCTATACATAAGAGTCGATACAAAGTAGGGGCAGTAGCACTCAATGTTTCTGCATGAACATTATCAAATTTTATGCATTTTATCAAAGAGAATTTTCATGCCAAGTCGCACCATTTGTCTGCTCATAGTCATTGAAAGTGGATAAACCGAGCTCCGTAACGTTTGTTCTACTAACTTAGACTAGTTGCTCACTGTATTAAGGAGCAGCGTTCTAGACGTACAATAAATGTCGTTAAATTTTACGCAAATTAAAGAAATCATTTTTCATGTAAAATAAACTAATAAAATATTATCGGTACTTATTAACGGTAAGCAAATATATGTCATTTTCTATTTTTTTATCATCTCACACTCCGTGGGCAATAAAATAATGTAAATTTGTGGCTTATTTATGGGCTATTCATATGACTGCCATAAAATTATCGGTCAATAAACCAATGGGCCAGCTGTATAATAAAATAAAAATTTGGACTTGATATGGCAGAGTTAGTACCATTACGAAATCTACACCGAAGAGTTATTTCGAATTTCGTAATTTTCCTTGGTAACTTTAGTACCTGTTAAAATAGTGATTTTTAATGAAATCATCAATTTGAAATTCTACACGGCCACTTCTTTTTCATATTTATTTCAAGAAAACAACACTGGTTTAATATCACGAGAACTCTAAACGTGAAAAATAGGCGTGGCCAAATACTACTGATGCCACCTGTTGGCTAGGCTTTACACAATTATTTCTTTCTGGATATTTTCTAAAATGATGCTATTTTTCTGTAATTAGGTATAATTGTCACAACTTTTATTTTGTTTCATTTCTTATAGAATTCTATGAGCCGCAAAATATTCAAAACTTATTTACATTGATTTATATGCTTTTCTACACAGACGGACACCCGGTCGTCCAAATAGTTGCTCAAGTCCTCTGGATGAGTCGGACGACCTGGATTCTCCACACAGACGGACACGAAATGAATTTCTCAGGTCCAAAAGTGACGTCATAAAACTATTTCGAAAAAAAAAATTAGAAAATGTTGATGGTGCAAAGAAAATTGATCCCTGAATAATTGCGACTGCGAGTATTTGCTTAGTTTGCTCATAATGAAATATTTGATGAGGGCAGCACGTGACTTTACCTACACAATGCGATTACTTCTTTAAGACCGAAAATACTGTTATACAAAATCCATACCACAATGTTTTCAGCATTGATTTAGCATCACGTGCATTTAAATTAGACACTTTTGGTAACTTATGAGTCCAAATAAAATGATTTATTCATACACACTAACAGATTCTTAAGAATGATATTGATATTTAATTAATATATCGTCAAATAAATTACTATTAGCGAATTCTTTAGCAAAAAAATCCAAAACTATTACAAATGCATTTTTTCTCCTGAATGGAATGACATAGATCCAGATGAATGATGTTTACACCTTTTTGGTATAATATTACACATGAAAAGTAAATATTTTTGATGATACTGAACACTTAATACTGTACTTATTTTTATAATTTTTTTTCCACCACAATATTAATACCACAATATTGAATTCTTTTTCAACTATTCATACTAGCATTTAAAGTGTATCTCATTTGTTTTGTAATTGAAATTCACATTTCAAATGATTATTATTTAATAGTACTAAAGACCCTGATATTTTAAGTTTAATTTTAAGGACCCTATTTTTTTTCAAAATGTTCGTTCAAACATCGTGAAATATATCTCAAACGATTCATGCCAGCGTTCTAAAATTTATATAATTTTAGTTTCCTAATGAAACATCACATCAGAAAAGATTATTTATTTATCCCTATTAAAAGTCCTGATTGCTTAATGATATTTTTTTCCAAATATTCTATCGAAAATAGGGGGTCTTCCGAACATTTGATTGCAACAAAAATCGATAGAGTTCCAGTGTTCACAAACTGTAATAATTGTACCAAAGTAGTTTCGAGTCCATTCATTCGTTCGTGATAAATCGCATACACAGACTCGCGGACAGCCCCCACAAACACATACACATACACACATACATAAACATACCACATACACACATACATACACATACACACACATACATGCACATACACACACACATACACACATACATACACATACACATACACGCACACATACATATACACATACACACACACATCACCTCAAGGGCCAACGACCGTACCGTGCTGAAAACACCGGTTCTCGTTAGATCACCGAAGTCAGGCAGCATCGGGCGCGGTTAGTACTTGGGTGGGTGACCACCTGGGAACACCGCGTGTTGTTGGCTCTTTTCGGGCGCGGCAGCCCAGTGGTTAGCGCGCGATTCTCGCCGCTGCCAGAACTGCCGCCGTGTTCATGCGGAGTACGATCACGTTAAACATGTGGGTCCGTAAGTCCTTCCGAGAGGTTGGTGGTAGGGGAAGGAGGGTACGGTCCCTGTGGATGCCTCCCCCACTGGGTTCCGGTCCAAATTGGGTGGCACTTCCCGGCCGTCCAAACAGTTACCTTACACCTTTCTGGTAGGTCGGACGGTCTGGGTCTCAACAACAACAACACATCACCTCAAGAATGTTCAGAGACGCTTGAAACGAATTAGCGACCCCATCACAAAACTTTTCATTATACTATTGTTAAGACGTATCCTCCGGAATCGTGAATGTCCTCTCAGGAAACAAGAATGAGTCCAAATTTCTGGATAACTAACACATTTATTCACACACACAGCATAAACAGGAACAAAATATAGTGAAACAACATTTAAATGCTCCATCCATTTAACAAAACAGTCTTAACTATTCTCAAAAGAGTGGCGTATAGCACAGTTCAATGTAGTTCCTATCACGTCAACTGTTTTCCCACTGAGTGATGACTCCCTTTATAGACGTTCAATAGAAACTTTTGGAAATCTCTCATATCTCGTAGGATATCGGTTATTTAAAGGCGTTTCTCGAAACTTCAAAAATCGCCAAATATCGCCAAATTTGCGATACATTGCCAAATCTGGTAACCCTCTTGCGAACTTCAGCATGTGGCAACTCCAGAGTCACATCATAGAAAATGTTATCTGTGCGGATGTTTTCTTTGTCTGGCTTTCAAAAGTGAATTCAGTGAGAGTATTTTTACCATTTGTAACACTATTATGTAGGGGAAGTAAAAATGGCACTGAAAGTACGTGGAGGATATGGAAGCCGCAAATAGTGTAGCCTGACGTTACACACACACACATATATATATATATATATATATATATATAACCAGAAGGGAATGGAATATTAAATATATTAATCTTTGTTGGGCTGTTTTCAGCCTTTTAAGTGAGATATTATATATATATATATATATATATATATATATATATATATATATATATATATATATATATATCTTATTCTAGTGCTGCCATCTATCGTTATTATTTCTTACTAATTTATTGGTTTTGTGTTTTTATGACTGGGTAACTGCAATTGGGATTTTTGTATTGATGTTATAGATACCTTTTATAAACTGTACTTTTTAGTGCAATCTTTTTATTACTTTTTTGGACAGGATTCTATGTGAATTCCAGATTTACACAGTATATATTTTATTATACCTTGTGTTTTAATTAATCTAGTTTAGAACTGATTATATTTATATTGTTAATCAATTCTTTTTATCTTGTAATATCCTACTTATTACATTTTATTAGGTTTTACATGGACTTAGTTGTATATATTTTTATATATAAGCAATTATTTTATTTTTATTTATATTATTTATAAATGTTAATGCTATTCTCTTTATATTACTTTAACTCTTATGAATTACACATCTTATTTGATTTAGTGACTGGCAAATATATTTATTCTTGTTATTATATAATTTGATAAATATTGCCCGGTATTTACAATTTAGTTGGGAATTGTTTAGACCGTTATCATTTTACCAACAGTGTGCCATGGATTGTTTTGGATATAATAATTGCCCAGCTAAAAATTATAACTTCAATAAATGTAAGAATAAAAATTGTAAAACCTGCCCATATGCTTCTAACTCACAAATTACTAATCTAAATAGTCATAAGACTTTCTGTAAAATTTTTAATTGCATCTACAAATTATCTTGTAATATATGTAATATATCTTATATAGGACAAACCAGTAATCCTATTCATCTACGTATGAATGTACATAGAGATCATGTTAAAAAATATATCCACAATAATAATTTTCTTCCTACTTCTAATAAAATCGAATATAAACACTTTGCTCATCATGGTTTTGAAAATATAACTATACATATTTTGGACATTAAAATAAATACTGCTGATAGATTATTCTTTGAAAACTTCTATATTAAATCACATTGTACTCTGTTTCCATATGGATTAAATCAGTTATATCTCAATGGTAATATTGTTAAGAATAATTTTGTAGATAATAAATATTCTATTTTTAATCACCTTTTTTTTAAACCTCTTTTACATAATAGTAAATTGGCTAAACTCAAAAGATTTAAACGCGGTAAAGGAAGCTCCTCCCAATATGATATTAAAGCGGAGATTAAAAGTATGCATCAACAATTCAATAACACATATCAATGGAAATTTATTAAATCATGGGTATTTGCAGTTAAGAAAAAACAATTAAACACAGTTTATGCTATTTTCTTAAAGTTAAATCTTACTAATGAACATTTTAATCATATTTTCTATGATTTGCTCATTACTAGATCAAAATATTTAAAAATAAAACTTAATCAATTTCATCATAATAACTGTTCCAATTCTTATTGTGTAATATCATTTAAGCATCCTATTTATAATTCCATAAACTTTAAGAATTTATTTAATCAATTTCATCATTTATTGCCTGTAAAGGATTTGAATGTTACAAAAACTTTTAAATATAACAAGCCTATTGGAAGAACCATTTTTAATTACAATGCAATTTCAAAATCTCTCTCAGTCGACATAGATTCCTCAACAAATTTAGATGGTGAATGTATTTGTAGTGCTGATAATTATGCTGAATTTATAAATCCACAATTGGGTCATATAGTTACTGGAGACTTAGCCATTGTAAAAGATAAATCTTTAAGAACTATAATGTCATTTGGCACTAAATTCAGGTTACCTTCATGTAATAATTCTAAACAAGTGTTAAAGTCAATCAATCTGGACCTTGATAAATTTATTTATGGATTAGCTTCTAAATATGCTCAGCCTTTAGAGGCATTTAATATGTGGAAATTTACTATTTTAAGATCTATTAAAAATACCATTTGTAGTATTAATTTATCTAGATCCATATATAATATGGATAATATAAAGCATTCTGTTAATGATTTACATAGATCTTTTGTTATTACTTATGTAGATAAAGCCTCTAATAATTATGCTATTATTTGTAAAAAATTCTATATTCAATATCTGCTAGATTATTTAAAAAATAATAGTCTATTTAAAATTGATTCACACTCTCTTAATAGTATCAAATTGAAAATTATCAATATGTATAGTGATTTAGATATTAATAATAAATTTTTGACATTTCCATATATTGTGCTTATACCTAAATTTCATAAAAATCCTATTAAATTTAGAACTGTTACTAGTGGTCATAATTCATACTCTACCACTGCTAGTAAATTATTACTAAATTATTTAAATGTACTAAATAGCAATTTACGAGATTCTGGTGATAGCTACATTATTCTAAATAACAGTAAGGAATTAAAAAATAAATTAAAAACGCATGGTAAAATAATAGGATTTCAAACTTTTGATTTTAAAGATCTATTTAATAATATTAAGATCACTGATCTATATGATGTCATTTTAGCTTTATATAATGCTTATATTACTAAACATTCTAATCTTACAAAATTTACCAATTTTCCTAAGCTTCTCCATTTTGTTCTTTTCAATAATTATATCTTTCAAGGTAATAAATTATACTTACAAGTCTCAGGTGTTCCACAAGGTGGCTGTAGTAGCAGTATGTTAGCTAATTTATACCTATATCATTATGAAAAATTCTTTACTTCAACTGATTATAAAATTTATAGATATGTAGATGATCTGATTTGTCTTGTATTTACTGATAACTATGTCATAGATATAGATTTCTATCCGGATAATTTGGAATTAATACCTAATGAAACTTCTATTAGTAATAATGTTTATTATTTGGATTTAAATCTAATTATAGAACCTGCTCATGGGATAGTTACTAAATTATATGATAAAAAAGATTTTTTTAAATTTAATATTAATAAATTATTACCTTTTAATTCCTGCAACTCGATTCAATTGTTTAGAAATATTATACTTAATCAACTTTTTAGAATTTATAGATTATCAGATAAAAAATTTCATGCTTTGCACATTAATAACCTCAAAATTACCAGTAAAATGTATCAATATCCTGCATATTTAGTCAATAGTATAGTTAATAAGTTTCGATTAGCCTAAAATTCTCATATTCTCCCCTTATTATCTTATTTTAGCCGTACTTCTTCATTCTCCTGCAATTATATTTTCATCTTTTTATCTCGAAGCTTTAACAGTTGAATAACTCATTTTATTGCTTTTGCGCAGTACTGTTTTTATTACTCTCTTTGGCAACAGCAAATCACATCTTTTCATTTTGGCATATGGCAACGATGATCCAGTCATATTTTGCTCGTCATGGTTGCACTGAAGAGGTGCGTTTTGAGGTATTTATGTTTCCTTTATTGTTCCAATCTTTATGCTTGTCGTCCATATAACACAAGTTTATAGATAAAATCTATCTTGTGTTTCAGAAACAAGCATTTTTGTGTTCATTTCGAAAAGATATATGGACCCGATGAGAATTTTTTCGAAATGAACTTTTCGTAAGCCTAATCTCGTAAGCCTAAATCTCCTCCATGTGCAAGCTTTTTTGCTTGATTTTTTTGTTTTCTTATTTGCATTCCTCATTTTTGAAATTTGTTGATTGTCTTTGTCCTTATGACTTGCATTATGTTTTATTATTTCCTCTTTTTGTCTTAATTTCTTTGTATTTGTAGAAAATTTTGGAATAGTGTATTATGAGTTACTACATACATTCTAACTTTGGATTTAATAATTTATTTTTATATATATATATATATATATATATATATATATATATATAGAATACCATAAAGGAAGGGAGTGAAAGTGGAAGCAATGTACCAAAAATTAGTCGGGGAGGGGTGTTGTTGGGTTGCTTCAGAATGTATGTAATTTGGAGGTTTGAAAATTTACTTTTATTTCTTTTTCCCTGGCTCAATATTCTTAATTTGGTAATATTTAAATAATATTTATTGGCTTTTTCATTTATTCTTTAATTAGAATATTTTTAATCTTCTAAATTAATTTTCTTTATAATATTCTTAGTTAAAAATGTTCCATTCCTTAAATTAATATTACTTTTGATTTGTAAATTTTAAAAATTATTTATTTATTTGATTCCCCTTAAAATTCCCTTTAATTTGATGTCTCATTTTCCCATTTTGGTTAGAAATTCCGTTTGTTCTACAGTTTCAAGTTATTTCCATGTCTCACTGCAATTCAAAAATTTCAGTTGCGGCCATTTTCGGAATTCTGTTTTGCGGGCTTTTTACTGCGATTAATAACGCCACCTAAGCGTTTTCGCGCCTCTTTGGAATTGGTGATTTATTTTAATTGGTTCGCGTTTTTACGGATCGTCTGCTTTCGGAATTATGAGTATTATTTTGGCAATTCTAATTTCGGTAAGCGAATTTTAATTGCTGCCGTTTATCTAAACTCCGCACTTTTGCCGCATGTATAAATACGCGCGCAGAATTTTTCAGTTTCAGTTTTTTGTTGAAATCCTTCGTCGTGTGTTAGCGCGAGAAGCGCGTTGTTGATTTTCGAATGGAACTTATGTTTCACGCGAGCTTTTCTGTGGAACGTTAAGTTCCTCGCGTTATCCTTTTTTTCATTAGTAGTTTTAATTTAAAAGATGCATTTTTCAAGCTTTTATCGCGAAAGTCACGAAGTAGCTCTCCGGAAAAGTGTGTATTAAATTTTCTTATGCGCGCTACGTGAACGTAGCTTCTGCCGAGGACGGACGTTCTATGAAGATCCAAGTTATCCAGAAGTGGTTGTTAGGCCTCTGCTGATGTTTTTCAAGAAAAATGCTGAATCCTCTCCTGTTTCAAGTTTGGGTGATCTCCAGTAAACCAGTCTACAAAATTTGTCTCCTCTTATTGGAACTTCCCCCCCCCCCCTGTCTGATGGCCCAAACGGGTGAATACAGTTGTTTTATTTAAAAACTCCTACTTTCTTTAATTCTGAATATGATTTCTTAATATTTTTTGAAATGCATTTAACTAAATTTTATTCTGTAAAATTAAAATTTTAAAACTTCATTCTGAGAGCAAATTTCTAAACCTTCATAATTTAAAAAATTATGAAGGTTAAGAGCCTGGGTAAAAATTCTAAAATTCTTTAAATTTAATATTTTTGTTAATGATTTTTGATGAAATTTAAATAGATTGTTTTGAGTTAAGTTTCCTTAATTTTAACTAATTCCTTAATTTTAACTAAGTTGATAAAATTCTAATGTCTAAAATTCTAATGTTAATTCTTCCTGAGTTGCCTGCCTGTGAGCAGTGTTTTTGTATTTGTTAATTTGAATTTATTTGAAGTACTATTTAATAAACTAATTTTCTTTAAACTAAATATTATGTCTTCATTTATCTTTTTTAAACACAGCAGTTTTTATTCTATCTTTTAAACACAACAGTAGTTTAACCAATGATTTAACAGTGGTTTAACAGTAGTTAAACCAATTGTTGGGGGTTTTAGGAATTTTAGGATTAATTTAAATGTTTTCATTTAGAATTTTTTTAGGAAAGTTCCATTTAATTACATGTAGAGTACATATTTGTACACTTAGGGTAACTGGTCAATAGGTCTTCTTTCAGTTTATTTAAGAATTCAGTTTATTTCTAGAACGTTTTCAGGTTAAAAAAGATAAATGAAGACATAATGTTTTCATTTAGAATTTTTTTAGGAAAGTTCCATTTAATTACATGTAGAGTACATATTTGTACACTTAGGGTAACTGGTCAATAGGTCCTCTTTCAGTTTATTTAAGAATTCAGTTTATTTCTAGAACGTTTTCAGGTTAAAAAAGATAAATGAAGACAATGTTTTCATTCAGAATTTTTTTAGGAAAGTTCCATTTAATTACATGTAGAGTACATATTTGTACACTTAGGGTAACTGGTCAATAGGTCCTCTTTCAGTTTATTTAAGAATTCAGTTTATTTCTAGAACATTTTCAGGTTAGATGAACTTTACAAATTTCAGATATTTTAGAAGCACTTTCAGATTTATTTTAGATGACATTTAGGTTTTAAGAACTTTGAGAACTTTCAGTAAGAACATTGGAAAACTTAGAATATTTTGAAGGATTTAATGTTTTAGTATGTCATAAATGCTTATAATATTTATTATTATATATGTATATAATAATAAATATTTAAGTGAGATATTATATATATATATATATATATATATATATATATATATATATATATATATATATAGAATACCATAAAGGAAGGGAGTGAAAGTGAAAGCAATGTACCAAAAATTAGTCGGGGAGGGGTGTGAACCCTTCTCCCCGGCTAAGCAAGCTTCATGTTGCGACTACACTCCCGGTAGCTGATATATTGCTATAGAAGAGAATACAAAAGTATCAAAAACAAAGAGAAAAGAAGTCACGTGAGTAGGCCGTATTAGGAAGAATCATTGACCTTAAAAAATCCTTTATCTATTCAATTTAAATGAAAAACATCCAATATTACCACAAGCCATATATATATATCTGTTATCCAGTGTTAAAAAACATTTATCAAAATCATTGAAGCATATACTGTACGTCAATATCAAATACTTCAAACATTGCTGTAAAAAGTACAATTTAATACAAAGTATAGTATATTTACATAATCAAACATTCGATGAAGGGGATTAACCACAGCAACTTCCTGTGTATTGAAGGCACTGACATAAAGCCAGTAAATCTACATGTCACGTGGTCTTTTATTTAAGTATAAGCGGTAGCTGTCAGTCGCGGTTATATCATAACAAGAAATATCAATCATGCATAAAGCTGTGATTATGAAACACTTACCAACTTCAATGCAATTTTATTTAACCATTTCAAAATGCGATACATTCCTCGGTAATATTTTTAAAATTATCACAATACTACATTAATTTATTATATTTGAAAACTTAAAACTTCATCGAAAAAATGAACTTTATTCAAATGACGGCATTGAAATATAAATTGCCTGGTTTAAACATCTCTAACATGCGACACATTCATCGGTAATATTTTATAAATTATCATAAAACTACAATAATTTATTATATTTGAAAACTTCATCGAAAACAAATGAACTTTATTCAAATAAGGTCATCGAAATAAATATCGCCTCTATATAAAAGCAGCATTTCATTCATAAACATTTTTCCATTTATTTCATTCACCACAAAACTGTAATAAATTATTTTACTTAAAAACTTCAAACCATGGAGGTTCAAATAATTTAACTCTATGCTTAAAACTTCATCGACAAAATCGTCTGCTACTCTGTAAAATCAATGAATGTTTCATTCGTATCAGCTATATTGCAGACTCCATGAGCTAAATAATTTTGCATTAAAGAAATGCAGATATTCTTATACAACTCATTCTACATCTCTTGGTGCTTAAATCCTCCATAAGGGAAAATTAGGCTTCGTTGTAGAAATAATCAAAGTTGGATGACCATTTAAACTCAAATATATTGAAATTGTGTTACGTTAGGATGTAGATGCACAGAATTTAAGCAAAAATACGTGATCTCTTCATGTAATGATCATGTGATCTCTTCATATAAAAAGTGTAATTATTATTTTAATTTTTATTCAAAAAACTACTGAATATATTTTGTTGAACTTTTTTTTATATATTTTATGGGATAATTTGAATATTTCCTAAAACTTTTGAAGCTATTTGTGAAACTGAAACTTGCTTAAAAAAAGTTTGAAAAATTAGGTCCCATAGGGTTCAATGTATTTCATTTCCTCAACCCGGGATCAATCCAAAACTAATTGAGTGATATTATTCATTTATATTCCCATAGGTCCCACAGATAGTCTGAACAATATACTAAAATTCCATTTGCATAATGTCATTTTTACGGCAGTTATCGTGCTAACGGACAGACAGACAGAATGCACAAAGTCATAAACACTTTTCAACTTTGTTGTAAAGTGTTAAAAACCGCATATGATGTCACTCAAAAAACTCTTCGGCAAACCTAGTGTAATAGATCCAGGGAGAAGAAAATGTCGCTAATATATCGATCATTAGCGTTGCTAATTAATCTTTTGCTGCTAATGAGTTGATTTAAAATGATGTTTCTGAACACATTCTTTTGCAAACAGGAAGTCCATAAAATAATACAATTTATTTAAAATTTAAAATCTCTGCGTTTATCGAAAAGACGAAAAAAGTCCAGAAAATTGAAACTTTGATCATATATATATTATATATATTATATATATATATATATATATATATATATATATATATATATAAATGAATACTGAAAATGAGACACCAAGAAGTGGGCAGAAAAATATGCAAATTGCAGGGTAAACGCTCACCCAGTTATGTAAATGATGCGAAATGCTTGGCTATCCCGAGCCCATTGAGTGAGATATAAGGGAAAGAACCTGTAGAATCGGCAATAGTTGTGCCGCTCTGTTTGTCAGGGAAATCATTTTGCAATTTTTTTTTGTCTCAGATGAAACGTGTAGTAGCAGAGAATGCCAGGCCGTCGCAAACCGAGGCAATTCCAGCAGACAGTCGATTTCACGAGGGGTATGGTGATCGGTCTGAGATGGGCAGGTTGGTCCATACGTCAAATCTCAGGGGACAGCCACCTACACGCTTCCACGGTGCACCGGTAGTGGCGAAGATGGTTGAAACAAGGGAACGTGGCACTTTTTAGGGATGTCGATACGGCCAGAGCAACGTCAGCATGCGTGGACCGACGCATCTTCCGACAAGTGTTGGCGGCCCCGCAGTCCACTTCCGACACCCTTTTGCATCATGTGCAGGACACCCTTGTAGCTCCCATATCGACCAGGACCATTATCCGCCGATTGGTCGCTGGCGACCTGCAATCATGATGTCCGTTCAGAAGACTGTCATTGACCCAACACCACAGACACCTCCGTTTACAATGGTGTCGGTATAGGGCCACGTGCACTGCGGAATGGCGCAGGATCGTGTTCTCAGACGAGTCACGCTTCTGTTTTAGCAATGACAGCCACCGTGTATGAGTTTGGCGCAAAAGTGGTGACAGGTCCAATCCGACTGCATCAGTGGAACACCACACCGTGCAACAACGCAGCTTCATGGTTTGGGGCGCCATCACCTGCGATGACAGGTCCACTCTGGTCCATATTTAGGGTACTATGACGGCCCAACGATACGTGGATGACGTGCTGCGGCCGGTGACACTACACTTCCTTCAGGGGGTTCCCAATGCCATTTGCTAGCACGGTAGCGGTCGGGCTCACATGGCACGCATCAGTCAACATGCCCTGAAATGTATTCAGGTGCTTCCCTGGCCACCAGTCTACCCTCTTCTTTCACCAATCGAACACGTCTGGGACGTGATTGGACGTCGCATGTGTGCGTTGTCACCGCCGCGTTTATAAGACGATCTTTAGCAAATGGTTGACATGGAATGGGCAGTCGTCCCTCAGGACACCATCCGCAAGCTCATTGACTCTGTACCTAGACGTGTTGCTGCCTGTATCGCCGCCCGCGGTGATCTTACAACCTACTGGTCAGTCAGTGTTATGGCTCAGTGTATAGGTGTATCATGTTGCAATAGACATCATTTATTGTTCGTTGCTGTCTCTCTCTGTTTGCGATTTTCACCACTTTCTGTCTACTCCTTCTTGGTGTCTCATTTTCACTGTCACGTAATGTATATATACAATATATATAAATGCCTGAGCTCACTTCACGATTTCTTTGTAACGCTTGCCATGCAGGCGTAATTCAACTTTGGGCCTTCTCCCCTCATTTGCTAACACTCACCAACCCCTGGACCTCACCTCATGAGCTCTGACACCCCATCCGCCAAACCGCGGCGTGTCCGTGAGCACACACACACACACACACACACATATATATATATATATATATATATATATATATGTGTGTGTGTGTGTGTTTACATTCTAAGAAGAACGATCTATAAACCTTATCTAGGTGAAAAATGTAGCTTTTTTCTGAGAACGTTGTTGTTTCAGTTAGAATAATTTTAACAACAGATACGCTGTATACATGCCATTATCTATCATATTGAATTGTCACTAAAATTTCATGCCGTTATTTTCGTAATTCTTATACAGATTACGATATCGGTATTAATAGTTTAACATCAAATCGCAATAACTTTATAAACTTTCATAATTAAGACCGAATATTCCATCTTAAACCCTTATCTTGCTCGTTTGAATAATGTTCTTTAAAAGTTACCAACGACTTTGCGTAACTGATAAATTTGTTAAAGCGTCAGAGAAGACTTTAAACATTTCGTTTCCGTCTGGGTCTGCGATTAGACAGACTTGAACATGATTCCTTTGCCCCACAACTTTTAATTCGAAGTTTGCCTATCAGACCACTTCTGTGAACACAAAGTTGGGAATGCTTACAAAACGTACGTCTAAGAACGAAGTTTATTCCATATCTCTACTTTGTAATATATATATATATATATATAACTTTTTAAGTTACTCTGTTTTAGTAAAAAATAATATTTAGGTATCACAACATTCTTGGTCATATATGATGAAAAATAAAATCGTGGGGCGCTCATAAAATAATTGTATTTGGACATTAGCAGAATTTTAAAGAACAATAGAAGTAGAAGAATAATAAAATATGTAAAAACAGAAGAACAATAAAATAACTAAAAACATAAGAACAACAAAATAACTAAAAACAGAAGAACAATAAAATAACTAAAAAAAGAACAATAAAACAACTAAAAACAGAAGAACAATAAAATAACTAAAAACAGAACAATAAAACAACTACAAACAGAAGAACAATAAAATAACTAAAAACAGAAGAACAATAAAATAACTATAAACAGAACAATAAAACAACTAAAACCAGAAGAACAATAAAATAACTAAAAACAGAAGAACAATAAAATAACTAAAAACAAAAGAACAATAAAATAACTGTAAACAGAACAATAAAACAACTAAAAACAGAAGAACAATAAAATAACTAAAAACAGAAGAACAATAAAATAACTAAAAACAGAAGAATAATAAAATAACTAAAAACAGAACAATAAAATAATTAAAACAGAAGAACAATAAAATAACTAAAAACAGAAGAACAATAAATAACTAAAAACAAAAGATCAATAAAATAACTATAAACAGAACAATAAAACATCTAAAACAGAAGAACAATAAAATAACTAAAAACAGAAGAACAATAAAATAACTAAAAAAAGAACAATAAAACAACTAAAAACAGAAGAACAATAAAATAACTAAAAACAGAACAATAAAACAACTAAAAACAGAAGAACAATAAAATAACTAAAAACAGAACAATAAAACAACTACAAACAGAAGAACAATAAAATAACTAAAAACAGAAGAACAATAAAATAACTATAAACAGAACAATAAAACAACTAAAACCAGAAGAACAATAAAATAACTAAAAACAGAAGAACAATAAAATAACTAAAAACAAAAGAACAATAAAATAACTGTAAACAGAACAATAAAACAACTAAAAACAGAAGAACAATAAAATAACTAAAAACAGAAGAACAATAAAATAACTAAAAAAAGAACAATAAAACAACTAAAAACAGAAGAACAATAAAATAACTAAAAACAGAAGAACAATAAAATAACTAAAAACAAAAGAACAATAAAATAACTGTAAACAGAACAATAAAACAACTAAAAACAGA
Organism: Amaurobius ferox; assembly: GCA_951213105.1. Lineage (NCBI taxonomy): Eukaryota > Metazoa > Arthropoda > Arachnida > Araneae > Amaurobiidae > Amaurobius > Amaurobius ferox. The sequence goes on from OX578135.1 coordinate 17,015,032, forward strand.
AGAACAATAAAATAACTAAAAACAGAAGAACAATAAAATAACTAAAAAAAGAACAATAAAACAACTAAAAACAGAAGAACAATAAAATAACTAAAAACAGAACAATAAAACAACTACAAACAGAAGAACAATAAAATAACTAAAAACAGAAGAACAATAAAATAACTATAAACAGAACAATAAAACAACTAAAACCAGAAGAACAATAAAATAACTAAAAACAGAAGAACAATAAAATAACTAAAAACAAAAGAACAATAAAATAACTGTAAACAGAACAATAAAACAACTAAAAACAGAAGAACAATAAAATAACTAAAAACAGAAGAACAATAAAATAACTAAAAACAGAAGAATAATAAAATAACTAAAAACAGAACAATAAAATAATTAAAACAGAAGAACAATAAAATAACTAAAAACAGAAGAACAATAAATAACTAAAAACAAAAGATCAATAAAATAACTATAAACAGAACAATAAAACATCTAAAACAGAAGAACAATAAAATAACTAAAAACAGAAGAACAATAAAATAACTAAAAGCAGAAGAACAATAAAATAACTAAAAACAGAACAATAAAATAATTGAAAACAGAAGAACAATAAAATAACTAAAAACAGAAGAACAATAAAATAACTAAAAACAGAAGAATAATAAAATAACTAAAGAGAGAAGAACAATAAAATAACTGAAAAACTAATTCGATTAAAAAAAAATTCGGCGTGGTCTGTAGTACTGAGACTTTAGCTAACCCAGTACGAAATTTCGTGACTACTCAAACGTTAATTTTTTTGCTACAGAACGCATAGACAGACATTTTCTTTTTTATGTAAAATAACAAGCTTTCTTGTTACTATTACTGATATAGACTATTACAGGCTAAGGAGAACATATTCTGTCTGAAATCTGTCTATCATTACTGTTATCTGCAATAGCAGGGGGCTCCTAATGACATCTATCAGTTTCGAATAGATCTCAGTACATGACTTTCCCAGCAAACTTAAATGTTTTCTTTATTTCATGATTCATTCTATTGAGGTTAATAGAAATAACATCTCTTAAAATTGTAAGATTTTCAACGGACAATAAAGCCCTTCATGTAGTTAATATTTTTAGTTATCCAGATATAAGCATTTCAAACTTGAAACAAGAAAGATCAATCATGCATAAAGCATAGATTATGAAACACTTTCCAACTTCAATGAAATTTCATTTAAACATCTCTAAAATGCGATACATTTCTCGGTAGTATTTTAAAAATTATCACAATACTACATTAATTTATTATATTTGAAAACTTAAAAGTTCATCGAAAAAAAGGAAGTTCGTTCAAATGACGTCAATTAAATATAAATCGCCTGGCTCCTCGGTAATGTTTTTAAAATTATCATAATACTACAATAATTTATTATATTTGAAAACTTCATCAAAAACAGCTGAAATTTATTCAAATGAAGCCATCGAAATATAAAACACCCGGCTCTCTCTATAAAAGCAGCATTTCATTCATGAACATTTTTCCATTCATTTCATTTATCACAACACTATAATAATTTATTTTATTTAGAAATATTATTTTATTTAAAAGACCATGGAGGTACAAGTAATTCAACTCTATGCTTAAAACTTCATCGAAAAAAATCGTCCTTCTCTCTGTAAAATCAATGAATATTTCATTCATATCAGCTATGCAGACTCCATGAGCTAAATAATTTTGCGTTAAAGAAATACAGCACTTCTTATATAACTCATTCTGCATATTTTGCTGTTTACATTTTACATAAGTTAAAAATAGGCTTCGTTGTAGAAATAATCAAATTTGGATGATCATTTAAACTCAAATATATTGTAATTGCGTTATTTCAGTATGTAGATGCACAGAATTTAGGCAAAAATAAAGCGGTTTTAGAAGGCATACAACACTCAATATGAATTAAAAAGAACTTTAAAAATCACGATTTTGAGACAAGATGGATGCCATATTTCATTTTGAAGTGGGTCTCATGTGATCTCTTTATATAATGGTCACGAGATCACTTCATATAAGAGATGTAATTATTATTTTAATTTTTATTTAAACAACCACTGAATATATTTTGCTGAATTTTTTTTATATATTTTATGGGATAATTTGAATATGACCTAAAATTTTCGAAGCAATTCGTGAATTTTAAATCCGCTTAAAAAATGTTTGAAAAATTAGGTCGCATAGGGTTCAATGTATTTCATTTTTTCAACCCGGGTTCAATCCAAAACTAATTGAGTGATATTATTCATTTATATTCCCATAAGTGCTACAGACCGTCTAAACAACATACTAAAATTTCATTTTGGTTAAGTCATTTTTACGACAGTTATCTTGCTAACAGGCAGGCAGACAGACAGAATGAACAAAGTCATAAACACTTTTCAATTTTGTTGTAAAGTGTTAAAAAGGAAATTTTTCAATTTTCTTCAAATTGCCATGAGGATTCCTCGACAACTTTAATAGACAACGAATTATTAATGTAGAAACTAAATATTTTACTAAACATGTTCGTCCCTTATTATTTATATACATTGCTTGTAGTTTAGAAAATATTTCCAATAAATGTAAACAATTGGGGCAAAAATTGCACTCGTTGGGTCAACCAGCTTCCCTTAGGCTTATGATTTCCCTTAGGCTATTTCTCCTTACGAAAATTATATATAGCGCCGTTAAGTACGTCTCAAAGGCATCTTTGTAAACATCTTGCAGCATCAAAGCAGAAAATTCAGTCTCTATGCCCGTGAGTCAGAACATCGGTCGTTTTAAATGCTGCACTATGCGTCGTTCTCATGCGCGTTGCATGAGCCCTATAACATCATTGGCGCTGTCAGTTTGATTATTATCATAACTCTGCCTTGTGACACGTCCATGCTGAGTTTCGCAGCTGCAGCTGAATTTTTTTTATATTTGCATATATTTTAAAAACAGGGGTTTTTTTTGAGAAATATAAGTTAATTTGGTAATTTAAAATGTTATGTGTTGTCATACAGAAAAGCACCAGATGTCAGTGTACTTTTTAACGTAAAAAGCATTATGAGGTAGATCTTGTCCACCATTATATCGTATTGAAAGAAGTAAAGTACGTGTATTATGTAGAGAAAGTCATCTGCTGACCTCATCAAAATTTTATATATTAGGTCCAGATATATAATTATCCAAAGTGTTTACATTTTTCGTAACTCTTCGACTTCATTTAGAGATACCCCAACCATTGATGTTATTGTCATCAGAATGCGACAGCTATTTAATTAGAAATCCCTCACATTTAATGACATTGGCAAGGGCGGATGGAATTCTTACGGATTAAGATTCCTACATTCAAAAGACACCAAAGGTTAAAGCGAAACTTCTGTAACACTTCAAGAAGACCACACATTTAAATAATGTGCTTTAAGTTCTGCCAAGACGTGAACTTAGATTAACGCATTGCAAAGTCCAACAGGAAGCTATGCTCAGTTCGTTTCCAGCTGAGCAAGATAAGATACCTTCGTAACCAGTGCTGTTACCTTAGGATTGCAAATTTGTTTGAAAAGTTTAAGTTGTAACATATAGGAAGCAGGATTTTGAGTTTAAAGTTATTTTGAATTTGATAAATTAATTAAATTGAACATACATTTCGGAATGCCAAGAAATTCGTAAATGGTGGTGGATTCAAACATGTACTATATTTTTGATTTCCTTGCAATACATGGTATTTTCAAGGGAAAGTATAGGAATCGTGACAAAAATTGGTACTTGAGTTGCCGCCGAATTATGCACTTGTGTGCTCTAGAATACAAATCCACCGTTTCTAGCGGACGTCTGCTTATGTCTGCGTGACTGTCTGTCTACTTGTGCAATAACTGTATCCGTTGTAGTTAAAACTAGATTCGACTGAATTTTACAAAACTTGGTCGATAAGTCCCCTATGTATAACATTGCTATTATTTGATTCAATTCGGAAAAAACAGAACCACCATTTTTTTATTATTATTATTATTATTTTCTTGCGCAGTGGCCCGCAAAAACCGTCAAAATCAGAAATAAGAGTTAAAATATGCTGAAATGCGTTAATTAAATAGCTGTTTCATACATAATTTTTAACTATAAAACGATTGGGATCAGCCCTATTACTCAAGGTTAAATCGTTCTCGTGATATTGGAGATCTGTGGAATTGTAAGGAAATGTCTACATTTTAAAATGCGTCAAGATAGATAACTTAAAAAAATACGCATTAAATCATCGAACTGGATATATCAAATAAGCATCGATGTCATTTTAGGCAATTAAACTAAATTTAATGGATTACGAAAGAAAAAGGGAAGTTGAGTCCATTGCGCCAATCTCACTTGATGCCTACATCAGACTTTTGCCTTGTCTATCCTCAAAGATATTTGAGGCATATTCAGAGTAGCTCAGTAGGACATATTTAGTTACAAGGAGAAATACCGACCGTTACCTGGAATAAACACGTTTCGTTCTCCCTAGATCACAAATCCGCCATTTTTAGCGTGACATCTATGTGTGTGTGTGTGTGTATCCATCTGTATGATCGTCGGTGCTTTAGTATTGAAACACTGAATAATATATTCATTTTTACGTGTTTTAATCACTACGGGGCTCAGCTCCCTGCTCGTTGAAGTTCATCAATCCCCGTAACTCCCTTCGCGAATCTGCGGACAGTTGGCGCTCTCTAAGTTCGCTTCGCGAGGTCTTTCGCACTACCTGTTACGCATGCGCAATACGTCCGATCACTCGATCAGCTGCTCATACCCTAGGGTGGGTCGAGTGGCCTGGGTCTTCCGCATGGGCAATACGCCAGTTAAAAATCATCTTGTTTGCTGGCACCTCCGCTCAAAGATGTTCGACAACTATCAAAGCTCGGGGTTCTTCTTCCTGTTTCTTGCTCACTAGTCGCCTGATCCAGGGCCATCTTGAGTCAGAGCCATCTCGAATCAAAATGACCCTGTCTGAGCTCGCTTCGCGATTTCTTTGTAACGCTTGCCACGTAGGCGTAATTCAACCTTTTGGCCTTCTCCTCTTGTTTTCTAAAACTCACCAGCCCTTGGACCTCGCCTCTTTAGCTCTGACAACCCATCCGCCAGGCAGCTTAGAGAATAGCCGCTTAGAGATAGAAGCACGGGTACGGCAGACGGATGCGATAAGAGGTGTTGCAGGAGGTGAATAGGACAAGGATCAAACGGAACTGGATACGGTATTGGATGGTGGATTCCAGTACTGGTTTAGAGGAGTAGCTGTATACTCCAGGATGAAGACAGCATACCATGTCACGATTCCGGGAGACAAAGCATTAAACGTAACATAATCGTCAATCACAAAGAACCTGGTTACACAGATAATAATCATGGAACACAGGCCAAGTAATTTTAATTTCCTTTCATTAAAGATGAAATATCTGTTGTCTGATGTCATAGTGAAGCGCAATAATTTTCTACAATTCGCTAACATTTTGAACATAAACGTCATATCTGGAGCATAAACGTTACATCTGGAGCATAAATGTCAGTTTTTGAGCATGAAGGTCACATCTTGAACATAAACGTCACGTTTTGAGCATAAATGTCACATTTTGAGAATAAACATCACATCTTGAGCATAAATGTCACATTTTGAGCATAAACGTCACATTTTGAGCATAAACGGGTGTTTCGAATTGATAAAGGACGGACGTTGTGATGTCCGAAAGTGCTCAGGCTTTTTGTAACTTTTTGTGCGTCATAAATAGTGGACTGTTAAAGATCTTTTACTGGAAATGAAGTCTTTACTGGAATTTTTATTTTAAAATTTTTAGACGTGCTTCCATACTTATTTTATCTTTCTGTAGAGCTGAAGAAATGCCTTCTTGCAAAATACCCTTTGAACGCGCTTAAGTATAAAAACAGAAATCAAATAAAAACTTCCTCCGTTTTGATCTTTCGAAAATATTTAACACACTAAATGTAATGGAAATTCTCTAAACTTCTGTTCAACTGCCTATTTGAAGTTTAATGCGACGCAAAATACTCAATAGATGCATTTTAGCCCGCCTCTAAATATTTCTAAATTAAATACGTTAATGAGTTTATATTCCAGTTCTTAGCATTTTATACAAATTCTAAATTCCAGACGAATAAACCAGTTCAGCAGTCGTCCTTTGTCATATAAGAGCACTGATGCAGTATGGACGACATTTTTTATTATATTATTTACGATATTTTTTAAGTTTAATCTTCAAAACAAAGACAGTGAATTTGGTTCGCGTCATTTATTACCTTTGTATCATTCTAAATTGTTTTTTATACCCATTTTTATTTCTGTACTTAATCTTCGGCACAGAATATTTGAATTTTTTATAAATAGTTTCCGCACAACTGATAATTAATGCCATCCAATGTTTAACATATATTTTAGGATGAGTTTGCATCATTTACGAAATTTCCTAAACTTTTCTTCCAAAATGATTGAAATAAAACTGAAATAATTGCGGGAATATTTTTTATATCTTACATTGTTCATAAATATATAAAAATTAAATGGCTTCATATTTCCGTTGTTTTAGACAAACTTAAAATTATTTTTACATTTTAAAAGTCATTTAAAAATCCTTAAAAATTGTATTGCAATATTTAAGACATATTTACATTACATTCGGCCTTTAGTGCTTTCGGGCGCCCAACGACAAAAGAAAGAGAGACGACAAACGAATAATATACATCATTACGTTTATGACGTAAATATAGCTCATACAATTAGAACTTAAGATGGATTAATATGGGGTGAGACAGTCCAGTGCGGATCGGAAGACCCTAGTTCGATTCCCGGATCCGCCCAAACTATCACCGTGTCCACGCGGAGTAAGGGCACGTTAAATATAAGGATCCGTAAATCCTTTCGGGGGGGGGGGGGTAAGGAAGGTATGGATCCTGTGAATGTCGTCCCCACTGAGTTCTGATCTAAATTGCTTGGCACTGTCTCGACCGTCCAAATAGATACCGTACACCATCGGGTAAGTCGGACAGTCTGGTCGAAATAAAAGATGAATTAAAATGTACATAATCTAAATTTGTAGTAATACAACTAAAAAAAACGTCATTAAGAGCACCATATTAATAGCCTATTAATAGTATCGACCGGTTTCGAATGCAAAAATAGCCTTCTTCATCAGAACACACAAGAAGCGCAATCTTCACTAATGCGAGAACGATCCGCGATTAATGCACTAACAGCAAAGGTAAACGGAAATATGTCGCCATTGGCGACATCCTTCCCATGCTTCAATCGGAACCAGCCCATATTATTAATTTTGTGTTCCTGCGCTTTACGAAATTATTTTATTTCTATTACTTTAGCAGCAACTTGAGTTGTACGTATATGCAGAGCGACATGAAATACGAAAAATTCCGGATATATTAAATCCGAATTGAAGTATTAAACGTTATTATTTAAGTATATCAGTAATAACCTCTGTGTATTATACTATTATTACTATTTATCATAAGTGATTTCTAACAAATAACGTCAAAATACAAAAGAGTGCACATTAAAAGCTTATTCTTAACTTTTTGGCATGGCTCCTAGATTGAGGAAAAATTTGTCCAGACCTGCTCTAAATATTTGAAATAAATTGTACTACAATTATCCTGAAACAATTTATTTTTCATCTTTATATATAATAAGGGTTTTATCCCTACATTCGAACTTTGAATTTCTTATGAAACTAGAACACACATGATTAGCTTTCTAATTTTTTCTACATAGGATGTCATCCATTTCAGTATTACTATACTGCCAATCATTTGATAAAGCTGGTTAAGGTATTAAAATTGGCTAAACAAACTTCCTAAAACAATCAGGAGCACTTATAAATATAACCAATTTGAGAACATAAATTCAAATTTGAATATTTGCATCTATACTTACATGTTCATTTTCATTATATAATTCATTTTTAATCCTAATAAATGCAATTTAAATAAAGAGTCATTGAAATAATATACAGAAGTATGTAAAACCTGATAATATTGAAAAAATACACAAAGAATGACCCATTTTTTAAACAACTCATTAAACATGCAGGTTAAGTTCAACGTGTAAGCTGCAGATAAATTAATAACCGATAAGTTTCTGCTGCAGATCACCCAGAAGCATTCTACTCAGGGCCGTAAACAGGCAAGGGTCAGAGGTTGATGGTCCCCTCTCCTCCCATCCTGATAACAATATTCCGTATTTCCTGATAAAAAAAATCTGATGTGGGTAGCACATGACTTTCCTTATAGAACGCAATGAATTTATTACTTTTATAGTAAAAAAAAATAGATTATTTTTATAGTAGACATTTATATTCTTTCCAAGATATTGAATTTTCGTCAATGAGTCATTTTTATTGATTTAGCGTCATTATTATCCATTTGACGAGATTTTCTTTAATTTAGCAACATTTAAAAAAGTCGCCAAGTTGGCTACATTCAACCAAATTGGTCCTAAAAATCTCGCCAAGCATCATGGACGGAGAAATACATTATTCTTACATCAGATAAATGACTATTGGCGTTGAAATACAAAAGTATTACTCAAAATATTGTTTATCATGAATGGAACGAGCTAGATCCACGAGAATGATATCACCCAATTTATCGCATGGTATTACATATGAAAAGTGAACATGTTTCTCAATAGGAAATTTTTTATTTTGTATGACTTTTATATCAAAATATTTTTGAAAAATGTGCAATATCTCAAGAACGGTTCATGTTAGCATTCTAAAATTTATGTCAATCATTTTCTAATGAAAAATTACATAAGAAATGTCTATTTGCATAACTTTATTAGAGGTTTTGATTTTTTGACGATTTTTTCAAAATTTCACTCGCAAATTTAGGGGGTTTTGAACATTCGATTGCGTATGAAAACAATAGGCTTCCAGTGTTTACGAATTGTAATGTTTGCACCGAATTTCGTTCGAAACGGTCCATTCGTTCGTCAGTTATCGGCTCCACAGACTCAGTGACGCACACACACACACACACACACATACTTTCACACACACACACACATACTTTCACACACACACACACACACACAGACATCACTTCAAAAATGTCCGATTCGTGATCAGGGATGCTTGAAACGTGCTCTCCCGTCGAAAACTCGAATTCGAATTTTCGACCCCGTCACAATACTTTCCTTATACATTATTGAATATAAGGAAAGCAATATATGATTTCCGGAAAGTTATAGAACTTCACGAAGTAACGATTATTCTAGGAAATATGGAGAGATTTCTAGAAGTTTCTGCAGGGAGATTATAAAAAAGCCCATTCTTTTGTTCAAGGGGAGCTGACGAATAGACGTGACATAAGCTACATTTGACTGTGATTTTTGTCAATGTTTTGGGAATAGTAGCAGCTGTTTTGTGAAATGACTTTCGTCAACATTCTGTGAATAATATCCGTTATTCTGTGAAATCAGTAGAGCAATTAGGCGCTGTTTGATTGTATACTGTTCCTGTTTACTTTGCGCTTGTGAATATACATAAATTATCCATAAATTGTGACTCGTTTTTGTATCCTGTGTATTCTAAAGGATACTTTCGTAACAAATTGGTGTCAGAAGTGGGATTTTTAGAAACTTGACAAGCGGTTATGTATCCTGCGTGTATACTCGCGATTCCAGAGATTACGTTCGAACAAAATTCAGAGACGTGAAAAGCATTTTAATTACATCGGGATAAATCTATATATATAAAGAAGAAAAGTACGTATGTATGATCCACCATAACTGGAGAACGGCTGAACCGAATTTCATGAAATTTGTCTTGGTTGTCTTGAAATCACCCCTGTAAAAATATAGGCCATGCTTCGAGTTCTACGACCAGTGGTTCTCGAGATATTAGTGGAAAACGACACTTTTTCCTAGGAGTTCTACTCTCTAACTCCATGATTCACAACGAAAAAGGTATTGTTGGTTTAAAATATGAAAGTCAATTAAATCTCTGAGTTTTATGGGAGTTTATTGGACGTATTAGACACTTTTGAAAATCGCAGGTTTGAGATATGAATTTAATTAGGGAAAATTTCACCATGGTTTATTTCTCACAGGCTTACTCAACACTGAGTTTTGTGGGAGTTTATTGAACGTATAAGACACTTTTGAAAATCGCAGGTTTGAGATATGAATTTAAATGGAAACCATCACCATGGTTAATCATTAACGAAAAGTATTAAGAAATCACAAGAAAGATCAATCATGCATGAAGCATCTATTATGAAACACTTTCCAACTTTAATTTTATTTAAATATCTCTAAAATGCGATACATTCAGAGGTAATATATCACAATCGGCCCTATATGTTCCGGTGTAATTTTTATCATAGTTTTGCTTGGTAAATCCCGAACAACGCAGGGTAATCGCTGCTAGTAAAATATATAAAGTAAATAGGAGCCATTTTTAAAGAAGGAAGGCTGCTCTTGCCGCTGAATCCGAACAGTTGATATCCGTTTAATCCACTGATTTCGATGTTACTAAAGAGGATTTTATTTTATTTTAGAAATATTACTTTTCGTTATTTTAGACAATAGAGCTAATTTTCTGACACGGTTAGTAAACAGTTGACTACTATTTAAACGCGAAACTATGAAATTATGACAAAGAACGCCCGAAGATTAAAGCAAATCTTTTTACACTTCAACCGAAACTCGTATTTAAATATTAATGCTCCTTAGACTCTGTCAAAGATAGGCCCGTGACTGATAAACGTGTTTAAATGCCAAAAGGAAGACGTGACTTATCCGTTTCCGTCAGAGGGCGATAAGTTGCTCCGAAAAGAGTTGTTTCCCTTAAGATGCACGTTTGAATTAGGATAAAGTTGCAAAATGTTACAAGCAGGATTTTAGAGAGTTATTCGAAATTTAATAAGTTAATTTAATTGCGGATAGATTTGTTAACGTTGTGGGTTTCGCAAATGGTGGTTTTGAAAGATGCGCTATTTTATACGCATATACAGCCCTCTATACGCCTTTCAGTCTCGCTTTCCGAGCGTCTGCAATTAGCTTTCGACACATAGTTTCAATTTGTAAGTTGGTCGGAATAAAATACGAATTTTTGTCATATATTTTATTTTGTTTAGTGATATTTTTTTATAAAAATGGAAGGTCTGCAGTTTTATACTACCCCTTAAGTAAAAAGAAAGTCCATTTAGAAAATGTTGGGTTATACAGAAACTAAACACTCCAGAAATCAACAGACTGTTAGAAGGCTGAATCTTTGCACATTTACAGTATCGATCACTGGAGAGAACCTAACGAAGACGGATTTTATAATACTCTCTTCGGGGTTTGACAGAATAGAAGGGTCGAGCAGTCTTTCCAGACCCTCCAGAAGCTCCACCTCTGGTGAGCTAGAACGCTGAAACTTTGCACATATATAGTATCGACAGAACAAAGCCGGATTTTCGATTTCCAAACATGAGGGGGAAGTATAAAATGGAGGGTTGAAAATCTGTTAACCCCCTCTGACCTAGATGGTTGAGACTTTGCACACCCATAGTAGGAATTCCGGGACAAAACCTAATTGAGCCATTTATATACCTTCAAATAACAAGTGTCCTACTTTACAGCTTTGCCACTATAGGAAAAAGCTTCTGCTATAACGGTATATGTAATAGCAAGAAAGATCAATCATAAGGCATTGATTATGAAACACTTTCCAACTTCAATGAAATTTTATTCAAACATCTCTAAAATGCGATAACTTCCTCGATAATATTTTTTAAATTATCACAAAACTACATTAATTTATTATATTTGAAAACTCAAAACTTCTTTAAAGAAAAAAATGAACTTCATTCAAATGACGGCATTGAAATATAAATTGCCTGGTTTAAACATCTCTAAAACGCGATAAAGTCCACGGAAATATTTTTAAAATTATCATAATAGTACAATAATTTATTATATTTGAAAACTTCATCGAAAACAAATGAAATTTATTCAAATGACGTCATCGAAATATAACACGCCTGACTCTCTTTATAAAAGCAGCATTTCATTCATAAACATATTTCCATTCATTTCATTCATCACGTACAATACTATACTAATTTATTTTATTTAAAAACTTAAGACCATGGAGGTATAAGTAATTAAACCCTATGCTTATAACTTCATCGAAAAAATTGTCCTTCTCTCTGTAAAATCAATGAATATTTCATTCATATCAGCTATATTGCAAACTCCATGAGCTAAATAATTTTGTGTTAAAGAAATGCAGCAATTCTTATACAACTCATTCTACATATTTTGCTGTTTACATTTTCCATGAGAGAAAAATAGGCTTCGTTGTAGAAATAATCAAAGTTGAAGATCATTTAAACTCAAATATATTGTAATTGCGCTGTTTCAGTATGTAGATGCACAGAATTTAAGCAAAAATAAAGCGGTTTCCGGACGGATACAACACTAAATATGAATTAAAAAGAACTTTAAAAATCACGATTTTGACACAAGATGGATGACATATTTTATTTTGAAGTGGATCACGTGATCTGTTCATATAATGGTCACGTTATCGCTACATATAAAATGTGTAATTATTATTTTAATTTTTATTTAAAAACCTACTGAATATATTTTGCCGAAATTTTTATTATATATTTTTTGGGATAATTTGAATATTTCCTAAAACATTTGAAGCAATTTGTGAATTTTAAATCCACTTAAAAGATGTTTGAAAAATTAGGTTCCATAGGGTTCAATGTATTTCATTTCTTCAACCCGTGTTCAATCCAAAACTATAATTGAGTGATATTATGCATTTATATTCCCATAGGTTCCACAGACTGTCTGAACAACATAATAAAATTTTATTTTGATAAAGTCAGTTTTACGGCAGTTATCGTGCTAATGGACAGACAGACAGACAGACAGAATGAACAAAGTTATAATCACTTTTCAACTTTGTTGTAAAGTGTTAATAAAATGAATAACAGTGCAAACCTTGTATGAATAAATTGTAATTGTCGCTCTAAAGGAAGTTTTAGGAATAAAGTAATAATTGAAAAAAGAAATAGTTGACTTCGAAAGTAATAAAACGAACATCATGTTTATGGAGGTCAAAAGCGTTGGGTACGGTAGACAGGATGTTTCATTTTAAAAGCTTTTAAAGTGAGTTTGAGGATACTTTTATGGTCAATGAATTTAAAGCTGTAAGATCAAATTCTAATATTTTTAAAGTTTCGCATAGTATGTTTAAGTAATTAAAATCTTAAATATAACCAAAAATGTGTTTGTAAAACTAGCAGTATACCCGTTCTTCGTACGGAATATGCAATAGGAAGAAACTTAAAATTCACAATCATGTACAAATTCCTATAGTATTTTAAATGACATTATTTTTTAAAATAGTCCATGAAATTGTTTAAATTAATGCTCTTAAAAAGAAAGTTTAAGAATATATTTTCTTGCTATACAAAATTATCTTCACAGCCGTATGTGAACAATAAAATATCTTGATCCTGTTTATAAACAAATTTGCAGAAAATATGAAATTGAATCAATACAAGTCAAAATGAAAAAGCTAAAATTGTATTAGAAAATATACTCGTACTAATATATATATATCTCATTTTTCAAATAATTATGTTATTTAAACTCATTGATTGTAATGCCCTTGCTTAGCAACATGATATTTATTTTTTCAAATAAATCTGCTGAAAAAAAACCTATTGGGTTTAATTCCGTTGCTTAGAAGGGAAGGCTTTGCAATAGTTCTTTCGGATTGCAATCTTTCATATTCTATCTTGTAAAGGACCATGAATAATGATAAAACACGACGGCTTTCATCTGCTAAGTGATAGGGGGCGCCACAATAACAGTCTGAAGTTGTCATGCAAACGTGCTCTACTGACGTGTATTATTAACATTTTAATGTGAAAATATTATCCTCTCCAATTATCATCATTATTTTGAAATGAAATGGACAATAATGGTAAGTAATAAATGATAAATTTATTACTAATATAAATTATATCTTATTAATTAGCTAAACAACTGCCAAGACATGGTCGTAAAGGTTGATCAAACACAACAAAGACAAAGGCTGAAATTTTTGAAAACCAAAACTGAACTAATCATCAAAACTATTGACTGTATTACAATGGAAGTCAAAGCAAATGAAATTTGTAAAATAATGAATGATTTAAATTCTTTGTAAGTTTGAAATTATGAATGGGAATGATTAAATGTATGATCAATACAAATGAAAACGTTACAATGTGCACATTTAACAAATGCACAATCATTTCAATTTACAATGAAACAAGTTGCTGAACCAATATTGAATACAGCTGCCATTACCTTGTTAAATTTTGTAATGTGTTTTTCAACAGAATATCCTGCTTTTTTCCAAGAATATATTACCATATCTTGGAATATATCAGCGCCAAGTTAATTGTACACAAATGAATGCATTTTTAAAATAAATAATCTGTCATTTAACTTTCTGTTGGCCTCTTCATCGATGTTGGTTCAAAATTCATCGATGTCTTCAATATGGACCCCTTCAATGCATGCAGCTTGAATTTTTATGTAGTTTTCGATACGTTTTACAAATGCCTTATAAGGATTGAAGAAGTAACAGTCTAACGGCTATGCATATTTTGTTGTTTTTTCAGGTATTATTTAATAATAATAATAACTGAAAAGGATAATATTTTCACACTAAAATGTAAATAATACACGTCAGTAGAGCACGTTTGCATGACAACTTCAGATTGTTATTGTGGCGCCCCCTATCACTTAGCAGATGAAAGCCGTGGCGTTTTGTTATTATTCATGGTCCTTTACAAGATAGGATATGAAAGATTGCAATCCGAGAGAACTATTGCAAAGCCTTCCCTTGTTAGTAGCATGATATCAGTTTATTCCAAATAATTTTGCGGAATAAATATCGTTTGCATAATGCTAAATCAATGGAAGGTTTAATAGTACGTTTTGTAATGCTATTTCTTCAATAATCCCTGATTTTAGAAACTAAACTCAAACACATGAACTCAATTTCAATTGGGCCTATTTCACGTCTACCCCCAAAATTTCATGAAATTCCGTGCAGCCGTTCCCTCGTGATGATAAGATAAACACATACGCTCACAAACAGATATACAGACAGATTTCCAATTTTATTTTAGTATCACTTCGGGCAATGTCGGGCAATGTCGGACAATGTCGAATCTGCCTGTTATTAATAAAACGTGATTATTAAAATAATTTCGTTTTTTTTTTACCTTTTACAAAAGGAATTCAACAGTTAATATTTCAAAGATAAATAACAAAGTAGTATTCTAACATTTGCATTTATTGCTTATGTTCGTGTAATTTCCCAAATTAAGCAGAATTGTGAATAATAAATAATTGCAGCTACTTAAAGCGTTCTCAAACAACTATATCTCAAACGCGCCAGTATGTATATTGGTGTCGTACAATTGCAGTTCATAAATAGAATATTTGCCCATTTGAGGTGAAACCAAATGCGTTCTAGTATTATGTTGTGAATTGTTACTTAATAGCAGATTTTTATATGTTAGAAATGTAATAAAATATAAAACAAGAAAGATCAATCACTGATAAAGCATTGTTTATGAAATACTTTCCAAATTAAATGCAATTTTATTTAAACATCTCTAAAATGCGATACATTCTGCGGTAGTATTTTTTAAATTATCACAATGCTACAATAATTTATTATATTTGAAAACTTAAAACTTCATCGAAAAAAATGAACTTTATTCAAATGACGTCATCGAAATATAAATCGTCTGGCTCACTATGTAAAAGCAATGAATATTTCATCCATATTACTTTATTACAGACTCCAGAGCTAAATAATTTTACGTGAAAAAAGTTCAGCAATTCTTATACAACTCATCTTACAATCATTTGTTTACATTCTACATCCATTAAAATTAAGCCTCGTTGTAGAAATAATCAAAGTTCGATGATTTTTTAAACTCAAAAATATTAAAATCGCGTTGGCGCAGAATATAGGTCCACAGAAAATATTCAAAAATAAAGCGGTTTTAGGACGGATACAACATTCAATATAAACTTAAAAGAACTTTAAAAATCACGATTTTGACACTGGGGAAAAAGATGAATGACATATTTTATTTTGAAGTGGGTCACGTGACCTCTCCATATTATATGGGTGTAATTATTATTTCAATTTTTATTTAAAAAACTACCGAACATTTTTTGCTAAAATAGTTTTATATATTTCATGGGATAATTTAAATATTTTTTTTAATTTTCGAAGCAATTTGTGAATTCTAACTTTGCTTAAAAATGTTTGAAATATTGGATCCCATGGGGTTCAATGTATTTTACTTTTTCAACCCGGGTTCAATCCAAAACTAATTGGATGATATTATTCATTTACATTCCCATATGTCCCACAGACAGTCTCAACAAAATACTAAAATTTCATTTTGAAAAATCAGTTTTACAGCAGTTATAGTGCGAAAGAACAGACATAGAGAATGAACAAAGTCATAAACACTTTTCAACTATGTTGGAAAGTGTTAAAAAGTCTTACAAAACATTCTTGGAAGAAGCAAGCATATGTCAGTTAAGTGACTATGCTTCCAGTGAGCTATATTTAAAGAAGTATTCGAAGTTATCTTACAATCATCAAATTCATTTATTGTAATAATAAATAATTCAGTACACATATCATTGGTCATAAACCTAATGGATATAAAACTAATAAATTAAAGTACATTTCGATCTCCAGAATAATTAAATTTGATCTCCGGAATGTGTATTAAGTGTGTAAATGTTGCATTTAGTGACCAGTAGCTATTGAGAAATTGCAAAGTGCGGTTGAAACGGCTAGTTTAGAAATATTCGACATATCGTGGTTCTATTTAATTACCCTAGATGTCGGCTGATATGAAGTGGTGCAAGATTCTTCAGATACTTCAGAATGATATGACGTGGTGCAAGATTTTCAAGATTTTTCACGTTTGCCATTTTCAGGTTTAAAAATATATGACCCATTCAAAAATTCTGCTTTAAACAGACGCTATATATTAGGTATTCGTCAACTTGTTGACTCCTTGTATCCCTAATATATACTTCTGGTGCATTGCACATTACACAAACAACTTCGGCAATAAGAGCTTGCAATTTCGTCCCACTAGCTCAACGGTAGAACGTCAACTGGCCAGTTCGGAGATTCAGAGTTCAATTCCCGGCTTCGTCAGCAAGGTTATTTACAGTAGCGCCCGAATAAATCAACCCTGTAAATTAATGGAAAGATGTTGGAGGTCTGAAGATCCCAGACCGTGCGACTCACATAGTGGATTTAGAGTATCTAGCTGCACGGCCGGGAAAGGATACCTTCTGCACTCAGGAGGCACCCAAGGTCTACCATCCCGCCAAACGAACATTTATTTAGGTCTAAAAAGATAACAATTGATGAAAAATAGTGTGGTAGTGTGGCTAAACAGACAGTTTTCCATTATATTTGAACTTGACAAGTACGTCTATTTTTTCAAAAATGGGAAAAGGGTTAATGAGAATATAGATGAAAAGATCATTGAAAAATAAAACTTAGAGATGAGGTATATTAACATAATGAAAAATAGATTAATAGTAAAAATAGAGAAGAAAGTAATAAAATTTTAAAAGAGAAATTTAGAAAATGTATAAAAAAGGAAAATATATGGAAAAGGAAAGGAATTTAGGCACATGGAAAACAAAAATAGAAATTAAAAAAAATTAGGATAAAATTTAGAAAAGAAAATTTAGAAAAAATACAAATAAAAAGGGTCTAAAGAAAAAAAATCTGATGTGGGCAACACATGACTTTCCTTATATAATGTAATGAATTTACTACTTTTACAGTAAAAAAAATAGGTTTGTCTTATAGTAGATACTAATATTCTTTCCAAGATATTGAATTTTCGACAAATAGTCGTCATTTTCATTGATTTAACGTCATTTTTATCCATTTGGCGAGATTTTCGTTAATTTGGCAGCATTTAAAAAATTCGCCAAGTTGGCGACATTCCGCCAAATTCGTCGCCAAAATCTCGCCAAGTGTTATACACTAAGAAATAAGTTATTCTTACACCAGATAAATGACTATTGGCGTTCAAATACAAAAGTATTATTCAAAGTATCTTTTTTCATGAATGGAAGGAGCTAGATCCACGAGAATGATGTCACCCAATTTATCGCATGGTATTACATATGAAAGGTGAACATATTTCTCAATAGGAAATATTTTTATTTTATTTTATATGACTTTTTGATAATTTTTTTGAAAAATGTACAATATCTCGAGAACGGTTCATGTTGGCGTTCTAAAATTTATGTCAATCGTTTTCTAATGAAAAATTACAGAAGAAATGTCTATTTGCGGAACTTTATTAGTGGTTTTGATTTTTTGACGATTTTTTCAAAATTTCATTCGAAAATTTAGTAGGGTTCTGAACATTCGATTGCGTATAAAAACAATAGGCTTCCAGTGTTTACGAATTGTGATTTTTGAACCAAATTTCGTTCAAATCGGTCCATTCGTTCGTCAGTTATCGTCTCCACAGACTCACTGACACGCACACACACACACACACACAGACATCACTTCAAAAATGTTTGATTTGTGATCATGGATGCTTGAAACGTGCTCTCCCGTCGAAAACTCGAATTCGAATTTTCGACCCCGTCACAATACTTTCCTTATACATTATGTATATAAGGAAAGTAAAAAGGGTGAGGTATATTAACATAATGAAAAATAAATTAAAATTAAAGAAAGTAATAAAATTTTAAAAGTGAAATTTACAAAATATATAAAAAAAGAAAATATATGAAAAAGAAAAGGAATTTAGGCACACGGAAAACAAAAATAGAAATTTAAAAAATTTAGGATAAAATTTAGAAAAGAAAATTTAGAAAAAATACAAATAAAAAGGGCCTGAAGAAAAAAAAAGAACCGAGAAAATAGAAACAGTTAACATAACATTTGTTTAACAGAAAATATGGAGGGAACACAATAAGTCTATATAAGTTAATAAGAATGAAATAAAAGGATTCATTGATCAAAATTAATTGAGAGCAGAATCAACTCATAAGCTTAGGTCATTTTATTAGAAATTTTCATGGCAACAAGAATACAGTTTTTAATTTTATCTACTGAAGAGGGATTTGAAAGAACTTTGGAGAACCAAATTGGTTTATTAGAGGGGGAGGGTTTGCAACGATGAAAAGTTTTAGAAAAAGGACAATCGAAAATGTAATGGTCAACGTCACCGAATTTATTGCAAATACAGTTAGAGGTGGATTTAATTTTGAAAAAGTATAGGCAATCAAGAAAGGTCGATGTCGGAAGTCTGGAAGTGACCCTAGTACGACTAACACGGATTCAGTGGACTCTGGTATATTGAGTGCCGATATCAAATCGAAAGGATAACGAGCACGCAGAAAACGAACCTGGAGGACAAAAATAGCATCAGTGGGCTAAGCTTAGGTGAAAAAAGTAAGAACTGGTCAGTCAGATTGTCAGTGGTTGCACGCCAATTTAATATTAGAGATTGGAGAATGCAGAGTCAACTTCGACAATAAGAGCTTGCAATTTCGTCCCAGTAGCTCGACGACAGTGTCGGCTGGCCAGTTCGAAGATCCAGGTTGGGAAACAAGGTTCTTTACAACTTAAACATACCCATTTATTTTTTACATATGCCATTTTCAAGAAAATCGTTTTCTTTTTACATAATCAAAAGGAATACAAAAATGAACTTCTTTAGTTTCACACTCATATCGGTACATGTATTTCAAATAAATCGTATAATAAAAAGTCATAACAATAACAAAGCTAGTAAATGTCGACACAAATTAACTGCTACGATATACTCAGATCATTAATCTGGCAAACCTTTGCTCTGATGCATTTGGTATTCTGGAGATAAAGAGAAGGTACTTACCTTTCGAGGAAGAAATAATTACCTCCGTCATTCCTCAAGAAATACCTCTCTCTTAAAGGTGCTAATAATTAGCCACATTTAGACACTTTCTACATCATGCACTCTTCTTCACTTGTTTCTAGCCTTTCAGAACTCTGGTTATTTCTGTAATCAGTTACAGTTAACTTTCAGTGGTCATAGTCATGATCATTTCTAGGCAACTGGCATTAAAAGTATATAGTGTTTGTACGAAAAAGATGGTAATGGACTCCTTAGTGTCTCTAGATATTTACGAATCTTTTTTGAATAAGGTTGATAATTATATGTAAACAGCCTCCTTTTCGAAGATAGTATTTTTACAAAATCCAATATCTTGTATTTTTACACGTGCTCCGTGGAATAAAATTTCCAGTCATTAAAATATTCCTTACGACTTCATTGGTGTAAAATAAATGTCATAATACTTTATCACATTACCGTCAATATTCACTAAAATCTACTTAAATACGCTCACCGAAAATAAAAGAATCTCCTTAAAATACCTAAAAGCCTTAAATTTGCTCACAAAAGTCCTGAGTTAAAAAAAAATACGTCTTTAGTACTCAATGTATAGTCTCCTTTGACTTTCGGAACAGCTTCCACGCGATTTGAAATAGAGAAAATAAAATTTTGGCGATCGTTTTGTCCCATTCTCTTTCGACGCGTAGCCGATGTTCATTCATAGATTGACAGCCGATGTTCATTCATACAGTCAGAGTAATGTGAAACACGCCCTTAAAGATGACACCAAGTGTCTTCAATACGATATAGCGTAAAGGTGTTCGAATGAACACACGCAGGCATATTTTGAGAAAACAGTCAGTTTACTCTTAAATTACAGAAATCATAACATAAACTCCATTAACGTAATTTACAATAATAAATGAGAATGTAAATGGTCCACACTTCTTACCATCTCCCTCTATCTCGTGCTTCGTACTTCGCCTTTTTATATCCTTGTTGCCATCTCACTCTACCGTCCATAATCTGCGCGGCTGCTATTTATACTTAGACTCTTCTTTCCCCGGGGAAGACACTGCTTAAAAAGAAGTCTAGAATAAAAATTGTTAATCCTTACAATAGATCCAAATACTAAGGAGACCACCGAAGAACACAAATGTTACCTTAAATCTACCCAGTGGTCACCATTGTGGTATGATTTGGAACATTATTATATCGATACACAAAATTCCTTAGTCATCTTGTTAGTAATCAGGCACATCATGCCCGGTCAGTTACCTTACACCTTTCTGGTAAGTCGGACGGTCTGGGTCTCAACAACAACAACATCATGCCCGGTTCAAACGCAGAATGCATCGCCATATCATTATGTTCCTTCCTCCGAATTTCAATGTGATTTACACACACTCAATATGAACGGTTGTTTTTCACCAAATTTTTGTATCGTGACAGGGGTATTCTAAGGAGGGTGAAATGGGGGTAACGGACACCACTCAAGTATGTGGGAGCAGGAGAGCTCTAGGAAGTAACCAGCTACCAGATTATATTTTTTGCGGAACATCAGATCTACAATTTGTAATGTCTAAATAATCTTCCGATTATTTTTTCCCTCAGTTTGTATTATAATTTATGTTTACTTAAACAAGTCCAACTGGTTCGGTTGACAAACCAATCACACCGAGCTAATTAGCATTTTATGCGTTCCTAAGGTAGAGTAGGAATATGTTTTAAATCGCGAGAGTTCCAGTGGCTTCTTGAGTAGTGGCTACTTAAGTAATAGGTTCTTGACTAGAGGGTCTTGGAATGAAAGAAGGGTTCTTGAGTAGGCGATGAAGGATTCGAGTAGTGAGTGGAAGGAAACCCCATTCGATACAACGATGACTAGGAATAGATTAGTATTCGGGATGTGACCGCAATACGGAGCAAAGTAACAGAATGCCAGGGTAAGCATATAAGCTTTGTAAATGCGCGTCCATGTAAACATTATCATCAGTCTAGTATATAGTAGTAAATTGGAAGTTAGCCGCAACATAGTGGGAGGAAAACCCATTCGATACAACGGTGACTAATAAGAGTCCTGTATTCGGGGTGTGGCCGCCAGACGGGGCGAAATAACAGAATGCTAATGGTAAGCATATAAGCTTTGTAAATGCGTATCCATGTAAGAATTATCACCAACCTAGTATATGGTAGTAGATTGTATAATTGTCATTTATTCTGGGCGTGTGCAATAACAATTAGTATATATGTTGTCCGTTGCTTTAAACAGCAAGCTGCTGTAATTTCTGTGCAACCCCCAATAAAATGAGTTATATTTTAAACAGTTCCGTCCTGTGTTATTTCTCTTATCTCGAAAGGTCAAAATATCAAGTACTCTAAATTTGAGTTAAGTCACTTTTGACAGATTAAAAAAAATCTTCTACAGAGGCATCTAAAGAGAATAAATAGACGTTTAAACTTTGCAAATTGCTACACATCTGATCTGAAGAAAATTCTCGATTTAATGCAAATAGTTCAATACAAAAACCAAGGGGATGGTATAGCTCTGTGGTTAGAGGCGCGGATTGCACTCGGCCAACCCAAAATTAAAACAGAGAAATTCAAATAGAGCAAGAGCACCCAAAGGAATTCGCTAGTTGATGTATCTGTGAAGCAGTAAAAAGACAGAAAACTGGTAAAGCATATATTTAGACTTATTATTTTCTTAAGATTGTTATAATTGTTAATAAGATTATTAATGCGTTGATTACCATTAATACCGCACATTTGAAAATGAAACATTAAAGTTTATTTATTCTTAGTTGCGTTGATTATTTAATAATACTGCTTTAACAATCATATGGGAATTGTGCAAAGTATAATATTAAATTGAATTATCTAAACATGGCCGTAAAATTGTGCATCGTAGAACATTGCATTGTGCCGCTATTACCCACCTATTTTATCTTTAGCTCGAGTTCTGTAAAATAATATGAATTAACATACACTAAATTGGTTGCACCATTTTAACTTAAAATAAAGCTATTTATTAACAACATGGATCAACTAATAACTCAATTACAATGGTTACCATTAATTGTGCCGAAACGAGAAAGTGTGAGACCATTGGTTAATTAAAATGTCTAACTTGCAATAATGACCGTATATGACAATATTTGACTCGTACATATATATTGGTGGTCTTTAATCATTGCCACAACTCTTGTACTTTGGTTCTGTATCATCAGTGTACGCCGTACAATACTAACTTGGAGTGTGGTATGTCGTCTCGTACGGCTGTCGCCCACTGAACACAACACATTCTCCGTCCTCTGACTGCACTGTGACTCTTATCTATTCCAACTGTCGACTTCCACTCTGGAACTCTCCAACTACGTCTGCTGACATTCTATTTTAATTTCATCTCTGCTATATGATATTCGTTGTCTTTTCTCGTAGAAGTTGTGTAATATCATCTCTAGGTTGCCGCCTCTTTTTGCCTGAGGTCTAACACGCCTGTTTGGCTCTGATTGGCCTACTTTGGAGCACTGTGCCTAGACATCTTGCCATTGGTAAACATCGTTTACCACTCTCGTGGCATCTCCTTATCCTTAGAGTCCTTCGACTCACCTGTCTTGACGTCCCTAAATTTATGGTTTCAGCTGACCCCAAATTATGGTCAGAGTGTTGTAAACGCTGGCGTCATTAAGACTTAAGGTATTGTCTGATGTTTCAGACACAATAAATAACGCACATAAAACTGTCTCACAATAAACTGGTGTGAGATCTATATCTGATCTCACAGTATCTAGTGAGGTACTATAATACGGAGGGAGGGAGATACTGATTTGATCGGACCCCATTGTAAAGAACTTTGCTTCCCCGGCCGGAAATCGAACCCTGGATCTCCGAACTGGCCAGCCGACGCTCCACCGTTGAGCTACTGGGACGAAATTGCATGCTCTTATCGTTGAAGTGGGCTCTACAAATTAAGGACAATATTTATACACAGTATTCGAGTAATATGAATTTTGTCTTATACAGGTTCACTTATTCATATTTTTTAAAAACTTCACTTATTAATATTTATTAAAGACTTCACTTATTCATATTTATTAAAGGCTTCACTTATTCATATTTATTAAGGACTTCACTTATTCATATTTATTAAAGACTTCACTTATTCATATTTATTAAATACTTCAGTTATTCATATTTATTAAAGACTTCACTTATTCATATTTATTAAAGACTTCATTTATTCATATTTATTAAAGACTTCACTTATTCATATTTATTAAAGACTTCACTTATTCATATTTATTAAAGACTACACTTATTCATATTTATTAAAGACTTCACTTATTCATATTTATTAAAGACTTCACTTATTCATATTTATTAAAGACTTATTTATATTTATTAAACTTCACTTATTCATATTTATTAAGGACTTCACTTATTCATATTTATTAAACTTCACGTATTCATATTTAAAGACTTCACTTATTCATATTTATTAAACTGCACTTATTCATATTTATTAAAGACTTCACTTATTCATATTTATTAAATTTCACTTATTCATATTTATTAAATACTTCACTTATTCATATTTATTAAAGACTTCACTTATTCATATTTATTAAAGACTTCACTTATTCATATTTATTAAATTTCGCTTATTCATATTTATTAAAGACTTCACTTATCCACATTTACTTGCTAATAAAGTCAAAGCAAAAAATCGAATTGAGTTACAAAACAATTGAAGGTAAAATATGATACAAAAGAAAGTATAAGTATACAAAGTGAAGAACATACACACTATCTTTAAAATAATTATAAAATATGGGGAAAAATTGTGTACCTGCTTGAGTAAAATTTAGAATGTTATTGAATTATTCACTTTCATCCAGATAAACTTTATCTTTGAAAGTTGTGTCAAAAGTAACTATCTTTGCTTTAAGATGTAATGCTACTGAGTTATTATTTTACATTTAGCTTGTTTAAAAATATCGTATATATAAAATAAAGCAATCTTCACAATAATAGACTCTGTACCTTTATTTGTGTCAATTTGTTCATAAAATTACATTTCAAAATTTAAGTCTAAAATAAAATACAAAATTATGTCTACATTCATAACTATATGCACTCATAGAAACATAGCCTCATTCATAAATTATCGAAACATGTTCCTAATATTTTTCCATAATGAATCGTTATAGAATTTGAAAATTTTCCAGAAAATATTTTTATATATGATAAAGTATAAGAAATAAATGAAATAATACCAAATTGTGACATTCAATATAAAATCTACATTTCATTAAATAATTTTAAAAATGT
Source organism: Amaurobius ferox (assembly GCA_951213105.1). Taxonomy (NCBI): domain Eukaryota; kingdom Metazoa; phylum Arthropoda; class Arachnida; order Araneae; family Amaurobiidae; genus Amaurobius; species Amaurobius ferox. Next base: position 17,040,334 of record OX578135.1, read on the forward strand.
GTTGCTAATAAGCCTCACGTTAGCCTCCTTCTGCTATTTCTATCCTTCAGATTAACTTTGTGCATGGCCGTGTACTTCTCGATCTGAAATCGGCGCTCAATATACCAGAGGCGCGTGACAGCAAAGTGTCAAGTGCGCGGGAATTGCACTCGGTCGGTCCGGGTTTGATTCTCGCCACTGCCAAAACTGCCGCAGTGTTCACGCAGAGTACGATCACGTTAAATATGTGGGTCCGTGAGTCCTTCCGAGAGGTTGGTGGTAGGGGAAGGAGGGTACGGTCCCTGTGAATGCCTCCCGCACTGGATTCCGGTTTAAATTAGGTGGCACTTCCCGGTCGTCCAAACAGATACCTTATACTCTTCTGGTAGGTCGCACGGTCTGGGTCGAAGAAGAAGAATATACCAGAATCCACTTAATCCGTGCTAGTCGTACTACGGTCACTTTCGACCTCTGGCATCTTTGCTCTAACCTAAAGGGCATTATTGTAAAGTATTATTTCTAGAAAGAAGTTGGTTAGCTTGTAAAGAGCCTTGCTGCACCCAACCTGGAATCGAACCATGTGTCGAGATACTGGCCAGTCAACTCTCTATCGTTGAGCTACTGGGACGAAATTGCAAACTCTTAAGATCAAAGAGGAAGTTTTACAGAATTTGGTTTCATTCAACTCTGGAAATAAATCAGTTTCAAAACGCACATCTTATCTGACGAAAAATAAATGACTTTATATAAAATATTTTTTTTTTTTAAATGCACTCAAACAAATGTAAAAGAAAAAGTAAATTAATGCTGTGCCTCAAAATTATTTACACATATTCTAAACAACATGAATTCTTTCCCAAATGCATACAGACCGGAAATATTAATTTTATTTTTAACAAAACCTAAACTACGATAAATGTAATAGCATATACACTCAAATCTATTTTTGTGCGGTGGATAAGGAGCGCATAAAAGAAAACGCATAAAAAAATCGCACAAAACTTCACGAGTAGCTATATAAATAGTTTTCGCAACACAATTAAAAAGTATTTTTTTTATGCGGTAAATAGGGACCGCATAAGAAGTCTCACGTAGAAAATAACTCAAAGCCTTACGAAATAACTAAAAATTTATGCTTTGAAATGAATCTTTATTAAATCACTTTATTTAGCGGACTTGTCACTTGCGCAGATCAGAGACGAATAAAAAAAGCAACTCTTTGCTCCCTTCAAGCAAACTTCTTGTACCTACTCGTTAAAACAAACAAAACAAAGCATGGGACTAGTCGCCAACTATCTCATTAGCAAAAAACCAACTCAGCGACCTAACGAGACACGCAGTCCGTTTTAGGAAAACCCGAACTAACACGATGCAGATGTCCTTCAATGTATATTTGCGATCAATGCATTTTTGCTTTGCTACGCAAGAATTCCATCGCAATATGCTATTGCACATTGCATTTATTTACGTGGAAATTCTTGTGCGTTCAACAATTAAATTATGCGATTATAGAATTCAACACATATGTAATGTAATTGGCTGAATTCGATTGGAATTTTCATATGCCGCACAAAAAAAATCGCACAAAAAAAATCGCACAAATAAAAAATCACACAAAAAAAGACCGCACAAAAACAAGTTTGAGTCTACATAAAACAGGACATTTTATCTAACGAAAAATAAATGACTTTATATAAAATATTTTTACTTATATACATATAATGTATAAGGAAAGTATTGTGACGGGGTCGAAAATTCGAATTCGAGTTCTCGACGGAAGAGCACGTTTCAAGCGTCCCTGAACACGAATCTAGCTAGTTCCATTCATGAGAAAAGATACTTTAGGTAATACTTTTGTATTTGGACGCCAACTGTCAGTTATCTGCTATAACAATAACTTATTTCTCCATCCATAACGTTTGGCGAGATTTTGGCGGAATGTCGCCAAATTGGCGAATTTTTAAATGTTGCCAAATTACCGAAAATGTCCCCCAATTGATAAAAATGGTGCTAAATCAATGAAAATGACGATTAGATGATGAAGTAATTATTAAAGTATTTTAATATATAGACTATATCACTTATTGAAGATGCTATTAATATTGATGATTGCTTAGAGTTGCGCGAAGTATAAGTTAATTGAGTATTTTGAAATAGTTTTACATGTTATCATCTTGAAAATCGCCCAATGTACAATTCAACGATAAAAACACAGCGCCGTGGATCTTATGCTATGCATTATGTTTTTAATGTAAAACTAGTAAATCCATTGCATTATATAAGGAAAGTCATGTGCTGTTCACATCAGATTTTTTTAAATGTATTCCAACAAATTAAAAAAAAGTAAATTAATGCTGTGCCTCAAAATTATTTACACGTATTCTAAACTACATGAATTCTTTCCCAAATTCATACAGATCGAAAATATTAATTTTATTTTAAACAAAAACTAAACTTCAATAAACGTATAGAATATACATAAAAAAATGACGCTTTTGAGGCAGAAGATTATTTTAAAATGAATATTTTTCATATTCCTTTTTTTATTATTCGTCGTAACTTAGAATAAAATGGAAGGGGGGGGGGGGAAATAACCTCTCAGAAATGGAAATTGATGTAATGTCAGAAGTTGTTCCAAACATACAACGTGATGCGAAAGCAAAGAACTCGGAAAGTTCCTCGATTTGGAATAGAACACGCGATTTCGTCGATTACTTAAGACTTTTTTTAAAATCTTTTTTTATAAATTCTTACTTTTTTTATCATATTGTAAAAAGAATGTATTGACGTGTAAGGCATTTTGAACGTTTTCGGGAAAGTGTGTGATTATGTGTGCGTGTATACATCTGGGATGTATATGCACGATAAATTAAGAACGTGTGTACACACCATTATGAAATTTTATGTGTAGACAGATTCTATGAACTAGAACAATATAAAAATTGTTTATATTTTGCATGTTTAGAATTCACATGTTCCAATTTTTTACACTTTCCAACATAGTTGAAAAGTGTTTATGACTTTGTTCATTCAAAATCGTGCTTTTTAAAGCTCTTTTAATTTATATTTAGTGTTGCATCCGTCCTAAAACCGCTTTATTGTTGCTTATTTTCTGTGCATCTTTATTCTGCGTCAACGCAATTAAAATGACCAACGCGGTTGAAATGATTATCGAACTTTGATTATTTCTATAACGAAGCCTAATTTTAACGTATGCAGCATGTAAACAAATCAAGCTGTAAGGTGAGTTGTATAGGAATTGCTGACCTTTTTTTAACGCAAAATTATTTAGCTCTGGAGTCTGGCACGTAGGTGGTATGAATGAAATAATCATTGATTTTGCATAGAAAAGCAGGCGATTTAATAGCATTGCCTTTTTCGATGAAGTTTTAAGCATGGAGCTAGAAAATACTTTTACCTCCATGGTTTTAAGTTTCCAAGTAAAATAAATTACTGTAGTACTGTGATAATTTAAAAAATATCACAGCTGAATGTATTGCATTTTGGAGATGTTTAAATAAAATTACATTGCAGTTGGAAAGTGTTTTATAATCAATGTTTTATGCATGATTGATCTTTCTTGAATAATTATCAAAACATTATTTCATAGGGAAAATAATTCTGGAAATAATAGTTGTAGTATATAGTCAATGTCTGAGATTTAATCCCACGGATTTAATGGAATAAAAATAGTTCATTACCAGCAGAGTCTGCGCACTTCACCCTTGGGAAGGAACCGACAGACCGACAGGAACCGACAGGAACCGACAGACTACTCTTCCCGTCGATCCTCCCATCCATTCCTAATATCCACTTGCACATACGGGCCATATACCGCTCCCATTCAATATCACTATTTATTATTCGATTCTCTATCAATACATGTATGGTATTTTTCCTCCTTGGAAATAACACTTTAGTAGATTTCAACTTCATAGGTACATTTTAACTTCATTCTTTCAGTGTCTCTATAGCTTCATAATTATATTTTAAATATTCAATGATTATTTTTTTCCAGGCTTTTGCAAAATAATTATTGATTGGATTTTTTAGGTTTCGCTCAACAATGAAAAATTTGACTTGACTTCAAAATATTACTTTAATTATGAACAATTTATAAGCAGTATTTTATCTTCAATATTTTAGCATTTTTTACAATGCAAATTATATATTATTTTATGAAGTTAATTTAATTCAAATACCATATAAATATGGTTCATGTTCGATTAGGGGTCGTATAATAATTTAATGATATTGAGTGAGAGAAATGTGACTGAGGATATTGTGGATGCAAGCTCTATAGGTGGGCGGATTAGCGAAGGAGGGAATCTCATTACATATTTTTATGAAACCTTCATTCTGATAATGATTGCGAAATAATTAGAACTGAATACCATGGCATATGAATAATTGTAATATCTGAACATAGTTGAAAACGGCGCACATAAAATATAATTTTTTGGTAGAGAAATAATACAAAAATAACATTTGATATATTCTCTGAAAAAATGCTTCGTCTCACATGTTGTATTAACCGCAGCAACTAAAAATGAAATAGAAGGAAACAGCCACTGAAGAATATAAATACATGTCTAATGCCAAAAGTTGTTCAAAACATTTGACGTGATATGAAAGAAGAAAATTGAAATAAATTCTCTGAAACTAAAACACACAATTTTATCAAATGCATAAGATTTATTTATAAATCTATTTTTATTACTTTCCATATATACACAGTATACTATATAAGGAAAGTATTGTGACGGGGTCAAACATTCGAATTCGACAGGAGGGCACGTTTCAAGTATCATTGAATACGAATCGAACGTTTTTGAGGTGATGGTTGTGTGTGTCAGTGAGTCTGTGGAGATGACATCTCACGAACGAATGGCGCGATTCAAACGAAATTTGGTACAGAAATTACAATATATGAATGCTAGAAGTCTATTGTTTTTAAACGCAATCGAATGTTCAGAATATTTCCAAATTTTCGAATGAAATTTTGAAAAAATCATCAAAAAATAAAAACTTTCAATAAAGTTACATAAATAATCATTTCTCATGTAATTTGTTATTAGATATTGATTGACACAAACATTAGGAAGCTAACATATGAACCGTTCTCGAGATATTACACATTTTTCAAATAAATGTATGAAAAAATCACATAAAATAAAAAAAATATATTAACTATTGTGAAATATGTTCACTTTTCATATGTAATATCATACGATAAATTTGGTGACATTATCCTCGTAGATCTAGCTCGTTCCATTTATAAGAAAATATATTTTGGGTAATATTTAACCGCCAATAGCCATTTATCTGCTATAAGAATAACTTATTTCGTCATCCATAACGCTTGACGTCATTTTGGCGACAAATTTAGCGAAATAGCGCCAACTTTGCGTCTTTCTAAATGTTGCCAAATTGACGAAAATGTCGCCAAATTGAAAACAAAATAACGATAAATCAACAAAAATGACGACTAATTGATCAAAATTCAATTTCTTGGACATAAGAATCTACTATAAGAATAATCTATTTTCCTTTCTATAACGATTATCGCAATTTTGGCGAAATATGGCCAACTTGGTAACTTCTTTTAAATGTTGCCAAATTGATGAAAATAATGATAGATTAATGAAAATGACGATTAATTGATAAAAATTTAATATTTTGGAAAAAATATAAGAATCTCGTCCGTAAGACTTGGCGAAAATTTTGACGAATAATTTGACGGGATATCGCTTTTCTGAAATGTTGCCAAATTGACAAAAATGTCGCCAAACAGATAAAAATATTGCCAAATTAATGAAAATGACGTTAAGCGGGAGGTAATATTCTTGCAAATTTTTAATTCCGTTATAGGACGGGCATACTATCTGGTATATAAGAAATGCTCTTTTCTCCGTTTATCTGTAACACTTGGCTATATATTTGGAGAAATTGACGAATAATCTAGCGGGGTATCGCTATCTCGGCGATATTTTGCCCCAGATTGACGAAAATATCGTCATAGTTAATAAAGATGACGTCTAATTGATGAATTAATTATTAAAATATTATGATATATGGATTATATCGCTTATTTAGGATGCTATCAATATTAATAATTGTTAAGTTAGAGTTGCGTGAAATAAGTTAATTGGGTACTTTGAAATAATATTACATCTTGTCAACCGCAAAAGAGCCAAATCTACAATTCAACGTTAAAAACACTTTACCGTGGATCTTTTCATCACTTTTTCACTGTGAAAGAAGTGAGTTCATTACATTATATAAGGAAAGACCTGTGCTGCACAGATCAGATTTTTAGATACTTACAAAGCATGCGTGTTATAACTATTGCAGAGTTCACTTGAACAATAAAAGTTTACAATTCCGTCATATCTGGCCAGAACGAAAATCCGTGATTCGATTCCAGGTTTAGGAGGAAATGTTCTTTATAACAGAGCCTGAACAAATGAACCCTGTAAATTAGTGCAAAGACATCGGAGGTCTGAAAGTGACAGTAGAACAACTAGCATTGATTCAGTGTACTCTGAGATATTTAGAGCCGATTTCAAACCTGTAGCGCAGCGACCACACAGAAAGCTGACCTGGAGGATAAATACAGCATCAGGAGGCTAACAAAGGCTGCAGTAAAAATGGTAAGAGATTGACAGTCAGATTGCCAGCTGCACTCTAATCAGACTTTAGAGGGTTTAAAAATGCAGATTTCACTTCGACAATAAGAGCTTACAATTCCGTCCTATTAGATCAACTACAGTTAAACAACGGCTTAGTTAAACTCTACTGCAGTGATATTGAAAAATTGCATACCACGATCTTCAACTGTCCATATGTTTTCAAATATCTACTGAACAGGTTAGGCTATGCGAATTTTCAATTGTGCTGAAGTGTGTAAAGATTAATCCTTCAGGTACCACCGGGAGATTCCTGGAAAGTCTGAAAATGCTTTATAAAACCTACTATTACTTTTCTACCTGGGAGAATCGAACATTCCGATTTATTAGATTCTATCCCCTGTGACCTGTACTAAAAGTGTGCAAAGATATAGCTCTGTAGGTTATCGGGGGACGGGGGCGTCTGAATGTTCTGGTTATTACTTAAAAAACGTTTTAATCTTCCAGAAATGGGATCAAAAATTCGGTTCCTTTAGATTTTGCACCAGGAATGATTCTGTACGTGTTTAAAGATTCAGCCTTTCAGGTTATCAGGGGACTTCAGTAAGATTTAGAAAAACACAAACACGAGGATGGACAAAATAATTTGAACACCACTATTTTTATATAAAGAATCTGAAGTATTCGCGACACAAGAACGTTAAGAGTTAATGGCCGCGTGTTTTTGGTACCAATTACATAACTTTTATTATAGTCGTTAAGTCGGAATAGTTTAAATCGTCTAAGCATACGCTGTTTCGTATTTAGGACGCCACGTGTCAGACCTAGCAGAGTTTCAAAGAGTGATGATTGTTTGTGCATTCCTGATCTTTCGTTCGATTTAGCGCGTTCGTGACTCAAGTTGCCCAGTTCATGGGAGTATCGTGATCTACAGTATCCTTAACAACCGCTCAGTACTAAAATACCGACAAAACAGGTGCACACGGCAGCAGCTGTGGTCAAAAGCCAAAGCTGGATGCCAGGGATAGAAGAACACTTCATCGAATTGTGAAAAGAAAACAACATCAACATAAATTGCTGCAGAATTAAATGCAAGGTTAGGGGAACCCGTTTCAGTTAAATTTATTCGCTGGGTATTACATCAAGATAATGTTCATGGAAGGGCTGCACAACCCGAACCTTTCGCATCATCACAAAATGTTCACCGCTGAATTCAGTGGTGCTGTGCTCACGTAAAGTGGACAACGGAAGCATGGAAACGTGTAATATTCTCTGATAAGTCAAGTTTCCCTGTGTTTTCAATGTCAGGTCATGTGTACGTCTGGTGATCACCACGTGAATCATGACGTTGACTGCCTGAAGTCCACTATGAGGCATGGCGGATGTTCCTGTATAATATGGGGAGCCATAGGAGTCACTGGGACAAATAGTTGTTCTCAAGGGTAAAGTTACAGCTAATAAGTATCTACGGATTCTAATAAGTATCTACGGATTCTAATAAGTATCTACGGATTCTAATAAGTATCTACGGATTCTAATAAGTATCTACGGATGAATTTCATCTATGGCCCAATCTTTGTTCCCAAAAGATGCTGCAAATTTTCAAGATGACAATGCTCCCATCCAGACTGCTGCATGCACCCAGTCTTGGATCGAGGAGTATGATAGTAATGTAGAACATCTAACTTTGCCACCACAGTCTCCAGATTTAATTATTATGGAACCTGTGTGAGGTTTTCTTAAAAGGAAAGTTAGAATCAGATTTCCGCCATCTGCGTCTGCAAAGGAATTTGCTTCCGAATTAATTGAAGAGTGGTACACTATTGACTTTCATGTTATTTGAGATTTATATTCGAGTATTCAGCTGTATTACATGCAAATGGGAACCCTAATCCTTATTAATAATAAAATCGTGATATTTTATTATAGATGACTGAGAAAACGTGTAACAATGATGCAATCCAACTAAATTTATAATAATTAAGTCATGAAAACTCACATCTATCACAGCACGAACACTTTTAGTCCAATAAAATACATATAAACAATTGTTAAGCCCATGACATAAGATAAGCCTTTATACATCATCATACTGCATTAGATTCACTAAGCTAAATATATTCTGTAATGAAATCTAACACTTTGCTAAACTCATATTCCCCATAATAGGAATCTCAAACATTAAACTGGAATAACTATCCTCTAACATACCCATATCTATTCCAAATTTCCCACACACACAGACCGTGTTAAATACGTGGCTTATTATTGTTTACATAATCTCGCAAATGAGTTTTAACAACTCGTTACGGTAAGTTGTTTTTATATATGGATAAATGACCGTTCACTGGAGGTAAAATGCCTGGAGACCAGTAAAATAAGCAAAATGTCTGGAGAATGAATTTTTACTCGCTTTTATCGTGCATTTATATTCGCGTAATATGTTCAATGCACTTTAGTGTTTAGTCATTTAAATTTGGTAATGGCCATATGCTAAAATCTCGATACCATCACTTAAAATAGAAAGTTCGTGATCATAGAGAGTTAACCCCATTTTAATTTGATTCACAGTGTAAATCACGGTTTCCAGAATTCCTCAGCAGTCACAATGTAGGCTATATGTTCCCAGATTCGTCACCAAGGTAACCGATTTTGTCGCCAAGAACAACTGATCCCGATCCTCAAATTACAACAATGGTTTATGTTACTTATTTGTAGTGTGATATCATTTCCGTTACATATTCCCACTTAAGTTTCATTTAAGTCACATGTCTTTCAAAATTTAATCAACCACACGCTCTAAACTGTTTTAAACATCAAAAACGCACCATTCTTTTAACGATACTATAAAGTTTTAAATGCGAATTTCTGAATGCATCACAAAAGAGTCGTAAATTATTTCCATTTACTCAATTAGACACTTTATGTCTGAATGTTTCTATTCAACACCAACATTTTCAAAAATACCAATTCACTTCTTTCATTTTGAATAAGTTAATAAATGTTCTACAATTTCTCTCTCTCTCTTTCTTTTGTACATTCTCCGCCTTTTATGAACGGTTACACGCAAAATATTATGACTACAACTGCAAGACACGGAAAATGATTACAATAATCGTTGTTCTTTAAAATGGGACATAATAAAGAATTCATAATATGAAAACTGTCAAAATGAAGTTAATTATTCGCATCTTTCCGAACACTTCAGTTGGGTAATGTCGGAAGCACTTACTTCTTCTTCATTTTATAAATACGAGTCATTTCTCTTGAGAATATGAAATTTCTTGAAGGAAATTTTACTCATTGCCATGTTGTGATCATTTTTCAACTTTAAATTGTGCCATTATTGAAGATATAGACGTTGATATTTCGTACTAAATTTGTTTTAAGTACTCAGGAACATAGGAATGCGCAAATATTACTGCTGTACGTGTTTTGATTATTTTTTATATTATATAAAGACTATAGCCATTTCACCCACTCTCCATGCGTTCTCAGTGGTCGATAAATGTGACACCTAGACAGTTAATCAAAGTTTATAATAGTCATTTTAGCTGCAAGTAGTGAAAGGATATGCAGTTGTTTATTTATTGTTTAAAGGGGAGGTGGGTGTAAGTGTTTTGAAAATTGTTTTGTGCCGTCACTCTCAAATTCAAATTTTAGTTGGTCTAGAAGTTGAGAGGAACCAAGTGACACCAAAGCATTTTCTCTGTCGAGTCTTATATTATTGGATCAATATAAATCTGCTCACAACCTTGACGCACTGATTTTTCAGGCTAGACAAAAGTCTTTCTGGACCTTGACTGATATTCGTCAAATCTGTAATCCCTAAGTATGTGTTTCACTACCTTACCGTCACAAAAATGTAACCGAAATGTTACATGAAAAGATACGCAGTGGAAAATCGAAAATAACCGAAATTATTAGACTGTAAGTCGTGTCAGTAGACGCAGCCTCCCGTCTAAGAATGCACAGTGCGTTTGCTTATTCTGTATTCGTAAGTTCCCAATATATGTAGGCTAAGTATCGCACATGATTGCTTAAACTATTCTACTATAAAATTTTCTATACCAGGCCTTCACTTAGTTAACATAAATAAAATTATCCATTTCGTAAGATGAGCATGCTTCGTGACACTACTCTTGGCATTCTCTGCTGAATTCATCAGACCTATATTATTGGATCAATATAAATCTCCACAAAACCCTGACTCATTGACTTTTCAGGCTGAACCAAAGATTTTCTGGTCCTTGGCTGATCTTGGATTTTAACTAAGCTTGGACCTTGGCTGGATCCTGGTGATATCTAAGTCTGCATTTCTTTGGCTTCCGAGAAATGGAACTGTTTGTTCAGCAGTACGAATAATTTTATTTTTAAATGGCTTTGGAGTCATTCTATCCAACTTTTTACGTTATTTCCTCCATAAGATTACAAGTCTTAAAATATGTCATCTAATTTCCTGCAATAATCATCAAGCTATTTTTATCTATGGTCATCAACCATTAGTTTGATACGGTAGAGTATAACGGGAACCGTTGCATACACACAGGTCCTTTACGAAGATAAAACTGAAAAACGCTGAGATATGAATCGCATTTTATTTTGCTTTCTCCTTTAACTATTTATTCTTTCATTTCATATAAGATCATTGCAATGAAAACCAGATTTTTACCACTCTTCCTTTTGTATTTCTCCATATTAAGAACAAAAATGAAACGATATATTTAGTATATTATTTGTCTTATATTAATACCTCAATTATAATATATGCAATATAAGTATAATATTTATATATTATACTAGTATATTTTATATTTATATTATGGCCAAAATTGCCTAAAGCTAAATATACGTATAAGCCTAAATAACCCAAAAGAAGTCATAAGTAAGTTATAGATAGTAAGCACATACATATAAGAAGCTATAAATTATATATTACACTTATCAATTTAATTTACAATACTAAATAAATACACTGTAGGATATTTAAATTACGACAGTCACTCTGCTGTCGTCAAAATGCCTGCATTGTAATGGTGCGCTATATTAACCACTGGCACTGACGTGTAATAAACAGCTTACTCAACAAGTGAACTTGCGGTTACCTATGGCATTCCTTATAAATACTTTGCAAATATATGAAATAAGTTTCAGCTAAAAGTTTACCTTTCTATCCCTCAGTGAACGTTGTGCACACAATATAGAAACCAGATGGAAAACTGCAAAAATCACTGAGAAAACAAACCACCTCATTTTTTAACTCTAAAAAGAAGCCGTACAATGGCTGACTTCTTCCCTATCAGCCCCCTGCCACCCAATGGCTTCTACAGTAAGCCTGCCATCTATTGGCACTCCGTGACATTAAGATGTGGACATTCTTACACCATGCGTACTCTCACCCCTGCTGACCCTTCTGGTAGAACGGAGGCTCCTCTATATACAAGCTGGCTTCTTCAATCATATTGAAACCCAGGGAGATCGGAAGCGTAAGCCATTAGCATTTACTCAATTCGTATTTTCAGTTTAGGAAGGACTGTTGAAATAATTTTTGGTGGGTGTTTTTACCGAACTGCTCAAAACGTACTAAAAAGATTTTAGGTAATTTTGCTTTTCCAGAAACGTAGAGGGAATAAAAAATGGCTTATATACAGCGGGTACGATTTTAAATGTGCTAAAATACTCGATTATATTTTAAGAGAATGAAATACATATATTTATTTTAATTTTAAATAGTGCCGGCCTTTCTCTTATAAATAATATAAAAAATGGCTTATAAATATACAGCGGGTGCGATTTTAAATGTGCTAAAAAGCTCGATTATATTTTAAAAGGATGAAATACACATATTTATTTTAATTTTAATAGTGCCGGCCTTTCTCCCGGCCACACCCTAAGCTACCATTAGCCCTAAGGTGGGTCATGTAGTCTGGGCCTTCAACATATTTATTTTAAAGTGACACCCCCCCCCCCCGTGTAATTCACACACTGCTATGTATCATCATAAATATATTTCAAAAACAACTTTTCATTATTTAAGTTCATTACAAGTGTTTACAATAATTCGAGGTCTTTCTGAGTTCATAATAAGACCATTATTTTTTGTATATAATGTTGAAACTGTAACATAATTGAAATAGAAATAGAAATCTAAGTACTTCATGCATTTTAATAAAACCGGATTTTTGCAAAAATATATAAGAAAAAAATGTCCATCTCTTTCATTCCTTATTTGTTAATCTGCTCATAGTGGGAATCATATATTTGATTCATGTTAATAAGTGTTGCGAAATTACAAATGTTACTTCAATCTTATTCATATTTATAAAAAAAATAACCCAATTGCAAATTTGTTAATTTTATCAAATAAGTGTAAAAATCAATGTTTGAAGCACGTGTTAAATAGCTAAATATGGTAAGCCGTGTATTTTCAGAAACCTTACTGCGCTTCAATAAGTCAGACTGTATTGCGTGATAAGTCAGACTGTCTTATATGAGCTCGAGGTAGAACCATTTTCGTCTCGATCGTCCCATAAGTCCGAGTCATTTCTCTTGAGAATATGAAATTCCTTGAAGGAAATGTAAAATCTCGACATGACGTAATTATTTTTCTACAATATTTTGTACCAATATTGAAGATAGACATTGATATATGTAGTTACTTTTACGTTTCCTGCAATGCATAGTAATGCATAGGGAAAATATTCAAATAGGATTGAAAATTCGAGAGTTTTCAATGGGTGTGGAATAATTTGTCCTTCTAGAATAAGAAAAAAAATATGACGTGAACAATACATGACTTTCTCTACAAAATGCAAGCACTTTACGTCTTACAATACGAAATAATAATGGACAAGATCCACAACAGAATATTTTTAACGTTGAAAAGTATACTAACATTTCGAGCTTTTCTCGATAACAACATGCAAAATTAATTTTAAGTTCCAAATTAACTTATATTTCGTGAAAATCTTGCAGAGGCTTATTGCCTGTACTTAATCTATTGTAGAGGGATGCTTTTTCACTAGAGAGGCCGTTACGCCGCCATCTAAAACAATATAATCAGCTGTCAGAGTTCGAGAGGGGAAGAATCATCGGAATGATGGAAGCCGGGTGGTCAGCTTAGCCAGTAGCCCACCACCCAAGCCATTCTGACTTTACTGCGAGGAGGTGTTGAGACCAGTGGACGAGAGAGAGGTCTCATACACGACGGCTAGGCTCAGGACACCCTCGGCAGACCAATAGCCGAGAAGACCGTCACATCACTCGACACGCACGCACAGCGCCAACTGCATCATTGTCCGCCCTCTGGACACAGGCAGCACTTTCACTACGGGCCCCTGTGTCTGTCCGTACCAACGCGAAGCGCCTGGCTGATGGACATTTGGTATCGCGGCGTGTGCTGTCAATGACACCCACAAACTGTCGGCTCCGTTTGAAATGGTATCGCGTTCGACGGGAATGGGCCGCAACCGACTTGAACCAGGTCATCTTCAGCGACGAATCGCGATTCAGATTGGGTAATGATGACAATCGTGTACGTGTGTAGAGGCCCCTTGCTGAACGCCTCAATCCTGCCTGCGCTTTACAGCGGAACACCGCTCCCACAGCTGGTGTGATGGTATGGGGTGTCGTTGCATACGACACCCGGTCATCTCTAACATTGATCCAGGGAACCATGACAGCCTAGCAGTACGTTCGTGACATCCTTCAGCCACATGTATTGCAACTCATGACAGGGCTTCCAAGAGGGATTTCTCAACAGGACAATGCTCGGCCACATATAGCAAGGGTGTCACAGAAATACTTCCGCCACATTACCATCTCTCCCTGGCCTTCCAAATTCCCAGATTTGTCATCGATCGAGCATCTCTGGGATCACTTGGGACGGCAAGTTGGACAGCTCACGAGTTCAGTCAAACTAGAAACGCGTTTACAACAACTGTGGAATGAGATGACGCAGAACACCATACCGGACGTGTATGCCTCAATGCCCACCCGTATAGCATCGTGTATTCACGCTAGAGGTGGCCCAACTGGGTACTCGAACCTCCATTCATTTGTAATTTTTCCTGTAATGAATGATCCTTTGCTTTGATTTTATATCACTTACTTATATCAACGTTGCACTCACATATATAAAATTTCGTTCGATTCTGACAACTATTTCATGGTTCGCAAATTTTTATGGCAATGAATGTAACGGCATATTAAAAGTTTTGTTGAAGTGCAAAGTACGATAGTTTGAATAAAATCAACCATTGCTTTTCTCATTGGTAACTGATTATATAACAGAATAAATGTAGATTTATTAAAAACTAGCAGCATACCCGTTCTTCGTACGGAGTATATAATATAAAGAAACTTGAAATTCATAATCATGCCCAAATTCTTATAGTATACTAAATGACATGTTTAATAAAAATATTTTGCTAAAATATTTAATATAATGCTCCTAAAAAGAAGTTTAAGAATCTCTGTTCTCGCTATATAAAATTATCTTCATGGACATATCTGAAGAATAAAACATCTTGGACCCCTTATGTAAGCAAATATAAAAAAATATGGAATTGAATCAATATATGCAAAATAAAAGCGTTAAAATTGTATGGGACCCGTACTAATTATATACGCGAATATTAGAAAATATAACCTGTATTAGTAGATTACATGTATAAATTGAAAATACCAATAAACCCGTAATCTTTAAATCTGAAGACAGTCATTTATTCCAATACATGTCAAAATTAAAGTGCTAAAATTATATGGGAAGATATACACGTACTACTTATAATGTCCGATTATTAGTAGAAGATTACCCGTTTTGCAATATGAGTCACAAATGTTTTTTGGTAAAATACAACAGACGACGTAATAAATTGAATATATAATTAATCCCCTCAATCTTCATACCAGAAGACTGTACTTGATTCCAATATATATGCCAATATATGTCAAAATATATGCCAATATACCTGTACTACTTATATTCTCGTAGGTTAGAAGATATACCCGTGCATTCCTAGAAGATTACTCGTACAACGTACAATATGCGTGTGTCAGCAATTTTTGCCGCAATAAAACAATGGCGTATAACTTAAAAATATCAATAATCCCTGAATCAATAATTCCGGAAAATATCAATAATAATAATGTTTAAACCTGAAGAGTATAATTGATGTTATCCAGTCCAAAATGAAATGGCAATGAAATTTATTTTATATACATATCTTCATTATTCAAATCGGAAAGGATTTAATAAAAATCGTCTGCCGCATAAACACATTGGATTTAAATCCGTTGCTAAGCGACATGATATCATTTGCTTCAAATAAATTGGTAGAAAAAATATCGTCTAAATAGTTATATTTCTATGGAACATTTGGCGACAGTTTCGTCAAATTAGCGACATTTTAAAAAATCGCCAAATTTATCGCCAAGTGGGACTGTAGAACTGACAGTTCCACTTTGCGACAAATTCACGAAATATCATCACAATACTATCTCCTAACAAAAAACAATTAATATCATTTATGTAGCGCAATTTTATCAATTTCAAGATATTTTTATAGATTTGAAAACATTTTTATCAATTTGGTGACATTTTAAAAATTCGCTAAATGTATTACTAAGTAGGATGGTTGGTCTGACAAATAAATGCTAACCAAACATCATTTCAGTACTCTCTTCTAACAAAACAAAAAAAAATTTCATTGATATGTAGAAGACCCAAGCCACACGACCAACCCGAAGGTTTATGGCAGCTGTTTGTGTGTCGTTTATATCAATTTGGCGACATTTCCGTCAATTTGGCAAAGTTTAAGAAAAGTTGTCAAATTAGCGATATCCCTCCAAATTCGTAGCTTTGAATTTGCAGATCTGAATGAAACATTCTTATCCCGTTTCAATATACTAAATGAAAACACTACAATTGTATTAGAAGATATACCCGCTCTACTCTTTTTCTGTTTCAACAATCGGCTATATGAATTTATTGGCTAAACACAATATATGAGTTTAGTAGCTAAATACGATATAAGCTTGAAAACTCTTTGCCAAAGTAAATGCAATTGATGTACGCAGTCAGCAATTAATATAATTAAAAGAAAAATCAAACCGTCCATTCATAAGATATACTTTTATATCCATTTATCCATTTATTTATTATTTAAATCGAAAAAAAATAATAAAAACATTAACAAACACATTTAATTTAATTGCGATGCCGAGTAACATGATATATCCTCCTAAAATGTTAAAATTTATTAACCACTAACAGCACACCCGTTATTCGTACGGAGTGTATAATTTAAAGAAACTTAAAGTTCGCAATCATGTGCAAATTCTGTTAAAATATTAAATTTATTGCTCCTAAAGAGAAGTTTAAGAATATATGTTCTCACTATGCAAAATTATCTTCACGATCAGATCTGAAGAATAAAACATCCTGCCCCCTTTTGTAAGCAAATTTACAGAAGAAAAAATAGGAATTGAATGAATATATGCAACCCCGTACTAATTACATTGTCGCAGATCAGAAAATATGCCAATGTGTTAGTAAAAGATTACCCGTATTACAATATGCGTCTCAAAAATATTTGCCAAAATAAAAGAGATGACGTAATAAATTGAAAACATCAATAATATCCGTACTCTTTATACCAGAAGGTCGTAATTGATTCCAATATATGCCAATATATATCAAAACATATGTCAATATACCTGTACTACTTATATTCTCGTAGATTAAAAGATATACACGTGTATTTGTAGACCGGCCGTCCAACTGGTTACTCTAAGTCCTCTGGACGAGTCGGACGGTCTGGGTCTTTAACGTGTATTTGTAGAAGATTCGTACAACATACAATATATGAGTTTAAACAATTTTTGTCATAATAAAATAATTGCATAATAACTTGAAAATATCAATAATCCTTGAATCAATAATCCCCGAAAATATAAAAAATAATAATTTTTAAACCTGAAGACCGTAATTGATATTATCCAGTCAAAAATGCTATAAGAAAAATCAAATCGTTCTTTTCTAAAATATATTTTTATATCCATTTATTTATTATTCAAATCGAAAAAATAATTATTAAAATTAACAGACAGATTTAATTTAATTCCGTTTCTGAGTAACATGATATAAGATAGAATCTTATAACATGTTAAATATGTCATGTCTTATAACATAAACTGCGAATTTAAATAACGATTTTGATTTCTCTATACTTCTCATTGTTCCGTAAAAGCTTGTTTTAAATAAACCATGAACCATGGAGATAGATTTCCCCTTTAAATCATGTTTCAAACAATTCATGTTTTCAGAAAGTGACTAATTAACGCAAAAAATCTCCCATAAAACTCAGAGATTAAATTTTAATTCACTTTCAAACGATTTTCAAGCTTTTCGTTTGGATAAACCACGGAGTTAGGGAGTAGAACTCCTAGGAAAAAGTTCCGTTTTTCATTAATATCTCGACAACCCCAGGTCTTAGAAACTCGAAACTTGGACAAAATTTATGGGGGGATATTTCAAGGCTATTCACTAAATTTCATTAAATTCGGTTCAGCCGTTTTTTCGTGATGATGAGACAAACGAAAATTTCGTTTTTTACTAATATCTCGAGAACCACTGGTCGTAGAAACTCAAAATACGGATATAATTTTAAGTGGGGCTATTTCTGGGCTACCCACAAAATTTCATCAAATTCGGTTCAGCCGTTCTCGATTTGAATTTGGCGATTTTTCAAAATGTCGCTAATTTGACGAAACTGTCGCCAAATGTTCCATAGAAATATAACTATTTAGACGATATTTTTTCTACCAATTTATTTGAAGCAAATGATATCATGTCGCTTAGCAACGGATTTAAATCCAATGTGTTTATGCGGCAGACGATTTTTATGAAATCCTTTCCGATTTGAATAATGAAGATATGTATATAAAATAAATTTCATTGCCATTTCATTTTGAACTGGATAATATCAATTATACTCTTCAGGTTTAAACATTATTATTATTGATATTTTCCGGAATTATTGATTCAGGGATTATTGATATTTTTAAGTTATACGCCATTGTTTTATTGCGGCAAAAATTGCTGACACACGCATATTGTACGTTGTACGAGTAATCTTCTAGGAATGCACGGGTATATCTTCTAACCTACGAGAATATAAGTAGTACAGGTATATTGGCATATATTTTGACATATATTGGCATATATATTGGAATCAAGTACAGTCTTCTGGTATGAAGATTAAGGGGATTAATTATATATTCAATTTATTACGTCGTCTGTTGTATTTTACCAAAAAACATTTGAGACTCATATTGCAAAACGGGTAATATTCTACTAATAATCGGACATTATAAGTAGTACGTGTATATCTTCCCATATAATTTTAGCACTTTAATTTTGACATATATTGGAATAAATGGCTGTCTTCAGATTTAAAGATTACGGGTTTATTGGTATTTTCAATTTATACATGTAATCTACTAATACAGGTTATATTTTCTAATATTCGCGTATATAATTAGTACGGGTCCCATACAATTTTAACGCTTTTATTTTGCATATATTGATTCAATTCCATATTTTTTTTTATATTTGCTTACATAAGGGGTCCAAGATGTTTTATTTTTCAGATATGTCCAAGAAGATAATTTTATATAGCGAGAACAGAGATTCTTAAACTTCTTTTTAGGCGCATTATATTAAATATTTTAACAGAATATTTTGATTAAACATGTCATTTAGTATACTATAAGAATTTGGGCATGATTATGAATTTCAAGTTTCTTTATATTATATACTCCGTACGAAGAACGGGTATGCTGCTAGTAAGTTAATAAGAATGAAATAAAGCGATTCCTTGATCAAAATTAATTGAGAGCAGAATTTACTCATAAGCTCAGGTCACTTTATTAGAAATTTCCATGGCAGCAAGAATACAATTTTTAATTTTATCTACTTAAGAGGGATTTAAACAAACTTTGGAGAACCAAATTGGTTTATTAGAGGGGGAGGGTTTGCAAAGATGAAATATTTTAGAAAAAAGACAATCGAAAATGTAATGGTCAACGTCACCGAATTTATTGCAAATACAATTAGAAGTGTAATTAATTTTTAAAAGGTATAGATAATCAAGACAGGGGCCATGGCCAGTAAGAAAGTAAATGAGGTATTTATTAAAAATTTGTAAATTAGGATTCACGATAGGGAGGTAAGACAGGATTCTAGCCGGATAACCAGCCCTGGTGGAAATATAATCATTAAGATAAGTTTACGAAAGATTAAGGATATAAGATTTACAGAATTTTAAGAGAAGCGAATAAGGAAAGGGAATAGTAAGAGGGGAACCTGAGATAGCGGCCATTTTAGCATGGCAATCAGCAATTTAATTTCCAAATATATTATTGTGAGCTTTTAACCAAGAAATATTGACAAGGTTTTTGACAAGGAGAGCTTTGGATTTAATGGAATTAAGATAATTAGATTTATTTTTGATTGAGTTAAGAGCTTGAATGGAAGAGAGGCTATCGGAAAAAATATTAACAGGGGTATTATTAGAGGAAGCCCAGTCAATAGAAAAAACAATAGCGGTAAGTTCGGCTTGAAATACTGTATTCCTGTTGTCATGTTTATAGGAGAGAACCTTTTCCAGAACATCATGTTTAAAAATACAGACTGAAAACTGAAAGTGACCCTAGTATGACTAGTACGGATTCAGTGGACTTTGGAAGATTCAGCGCCGATTTCAAATTGAGAGTATAATGACCACGCAGTTTACTAACCTGTGTAAAATTAGTAATAGCAAAAAGCTTACCTGAGGTAAAAATAGCAAGAGGTGGTCAGTCAGATTATCAGAGGCACGCCAATCTGACATTACAGAATGAAGAATGCAGATTCCACTTCGACAATAAGAGCTTGCAATTTCGCCCAGCGATAGAGCGTCGGCTGGCCAGTTCGGAGATACAGGGTTCGAATCCCGGTTGGAGCATCAAGGCGCTTTACAACTTACATTGATTTTTGCATCAAACCTTTCAAATAAATGTTCTCGAATTTCTCTATTAATGGGATCATTAATTTATTAACGGTTACCCACAAACCATTATGACTGCAGTCACTCGAATATACAGAAAGTGATTTCCTAAATAACCATTTTTCTCTAAAGCGAAAACCAATAAATAAAGAATACATGAAGTGGAATTTGTATAAATAAAGTAATTTATGAGAATGCCTGAAATGAGTTCTCTTGAATGAATGCCTGCAGAAAGTACTTTTTGCTCGCTACATAACTGCGACTCATTTCTCTTGAAAACGTAAATACACTAAAGCAAAGTGTTAGATGTGTTTATTGTGATCATTTTGAAAATCATTCTAAAATTGATTTATAAGATATACTGTTAATTTAAGATATTTTGATATCTCTCATTTGTAAGCATATTTGGATGTCACTATTGATTACGTAAGTACAAAGTTATATATGTAAATTATCTTCCGTTTGCAAGAAAGTAAACTTTTTCTTAAATTCCTATAAGAAAAAATACGTAGTTATACTGTGAATGATTTATAAAATGTGCTAGTGCATGTCCCTTACATGTGACACCACACCTCATAACTAAATAAGGAAGAACATGCTTCTAAAAATTATGCGTCACAAACATAAAGCTAGCTAACTAATCATTGTGCTATTTTTATGGGGTGCAAACCTCTCTGTAAGCGCTAGCTATAATATATTGTTATATTCATGCATTATCGTATTTTTTCTGTAAGCTGTATGAAAATGAAATTAATGTAACTAATTTTTATTAATTTATTATTTTTTTTAATTAGTCAGATATAAAACAAATTAGGACATGTAAAAAGAAAACGAATACATACATTTATTACTTTTACAAATGAGTGTTTACTTAACATATATTCACTCAACTGAAGACAAATGCCTTCAAATGGTTGACAGGAACGTCATTGGTGTAGAGGTGGCTCCTCTGCTAAGTGCGTGATCCTCTCGAGCAGTTGTCTGTCTGGAGAGTCCTGAGGCTCTACAACGGTTACATCTGCCTTCTTTGATCCACTGTTGCCGACAATGAGCAACTTCCATATCGTTCCGATCAAAATGGCGACTGATGAGTCTATTAAACCAACCAGCTTGCCTCAGATCTATAAAGCGACCTTTCTCTGTATCCGACAATTTTTCGTTGTATCGTCGAGAATGTCGAGTATGTCTTAAAGGCATCTTTGTACACAATGCGCAGTATCAAAGTAGACAACCCAGTCCACATTACCAGTGAGTGAGAACACCGGAAGCATTAAGTGTTGTACGATGAGTCGTTCTCACTCGCGTTGCATGATCCCTATAATATCATTATCGCTGACTGATCGTTTGCATAACTCTTATAAAGACATTTGCATGCCAAGTTTCACGGCTATAGCTCAATTGCATACTTTTTTTGCAGCAACACCGTGAACACACACACACATACATATATATATACAGTGAACCCTGATAAAGCGACCACCTTGGTATATTGACCACCTGTCTAAAGTAACCATACCATTTTCATGTAGTAACCACGGCTATTTTCATAAAGTGACCAGTTTTCACAATCCCAAGGATGGTCACTTTAATCAGGTTTCACTGTATATATATATATATATATATATATATATATATATATATATATAAATATAAATAGTATAAAAAGAATTTTGAATTGAAAAATGAAGGAAGGCTTAGCGAGAAGCTTACTTAATGGCGGTAAGGGGTTGTGACCTTACACCCCAGTTGTCAACAAGCTTGTCATAAATGCCGCGGCATTGCACTCCTGGACGCCAGCCCTGGCTGAAGCCAACCCCCGGAGTGACAATAACAATTATCACAAGACCGTTTAAAAAAGAAAAGTCCAATGGTAATATGAAGACCATCACAGGATGAGCAACTAGTCCTTTAGACCACAATGACCTGTATATAACTTTAATACAGGTCACACTACTACACTTCAATATCTTTATTAACTTCTATTTTCCATCTTATATATTATATATATATATATATATATATATATATAGATATAGATATATAGATATAGATATTGCAATGTAGCACAACATTAAGCCAGAGTGGAAGCCCAGCAGGATAAAATATTGTTGCCACACTGTTTAGACTCAGACATTAGAATAAAGATCATTTATTGTTCTGGAAAATACAGGACGTTTTGATACATCTGAAATTAGAAAAGTGTTCATTTGATTCTGTGTATGGAGAAATGGAAAAATGCATATGAACGACAGCAGGCACCTTTAAGAAAGGTATTAGTACGGGATATGTTCATCGTGGTGTGCGATGCAACATTCCACACGTCGTGTCATAATTTGCACAGCATTATCCAGCAGCTGTTGAGGTAAGTTATCCCACTCTTCTGTCAGGGCACGGATGAGGGTGTTCTTGTTTGTTGGAGGATATTTTCGACTTGCAAGTAACCTTCCCGAAACATCGCAAGCATTTTCAATGGAGTTTAGATCTGGAGCACGTGCTGGCCATACGAGGCATTGAATACTCTCGCTGACTAGACAATTCTGAACAACGATTGTTCGATGACATGGGGCGTTGTCGTACATGAAAACGAATTTATCACCAACAGCACCGTTGAAAAAGCGAACACGAGGCAGTAGAACTTCATCAATGTATCGTTAGCCGGTCATAGTCCCAGTTGCAACCACATGTAGGGCCGTGCGGCCATTGATCATGATGCTGGCCCATACCATGATACTGCATATCGCTCCATTTCCTGAATATTTTCTGGACGATAAGCAGTATCACTCTCACGTCAGATCATTTGGCGCCTCTAATCCGATGACAGGCTGAACCTATTCTCATCTGAGAATTGTACGCAAATTGAGTCCTGTTCAGTCCGATGGCGATGCTCACGACACCATTGCAAACGGGCGGTACGGAGCAGTCTGGACAATGGGGCACACAACAGGTCTGCGGGCGTATAGTCCTCTTTCTCCCAAACGTCTGGCTACAGTTTTTCGGGAGATCCGCTTTCCTGTGGTAGCTAGAAACTGGTTTGCCACCTGGTCAGCTGTGGTGCGCCGACCCTTTTTGCCGATAAAACAATGTACCTGTCAACTGCAAGCATCATACTTCTAACACGACCTCCCCTGTGACGCTTGCTACTCATTCCAGTAGTTTTAAATGCTTGCAACCGTGAAACAACGCTGTGGGCAATGTCGAATTCCCTGGCAATATCTGTTATTTTTCGCCTTTAATTGATCTTTCCAATAATACAGCCACACGTAAAATCATCTAAGTGATATCGGGAAGACATACCGAAAATTTCAAGTTCGTCAATTAAATTTTTCCCGCCAAACTTTCACTTGGAACAACAACTGTATACACGCGTCAAATCCTTTAAATCTCTTATCAGCGTTATCACGTGACGAACAGGAGTGGAAATGAAAAATTTGCATACGCACACCTCTTACTGTATCTTGCACTTATTCTAATTTTCCACATTTTGCTTCCTTTCATTTTATGGTTGCTATGGGTGATAGTGCCATCCATCCTTAGCAATTGTCCAGCAGTGTGTGTGTGTGTATATATATATATATATATACATATATATATATATACATATATATGCATATATATATATGTGTGTATGTGTATGTTTCTTGTTATGTACCATTATATGCATAGATTAAATAACACTCTGTATTTTAATTTAGTTCTTATTTTAATATTAAGAAATTCAAACATTCGTTTGGCATTTAAATGCCTAAGATAACCCTAAAATTCTATTGAACAATTTAAAAAATACCCAATATTTTTAATGAAAGAACAATAATAATTCTTTCAATCATAACGATAACTTTTAGCTGAGAATTTGAGCGCGTTTTAAGTTATGATCATTTGCGAAATTAGGCAGTTACTGTTTGAATTCCACCCAATTCATGAAACGTTTCACATAAATTCAAATTCATTCCTTTCATTGTAAATTAGGTAACAAATGTTCTCGAATTTCTCTATTTACAGCATTCCCTTTTTTCATTAACGGCCACTGGCAAAATATTATGGCTGCATTCTTTCAAAGACACAGAAAATGATTTCCTCAATAACCGCAGTTCTTAAAGGCGGAAACCAATAAGAATACATGATGTGGAAATTGCCTAAATGAAGTTAATTATTACCATGTATAAAAAGAATTATGTCTGGGAGTGGGAAAGGCAATTACTTCCTGCTCGTTCTGTAAATACAAGTCATTTCTCCTGAGAACACTAAATTCCTCCAGCTAAATGGTATTCATCTTTATTACTTTATCATTCTGCTTTATTATTTTGCGACAATATTGAAGATATACGTTGATGTTTAAAGATATTTCATTATACAGTGGACTCCCGTTAAGACGGCACCCGTTTAAGATGGATTTCTCGTTATTACGTACAAATAAAGACCCCCTGGCTAAAGTCTATGCACGTTGCATGTTATAAACATTGCTTAATATGTTCGTCCATTTGTTAAAAAAAACACAACTTATTAATTTTTCAATAAGTAAAATATGTTCCAGGATATACTTTTGAGCAATTGACTAATTTAGAGTGACATAAAAAGAAGATTATTTACCAAGAAAAAACGAATTATGTTATTTAAACAGTAATAATACATATGACTACATCTTGTTCATAATTTGATTGTTAATATTTTTTTCATATTTCCTCATTATTTTCTGCATTTATTGCTTGAAGGTTGTATTTTCCAGTTTACTTAATGAGTTACATATATGTTGCATAATATGTTACATATGTGAGGATAATAAACGTTCATTAAAATTTTACTATTTCATTACAATTTTACGTCAAATTTATGGTCTCCTGGTATAATGGACTCTAATACGTACAATAACTGTTGACTCTTGACTAACCGTCTTAAAGAAAGATCACTTTATTTGTTTTTGTGAATAAAATACATAAGAATACAGCTATGCAAATATAGCTGTTGTGAGTGTATGAATTCTGTTATGATTAAGGGAAAATATATGACAATAAGAAAATTTATGAAAGCGTCTTTATGTTGTGGCAAATGGTATGCGCATTTTTTTTTTGACGAAATTATTATGCATTTCCGTACTTATTTCGTACAGTCATGCGAATTTTCGGAAAAAACGGGAATGAAAATTTTTAGTGAATCTCCTTCCCACTCTAAAATACGATACAGAAACCATATTGGGGTGAAAGAAAAAAATCATAGGTAGCTAAACATTAAGCGCATAATCGAATTTGCCGCAGCAACCCACCATTACTTCCTTGTATGAGTTCTTAAAATATAATTAATAATTAACATGCTACACATTAAGTTTCACAATTTTAACTTTTATAATGAACAGTATTTATTGCACATATTATGATTACGATTAAACTTACATTACTTTTATATACACTCTTAAAGGGGAGAGAATGCACCTGTGAGACCAGTATTTTATATTATGCCCTAAATCATAGATCCGAGCTAATATATATGCAGAGTTGCACATACTTCTGTTTGTCGGTCTGTTGCTCGTCATGCTTGGACTCTTGGCAGTAGTTTTTTCTGATATTTTGAGGTCAGCTTTCTCTTTTCTCAAACACTCTCAAATTTCAACGTAACCACTACACATTCTTTTGTTTATGGACGCACTCTTGGACATTCTTGACTGCAATTCTACTGAATACAGCACTTGGACATGCCTAGCATCCAATTGACTATGAAAGCACACTCTTGGATTGTTATTGCCTCTATTGAATACTAATATCTTCAATTATCTCCTCGCTGCTACATCATTTCGCCTGAGGTCCAGATATGCCCTCCGTATCTCTCTGTCTCTCTATTGGTTGCTCCTCAGTACGATGTAGCAACACTTCTTCATTGGTTACCTTATTATCCAATGCTGTGCTTTGTTTCGTTGTACATGTCGTATAAATCTCAAAGCTGCATAAATGACTCCTGGTCTCACATATATCAGTCATAATCAAAATTCTATCTATAGCCAATCCTGAGATATAGATATGTCAAGGAAATTGTTTGAACAGGATGTGATAAAAATCCGTAGTGAACCTCTTTCCATAGGAAATCTTTAGCGAAACCCTGAGCTCCTCCAAAATTTGATGCTGAATTTATATCAGACTTTATCTAAGCATTATCTATAGGTAATCTTGAAAAATGTACGTTTCCAGGACAATTTTTTGAACCGGTAACAGGAAAAGAAGCGAAAGTGGAAACCCTCTTACTCACTTCAACATTTAATGCTGTATTCATATCAGCCATCATCTGAGCTATATCCACAGTAGATTCCGAGAAATATGTTTCAAGGAAAATCGCCAGAATCGGAAGGAGAAAATCCACAGTGAGTTCCCTTAACCTTTTCTGGAATTTTTCCTATATCCATAGCAGTTTTTACCTACGCTCTATATATAAACAATCATGGAAAGTTAATGTCTCAATGAACATTTTTAGCCAGATGTGAAAATTTTTAGTGAACCCCCCTACTTCCTCTAGAATTTAATGTTATGCTAATTTTATACTAGTTATCATCTGATCTTTATTTATAGCCAATCTTGAGAAATAGATGTTTCAAGTAAAATGAAAATTTCGTAACCAGAAATGAAAAAAGAACCGGAAATGGAAAGTAGTAGTAAATTTTCCTAACCCTTCCAAAATTTGATACTGAATCCGTTTGTCATCATCTAATGTCTATCTATAACAGATCCTGCGAAATAGATGTTTCAGAGCAATTTTTTCCTAAAATCCAATAGTATGGCATAAATTTTGCCATCAATAGTCACCAAGTCTACTTAACCAAGTTATTACTTTTTGCTACCTACTTAACCACGCCTTATTGCCACCAAGTCTACTTAAAATGTCAGTACTAAATCGATATATTTTAAAATTATCTAACAAATGTACCATCACGGAATGTTGTTTTGAAATATATCTCAGGTATTTAATTCAAATGACTTTTGATAATTTATTAGCGGGGCTGTCTCCTAAACAGTTAAATATAATTTTATCCAAATATTAAACAGCATGAAATGTTTCAAGAAGAGCGTATAGCTTGTGAGGACTAAATAAACTTTCGATTATAATTTCCCTCAGTTTGCATTATAATTTATGTTTCCTTAAACTAACAGTCTTAACTGGTTCGGTTGTTAGACGAATCCCTGACCTAATCAGCATTTTTTGGGTTCCTAATGGTAGAATAGAAATATGTTTCGGATCCTGGGGGTTTTCAGTGTTCTTGAGGAGATTGGGTTCTTGAGTAGTGGCTTCTTGACTACAAGGGTTCAGGGCGAGTGGCTTCTTGAGTAGTGGGTTGTTGAGCAGTAAGAGGAGGGAGTCTAGAAAGTGTTTGGAATTGAGAGAGCTGGAGTGAAGCAAAAGGCGCGATGATAGATTTGAAGGAGTTCGGAAATTGGCCGGCAGCCTAATAGAAAGAAAACCCATTCGATACAGCGATGACTAGGAGGAGTCTAGTATTCGGGGTGTGATCGCAATACGGGGCAAGATAACAGAATACCAGTGTTATGCATATAAACTTTGTAAATGCGTATCCATGTCAGAATTATCACCAGCCTAGTATATTGTAGTAGCTTGTATATTTGTAAATTATTCTGGACGTGTGCAATAACAATAATTATATATGTTGTCTGTTGCTTTAAACAGCAAGCTGCCGTAATTTCTGTGAAGTCCCCAATAAACTATGATTTAAAACCGTGCCGTCTTCTGTTATTGCCCTTGGACTAAAAGGTCGAAATATCAAGTACTCTAAGTTAAGTACAAATTCTCTACAATGGCATCTAAAGAGGATAAAAAAGCATTTGGCCTTTATAAGCTACGTATTCAAGAATGAGTATTTTCATGCAAAACTAGTTTATTTTCCTTTAGACACAAAGAGTGTTAGCTTCTTCTGTATGATATGAACTTACACGTGCTAAAAATCGAATTTTTTAAATGTATGAAGTTAGAAAGATATGAAAAATATGAGCTGAAAGATATGAAAAATATTTTTAACCTTTTTGACAAATGGAAATTTCTCAGTTGCAAAATGTTTCAGGATATTGTGGTTAGAACTTTTTCACGCTTTTGGACAAACCAAAATTCCTTAGATGCAAATATATTTGAATGTGTGAAATATGGTTTTAATCTAATCTATTTAAAGAAACTCTTCTCCTATCAAAATAATACAATCCTAATTTGATCATATTTATTAAAATGAAAAATGTGCTTCGCTGTGACAGCTGTTAGAATGAATCTGTAATATATGAAACCTTTGTTAGGTAATTTCATTTGAAGGTTAGATAAGCGTATTAACCTGTTTCAAAGGCGACAAAAAGTTATCTGCTTCAGGATAAATGAGACAGAGCACCAATACCAACAAAGGCATTAACGTGTCTTATAAAATAACTGTATCACGTGATCCTGGGACATAATTGTTGCTAGATGGAAATTCTGAACAGTGAACAGCAAAATCTTAAGAGGAATAATAGAAGAATGACTTAAAATACTTTCTCTGTGAATAGATCTACTAGTGCGCACTATGGTGAAAAATAGGGGAATAAATGGTTTCTAAGCTTCGTTCCCCGCTTTGCCACTTTTCTGTTTTCCATTTCTGGTATCTGTTTTCTCATCATAACTTGTTTACTGCATATTTTTTTAAAGCAGTTTACTCATTTAGCTTCAGAAATAGCTTACCTTCGCCTTTCTTTTTCCCCTACACTTCATTTTTATATTCTTACTAATTCATTTTTGTTTTAGAAGTTAGCCGATGAAGGTAGCATGTGGTACTATCGAAACCAGTTGCTTTCCATCAATTGTTGCTTTATTCTTCTTAACCTTTTGCTTACGGAGTCTATTCAACGAGTGGGGAGGAGTCTATCCCAAACGAAAAACCTCTCAAAAAGACATGTATTTGACATACCTTTCCCAAACAGTTCGATCCCCCTTTTGCTCTTAACGCCAATGCCTGCAAAGGGGAATCGAACTGTTTGGGATAGGGTATATCAATAGGGTGTCTTTTTGAGAAGTTCTTCGTTTGGAATGGACGCTGACCCACCTGTCAGCAAAAAATTAATACTGCAGTATTTTATTTGGTGGTGTTTTAAAGTAGTTCGATCTAATGTTAGTGGAATTTACTTGATAATACATGCGGAGAGGGCGGGTTCAAGGCCGACAGTTACTCCAAGAAAGCTATTGAAAGTTATGAATATTTCAATGAGTAGACTATCGCCGATGGCGGCTAGTTCTAGAATATGAGGAGGGAATAGAGGGAGTTGTGGAATAGGGTTAAAAAGATGAAAATGAGGGAGTCTGTAGGAAAAGTCATATGCCGCCCATATCAGATTATTCAAATTCACAAATCATATTCCTTTAAAGTTAAATGTTTTGATTGGCATGTACTTAGCAGGTTTTTCTTTTCAACTTCAATAGACAGTAATAATCGTTTTACCATTTTGATATTTTACTAACTTTGCAGAATCCAGGCCGAAGATAAGAGCTTGCAATTTTGTCCCAGTAGCTCAGAGGTAGAGCGTCAGTTGGCCAGTTCGGAGATCCAGGGTTCGATTCCCGGTTGGGGCAGCAACGTTCTTTAAAATGGCACCCGAACAAATCCATCCTGTTGGTTAGTGCAAAGATGTCGGAGGTCTGAAGTAACCCTAGTACCGCTAGTACGAATTCATTAGACTGTGGAAGATTGAGAGCCAAGTTCAAATTGAGACGATAACGACCACGCAGGATATACTAACCTGGGTAAAAATAGTAGTTGCAGAAGGCCAACCTGAGGTAAAAATAGCAGAAGGTGGTCAGTTTTCCGCCAATATGACATTAGAGGGTAGAGAATGCAGAGTCCACTTCGACGGTAAAAGCTTGCAATTTCATCCAAGTAACTCAACAGTAGAGCTTCGGTTGGCCAGTTCGGAGATTTAGGGTTCGATTCCCGGTTCGGAAGCAAGGTTCTTTCATACATTTTCGGTTTACACAAGAATCTACTACATTGAACAAAGAGTGCTAATCAATCTTTGAACATTATTATTTACATTCTTCAATTTATTATGTACAGAAACTTATATCTAAAGAGTTGTTCATGCGTAAACCCAACAAAAAACATATCAATATTATTCCTCCGTCAGCAGCCAAAGTTAAACAATTTTAAACTGATTTAGTGTACTCATGTAATATAAAATCAAAATATCATAACAAAATGTTATTCAAAGGAAGAATAAACAAGAAAGATCAATCATGCATAAAGCATTGATTATGAAACACTTTCCAACTGCAATGCATCTCTAAAATGCGATTCATTCATTAGTGATATTTTAAAAATTATCACAGTACTGCAATAATTTATTTTACTTAAAAACTTTTAAACCATGGAGGTAAAAGTACTTTCTAACTTCATGCTTAAAACTTCATATAAAAAGGCAATGCTATAAAATCTTCTATTTCTCTATGTGAAATCAATAACAATTTTATTCATATCACCTATGTTCCAGACTACAGAGCTAAATAATGTTGCTTTAAAAAAATTCCGCAATTCTTACACAACTCATCTTACAGCTTGACTTGTTTACATTTTGCATACGTTAAAATTAGGCTTCGTTGTAGAAATAATCAAAGTTGGATGGTCATTTAAACTCAAAATATTGTAATTGCTTTGGCGCACAATATAGATGCACAGAAATTATGCAAAAATAAGCGGTTTTAGGACGAAAGCAACACTAAATATTAATGTAAAAGAATAAACATCACAATTTTGACACTAGGAAAAAAAAGATGCCATATTTTATTTTGAAGTGGGTCACGTGATCTCTTCATGTTATATGGGTGTAATTATTATTTTTATTTTTATTTAAAAACCACCAGACATATTTTGCTCAAATTTTTTTATATATTTTATGGGATAATTTGAATATTTCTTAAAATTTTCAAAGTAATTTACCAATATTAATTTAGCTTAAAAATGTTTAAAAAAATTAGGTACCATATGGTTCAATGTATTTCACTTCTTCAACCTGGGTTCAATCCAAAACTACTTGGGTGATAGTATTCATTTACATTTCCACGTGTCCCACAGACCGTCTGAGCAATATACCGGGTGGTCAGAATTAAAACACCCTTACTCTGAGATCTCTCTAGATCGAACAGTGCAAAGGCTCCAAAATATTTGAACATACTATTCATGACATGGGGAAAGGGATCACGCGAAGAAAAAAATTAGTTCCGGAAACACCGATAGGTGGCGCTGTACAACAGAAAATATGCTGAAAAGACACAAAATACACGTTTGTAACACATTTTATTCGAACGCACCAAACATTTAAAGCACAAGGACCTTATCGATGCAGGGAATGCTGCTCAATATGGTTCCCTTCTTCAAGATGTAAAATCTGTAGTCTGTGGACAGCTTGTTCAACTGCGGATCGTAATTGGTCGATTGAGATGCTTCTCACATGCAGAGTGATACTGTCTGTCAAATCTGCCAAGGTTACCAGACGTCCTCGATAAACAAAACTTTTTAAGTATCCCCACAGCCAAAAATCACAGGGATTAATATCTGGAGAACGAGATGGCCTGGTTGTCGAAAACGCACGACTAAATACTCTACCATTAGTAAAATATTGCGGAAGAAACTGCTGTGGCGATTGTGCGTCGCCGGGCCCCGAACCAGGGACCCTTTGGTTACAAGACCGACATTATAATCATTGAGCAAAAGCCAGCTCCTCCTCTGTTCTTATAATTCGGGAACAGGCTCCAAGCATCTTTGATAGATGTCTTTGCTGCCGCACTGCTGTACACAGAGTTCAATTTGTAGAGGCGCTCCATCTTGCATAAAGGTAATTGAATCAAGACATTGGTGCTGTTGCAGTTGAGGTACAACAAAATTTTCGAGCATATTTTTGTACCTCTTGGCCGTCACGGTGCATGTCACAGGGCCATTGAGAGTAGCCTCTCCGAGACAAAAAGGTCCAAGAATGAATGTGGCTGTGAGTCCACACCAGACTCTAACTTTCGGTGAGGGAAGTGGAATCTCTTGGAAGGTAGGAGGGTTTTCCGTGTCCCAAATGCGACAGTTATGTGTATTGACTGTTCCACATAGATGGATATACTCTTCATCGCTCCATAGAATCTGCCATGGCCACGATGCATCCACTTCAACTCTAGCCAGAAATGCCAATACCAAAGTCAGTCCCTTCTCCCTGTCGATGGTCAGCAAGTGGTGATTGTGACTAATTTTGTACGGGAAAAAATTCACTATGTTTCTCAGTACGTTCCGCACTGTGCTGTAGGGAACACCCAAGTGTCGTGACACTCCACGTACACTACTACAACCTATAACGTTATCCACTGATTGTTCAACAATAGCGGTGGCAACATCGTCAACGACATCTGAACGAGTCGATTTGCGTCCTCGACCCGGCTGAACTCCAAGATGTCCAGTTTTCTCGAATCGAGCGATCATTCTCCTGAGAACTTGTGGAAGAAATGGTCCTTTGCGCAAATTCTTAAGTCGACGAAACTCTTGAAGTGCAGCTGCAGCATGTCCTTTGTTTTCATAAAACAGCTTCACAAGCAAAGCGCGGTCTGGCAGTGTGACAGACATCGCTGATAAGAATAAAAATTTCTCAGTTTTATCACCGTTTATGCCCAGAACATAGTAACTGCAAACCAAGGGTTTATGCAGCTTTTTGTGCCTACAGTGCGAAATTTCAGTTACAATGACAGTTTAAGTTTCTTCACTTTTTTATTTTCTTTTTTTTTTCATATCAGCAAAAGAAATTAAAAAGGAAAAATTCCATATCGCATGTGTTTGTATTTTTTGTGATTATTTTGTGTATTTTCAGCATATTTTCTGTTGTACAGCGCCACCTATCAGTGTTTCTGGAACTACTTTCTTTCGCGTAATCCCTTTCCCCATATCTTGAATAGTAGGTTCAACAATTTTGGAGCCTTTACACAGAGTAGTTCGATGTATAGAGCGCTCAGAGTAGGGGTGTTTTAATTCTGACCACCCGGTACTAAAATTTCATTTGATAAAGTCATTTTTATGGCATTTATCGTGCGAACGGACAGACAGGCAGAGAGAATGACCAAAGCCATTATCCCTTTTCAACTCTTTTGGAAAGTGTTAAAAAATATCGACACAATTTCAAAGGAGACGGCTCTCGCTGAAGTGTGAATTAAGTCTTTATTTGCAAGCCTAATTGAGATTTGGGGCATTGCCACCATTACTATTTCATTACTAGGAGAAAAATCCCATTGTGAGATAATACGCAGTAAGCGTCTGGATTATCCGGTGGGTAAGATGAAAAATTAAGAGATCTTTATAGATGCAGAAACAAATTTAACAAGTTTAAAGCAAGTTCTTTATCAACCATATGCACACAAACAATATTTGGGAGCATGAAGTATAGTAAAAAAAATTCTAGAATATACATGCATGCATTAATACATACAGTTACACATACTTTAATAGTCTCGATAAAAAGCAATGCATATACAGCATACAAAATACAATTGTAAAGAACCTTGCTGCCCCAACCGGGAATCGAACGCTGGATCTTCGAACTGGCCAGTAGGCATTCTATCGTTGATTTACTGGGACGGAATTGCAAGCACTTATCCTCGGAGTGGATTCTGCATTCGCCACCCTTTTATGTCAGATTGGCGTGCAACTAACAATCTGCCTGACTGCTTCCTGCTTTTCTTTTCCTGCAGATTAGTTTCCTTATCCTCTCGATCTTCTTTCTTATCTTTCCTTATTATCTTCTCGATTTTGAAATCGGGACTCCAAATCCCAGAGTCCACTAAATCCGTGCTATTCGTACTAGGGTCACTTTCAGACTTTCGGCATATTTTCACTAACCTACAGGGTTGATTTATTCAGGCGTCGTTGTAAAGACCCTTGCTGCCCCAATCGGTCATCGAACCACGGATCTTGGCACTGAACAGCCGATGCTCTACTGTTGAACGATTGGGATGGTATTGCAAGCTCTTATCAACGAAGTCGACACTGCACAATTTAAAAAAATCTGATGTGGCAGCACATGACTTTCCCTGCGGACTCATATGCGGAAAGCCAAAAAGTATACTAAACCAGAGAGCTTTCTTTCAAATCAGACGCCAAACGTTGTTTTATCGCCAGCGTGATAGGCGAAGGAGCGCTCTCTCTCTCAAGGTTACTATAGCAGCCACATCAAGAGAAAGGACTCTCGCAATTTGGTTTATCTTTTCATTATATGACTTACAATTTAGCAATATAGACACACGTTTTAAATGGATTATCTCTTAGATTGGAATTAAATTAATTCAATATTGATTTAATTAAAAAAGCCAATATATAACTTACAATTAAGCAATATAGACACTTTATAAATGCATTATCTCTTAGATTAGAATTAAATTAATTCAGTATTGACTCAATTAAAGAATAATTTTATTGTTTTTTAATGCTATTGTATAGAGGAAGTTCACGGATAATCACGACATTTAGACGAAAAAATGCACTTAAAGACATCATGAACATATTTCGAACATTTTGGGAAATATTTCCATCAGTGTGTGTGTGTATCTGTGGAGTGCGAATGCACATATCACTACGGCAATTTATATGTAGATGCATTCTATAGAAAATTAGAAACAGGTAGAATATTTTGTAATAAATGGGATTAAAACATTATTCGAAATTAGAGGTTTTAAATTAGAGATAGTACGTACAGCCACGAAATTCTATATGTAGCTGCATTCTGAAAAAATTAGAATTAGGTAGATCATCATGTAATTAACGTGATTAGAATACGGGTGAAAGGGAGGGAGGGAGACACAGAGAAAGAGAAAGATTGTGTGTGTGTGTGTGTTGTTGTTGTTGAAACCCAGACCGTCCGACCCACCAGAAAGGTGTAAGGTACCTGTTTGGACGGTCGGGAAGTGCCACCCAATTTAGACCGGAACCCCGTGGGGGAGGCATCCACAGGGACCGTACCCTCCTTCCCCTACCACCAACCTCTCGGAAGGACTTTCGGACCCACATGTTTAACGTGATCGTACTCCGCATGAACAGTGATCGTACTCCGCATGAGCTCCGCATTTGGCAGTGGCTGGAATCGAACCCGGCCGTGTGTGTGTGTGTGTGTCAAAATATAGCACGATCAAAATATAGTGTGGTAAATGGGTGCAAAAAAATCTGAATGAATGATGGAGAGCGTCAAATACTTCGGATTTGATTAATGTAATGCATTAAAGACTTCGAATTTAATTTCAAGTTATAACTGAATAATGCGTTAACGTCATAGCTCTAAGGCAATGGATTGATTTTTGTTTTCATATATATAGGCGAAAATTTGAATTCCTGTTTTTGGCGGGAGAGCACGTTTCAAGCAACCTTGACCACGAATCAGACGTTTTTAAAGTCATGCATGTATATGTTTGATGTGTGTGCGTGCGAGTGTGTGTATGTGCATGCGAGTGTGTGTGTGCATGTGTGAGTGCGTGAGTGTAAATGTATGAGCGCGTGTGTGTGTCAGTGAATCTGTGGAGACGATATCTCATGAATGAAGCGATTGAAGAAGATACGAATGAAGCGATTCGAATGAAATTTGGTACAAAATTACAATTAGGGAAAAACAGAAACCTGTTGCTTAATGTTAGAACATGCATTAGCAAAATAAGATTTCTTTTAGCAAAATGCTAAAAAAAACTAACATAGTTTAAACCTTTATTTGGAACTTGCATCTCCTTCAAGGAAAAAATAACAATTTATAGTTTGCGATTATGAAGACTTCCTGACTTGTCAATATATATATATATATATATATATATATATATATATATATATAAATATATATATATAAATATATATATATATATATATATATATATATATATATATATATATATATATATATATATATATATATATACTAGCCGCCTTTGGCGACCAGCCTGTTCGCTACCCTTGAAAATTCTGACCGTGGCAAACTCGTTGGCGCGACCTACCAGAAAGGTGTAAGGTAACTGCTTGGAAGGCCAGGAAGTGCCACACAATTTAGACCGGAACCCAATGGGGGAGCCATCCAAAGAGACCGTACCCTCCTTCCCCTACCACAAACCTCTCGGAAGGACTTGCAGTCCCACACGTTTAACGTGATCGTACTCCGCGTGAACACGGCTGCAGTTTTGGCAATGGCGGGAATCGAACCCGGGCCTACCAAGTGCAAATCCCGCGCACTAACCACTGGGGTACTTCACCCTCCGCGATATTCTTCATAACTTTCTTTTTATTCACCCAATTTAGACCGGAACCAAGTGGGAGAAGCATCCACAGGGACCGTACCCTTCTTCCCCTACCACCAACCTCTCGGAAGGACTTACAGACCCACATGTTTAACGTGATCGTACTCCGCGTAAACACGGCGGCAATTTTGGGAATCGACCCCGGGCCTACCGAGTGCAATTTCCGCGCGCTAACCATTGGGCTACTTTGCCCTACGCGACAATCTCCATAACTTTCTTTTTATTCATCCAATTTAGACCGTACCCTCCTTCCCCTACCACCAACTTCTCGGAAGGACTCACGGACCCACATGTTTAACGTGCTCGTACTCCGCGTAAACACGGCGGCAATTGTGGGAATCGAACCCGGGCCTGGTAACTGGTTGGACGGCCAGGATGTGCCACCCAATTTAGACCGGAACCCAGTGGGGGAGGCATCCACAGGGAACGTACCCTCCTTCCCCTACCACCAACCTCTCGGAAAAACATACGGACCCATATGTTTAACGTGATCGTACTCCATGTCAGTGGCGGAAATCGAACCCGGGCCTACCGCGTGCAATTCCCGCGCGCTAACCACTGGGCTACTTCGCCCTCCGCGACAATCTCCATAACTTTCTTTTTATTCACCCAATTTAGACCGTACCCTCCTTCCCCTACCACCAACCTCTCGGAAGGACTCACGAACCCACATGTTTAACGTGATCGTACTCTGCGTGAACGTGGCGTAAGTTTTGGCAGTGGCGGGAATCGAACCCGGGCCTACTGAGTGCAATTCCCGCGCGCTAACCACTGGGCTGCCGCGCCCTCCGCGACAATCTCCATAACTTTCTACATATTCACCCAATTTAGACGGGAACCCAGTGGGGGAGGCATCCACAGGGGCCGTATCCTCCTTCCCCTACCACCAACCTCTCGGAAGGACTTACGGACCCACATATTTAACGTGATCGTATTCCACGTAAACACGGCGGCAGTTTTGGCAGTGGCGGGAATCGAACCCGGGCCTACCGCTAACTTCCCGCGCGCTAATTTGCAATTTAAAATGACCATATGCTTAATTCCATCATCCTCATTCCATTGTTTCATTGTTCCATCATTTAAAATATCCATAAAATTAAAATATCCATTTAAAATATCCAAAAGTTAAAATATACATTTAAAAAATCCAGATCGTCCCATCATTTAAAATATAAATATAATAATTTATATAGAGCAAAGGAGCTCTATTCAGAACCGTGACGTCACCTCCACCTTGACGTCCCCACCCACCACCTTCCCTGCTTCAGCGGGGGAGAAACGAAGCGGCACGCAGAGCGGAACGCCGAGAAATTTAAAATCATGACGTCTTTAAAATTGCGATCCTGAAGGCAATTTTCATTATTTCTGGACCAGATTAGACTTGTAAGAATGCCAGATATTTCAGCTTTCTAAAAATGTAAATTATTAGTCGAAATTATGAGTACTTTTTACTATGCGAGAATTTAAAAACCTAAAATCGTTTTTTGAGCCAAAAGTGACTTTTGTTTTAAAATCTTTAAAAAATATTAGAAATCGAAATGGAGATTTGAAATTGATATATTTTTACTCGCAATTGTCTGCTCTTTCCGATGGTGTGAGTTGTTTTTTTCTACGACGTCTGGATCGTGGAGAAAAAAGGGCAAAAAGGGCAAAAAAAGGTCGAAATCGCATAAAACATTAAATAAATAAAAAAATAATTAGAATTTTGAAAATCGGTTTTCACGTGTCCCCTTCCCTCCCCCCCAGGTCTCCGATTGCCAAATTTCGTAGCTCTCCGACGCGCGGTCGCGAAACGTATAGTGTATAAGACACACAGACACACACACACACAGACATTGCCTTTTATTATATAGATATATATATATATATATTTGAAATGTAATAATAAGAATTATGTAAAAATAAAAAAAATAAAAATACAAATATATATATATATATATATATATATATATATATATATATATATATATATATATATATATCTTTATATTTCACCAAAAAAAATTCATAAATATCAAATTAGTGAGATTTTACATTCTACGGCATAAATATACCTTCAAATCGGTATACAACAATTAAAGTTTATTTAGTCCTTCAGATCTATAATTGTTATATTAGATCCATTTCTGTGACGGATAAAACTGAGTGTAAATGTATATTGTTCACAACCCACTTAAAACTGTAAGTCACGGACAATTTATCTCATGTGTGTACAAAAATAATAATATGATTTTACTCTAAATAATTTTGAAATGCAGATTTTGGTGGGAAAATTTTTCAATTTGCTGTTGTTTTTAGCGAATTTTTTTTAAACATCTATTTCATGGGATTTAGATGTTTAAAAAAAGATATAGTGGCTAATATGGATGCAGCATAAAATTACGGAGGAGGTAGGGTTCATGAAGGATTTCCACTTCTTGTTCGGGAGAGAGATGTGACTTCCTATTCAAAAATTTATATTTTCATTTCAACATCTGTTTTTCAGACTTTGCTTTAGGTACAGCTTAGATGAAGACTGATATAGATTAAACATTGAATTCCGGAGGGGTTGGTAGGGTTAACTAAGGATTTCCTGGTCTGAATATGTAACTTCTGGTTTTTCCAATAATTTATATGACTGTATGAAATAAGTGTGCTAAAAAGTATAGAAATACTTAATAGTTATTTCGAAATTGAAGTGTACACATCACTTTCCATTGCATAAAGGCTTTTTCATATTTTTATAATTTTTTGTATTAAAAATTTCAATTTTGCCAAACTTAGACGTAAAAATAATTGCAAAATATATTACTAATTTGAATGAACGATTACACGTACGTAAGTTGCTGGAAATGTAATTGGCCAGAGAATTTTTAAATGCAAAGTGCAATTAATTTTGATACGTGTTTACCATATTTAAATTAGGAAATATTTTTATTTATTTTCCAATAGCATTTAAAATTCTTCACTTTAATAATAAAATATTTAAAATTAAAATAATTTAAAAGTATAAAAGCACTAAAATTTTACCCGTTTTTAAATTTTTAAGAAAATTTACTTGAAACTATCACGTCGTAGAATCCCAAGGGTTCCACAGAACAAACACATCTTGAAAAACGCTGCATTATCCTACGTGTGTCGGAAAAGCAACTTTGCTCCCACAAACTGAAAAATGTCAAGCAAATTTCCTTAAAATGTTACAAATTTTGCATTTTTAAAATGACAAATATTTCCTCCTTTCAAATAATCTTCAAATTTCGTTACGGATTCTTGTACTATATAAGAATTGAATATTATACGGATTCTACACATATATTTTCTACGAAATCTTAGAATCGTTTTATTCAAATAATAAATTATATGTATGTGTGTCGAACATTTCTTTAACTAATTTCAAACAATCCGTATGCAGTACACAAAGTTCTTAAATACATGTATTTTAATAGTATTACTTGAAAACCACATAAGTCGGATTGTTATTTGATTTATAAATAATCAAACCAGTATTTGAAATACTACTGTATACTTTGATAAGTTTTCTAACATCTTCCCTAATAATCTGATACAAATAATCTTCTAATCAAGTTTCTAGATAATCTGTTACAAATAATAATCTTCTAAGTAATCTGATACAAATGTATCTAACGACATTCTCATACGCAGTCTGATATGCAATCAAATTATGAACAATATTCTTTATTAAACAATTCGTCTTTCCCCTCCAATTGCAGGTGTAGTCAGAATAAACCAGAACTGGCGATAAAACGACGTTTGGCGTGTGGCATGAGAGATTACTTCTGAATGTTCTGAATCGGCATACGTTCTGCCTTATCGCGACTCATATCATGCTTTCTTTATTTATTCAATAATTCATTATATTGTGTTAAATTGCACAAAATAACACCCATAATTATTTAAACTGACACTGAATTTGCACTTTTAATTCAATTTTTATTCTCATTTGGTAACTGTGCTTATTTTCAAAGGTGGCGTAGCGAAAATACAAAAAACTAACATATTTCGAGAGCGGCTAGTGCTAGTGCAATGGAATTATGATTTATTATTTTTTCAGCTAAAGTGGATACAAGCAAATTTTTCAGTCCATTTCGCAACAGGAAGGCGGGTTCTTTTATCCCGAATCGTACCAAAAACTGTTCAGCACCAGGGTCACACACAAGTGACTTACTTACCAAATTTTATGAAATTTGGTTCTTTAGTTTTTGAGTTAGAGTAGATACATACATTGCACAGACAGGCACACACACAAACAGACACACACACAGACGTCACACTAAAAATAGTTTTTTCTTGTTCGCAAGGTCTCAAAACATGTAGATCCGTCGAGAACTCGAGTTGCGATTTTCGGCATGATTCCAATACTTCCCCTATACATTACCATGTATTGCAAGGAAAGTAAAAATATCTAAAACATACATACATACATACATACATACATACATAGTTGTTTTTATTTTATAATATAGATTTGAAATAATGCATATAAATCATAACAAATGCAATTCTAGGGAGAAATTTAAAATAAATGTATGTTTAAAAATAAGTAAAACCTATATCCTTTTTCAAAAAGAACTATTTGATTGGGAAGGATAAACTTCGCAAAAAGTTTCAGATTTACTTAATTTGCATTGCAAAATTTCTTCTGCTGTTATCCGCGCAAAACGATACAAAAATATGCAAAACTTCAGAATTGTATTTGTAAATATGGCTGTATAACTTTTAATACAAGCTAGCTTTAATATTTCAAATATTCGAGCACAAAAATAGTTTCAAAAACATTTTCACTTTCTGATGTACTGTAAAATTCCCTTGACATTGTAAAAGTGAAGATACCATTGTATCCAACGGCTCTTGGGAAAGCGTTATTTTTTCACATATCTGAAGCCGATGTTAATATGTTTCTTTACAAGACGTTTTCTTTAAAAAAAAAAAAAGCGTTGTGATTGGCCACGAAATATCAACGTTTTTTTCTGCTTCTGGTTTTACAATAAAAAGTTTCAGTTTGATGCATTTCTTAATACTACATCAAACTTCCTATTTTACTTCCTCATGGCAAGTTAACTTACTATGTTTATGTTGGTGTAAATAAAATAAAAATTCAAAATTGATATTGTATTACGTAATCCTCACGCACGTGACCTGCATGGTACATGAATGTTTGAAAAATTATTACGTTGTATTCATGTAATATTATATTTTTAAGAAAATATGTGTTCAATCGGTTGATAAATTTTGGAGATGTTTCTCATTAGCATGCATGTATATGTTGCACGATTATGGTAAATTTCATAAAATATTAACAGATGTTTTCGGTGTTGCTCGTGACTTAAAACATGTGTAAATTCTGAAATCATTCAGACTCATGTTTTCTTCAAGAAATTAATAATTTTATTTTATTTTTATTTCTTTATGAAAAAAGTATAAGGTCCTATGTTCTGGCTAATCAAAGTTATCATCACAGCCCAATCTAAAATATGAAATATCCTGGTTCCCTTTGTAAAATAATTTACAAAAAATATGATGCTTAGACAACAAGTGTCTAATGACAAAACAACTGTGAAAAGTCTTGCTGCCCCAACCGGGAATTGAACCCTGGATCTCCGAACTGTCCAGTCGACTCTCTACCGTTGAGCTACTGGGGAAAAATTGCAAGCTCTTATCGTCCAAGTGGACTCTGCACAACCAGACAACATGCCAGAATATCAAGCGGTGTTAGGAATTTCATTCGGCCCACTGTACATATATGCAGACACAGACAGAAATATTTCCAAAAATGTTCAAAATATATCAAGGAGATGTTAATAAGTGTTTTCTCGGCAAAATCTCAAATTCAAAAATTTTCGAAGCAAACATTAATTTCTCTAACATTACAAGAAACTAAATATATCAACCACTTTTAAGTGTTGTGGCAAAACAAAAAGCGTCGTGGCACTACAATAAGCGTTGGGGGGCAATTTAATATCTTGGAGTTTACGTTTAGAAACACATTTATCACATCACCTCAACGCTTAAACGTTCTGGCCCTTCGTGAATTTGAAGGGGGAAAAAATCTTCTGTGCATGGATTCCTCTCACGTTCAGAGAAGTTGAGAACTACAAAAGAACGCAGCAAGTTCGAGAATGCCAAATAAGACCTTTAAAGAAAAACATGTTTTCCATTAGAAAGAGAATTTCCACGTTTTTTTTTTCTCTGGCATGAAAAATTAAGAATTTTAAAAGAAAAATATGTGATGTTAAAGGATTCCTTTAGTTGTTCATACTCTGACTGATACGTTCATAGTCAATATTGTTACATCAAATCTATAGAATAAACATTAAACAAAAAATGATTTCTTTATAGACAACTTTATGACACATACTTTTTAGCTTCCTTGTTAAAAATCCTCCTTATTTTGGATAGTAAAAAAGGATTTTACGATGAAACAGCACATAAATGCACCACTCATTTCTCAGAATAAGAGATATTCACAGAATGATGACGAAAGTAATTTCACAAAACAGTAGCTAGGGCGCAGTACCCCAGTAGTTAGCGCGCGGGAATTGCACTCGATTCCCTCCGCTACCAAAACTGCCGCAGTGTTCACGCGGAGTACGATCACATTAAGCATGTGGGTGCGTAAGTCCTTCCGAGAGGTTGGTGGTGGGGAGAAGAAAGGCACGGTCCCTGTGGATACCTCCCCCACTGGGTCCCGTATTAAATTGGGTGGCTCTTCCCGACCGTCCAAACAGTTACCTTACACCCTTCTGGTAGGTCGGACGGTCTGGGTCTAAACAGCAACAACAACAAAACAATAGCTACTATTCTCAAAACATTGAAAAAAAATCCTATTCCAACGTAGCTCGTGTCAGGTTCATTCGTCAATTCCGCTACAACGGAGAAGTGGGTCCTATTTATACTCTCTCTATAGAAACTTCGGGAAATCTCTATATATCAAAGAATAATCGTTCTATCGAGAAGTTTTTGGAACATTCCGGAAGTCTCCAAATGTCGCCTAATTGGCGATAAATCACCAAGTCTGGTAACCCTTCTTCTAACTGGGGAATCCTGGCAACTCTGCGCTTACGTCATCCCCACGTCATGCTGACGTCATGCAATGTATTGTCTTCGCCTGGTCTTTCAGAGAGACGAAAGAGGAGGCGCCAAAAGGAAAATTGCGCTTTCACAACCCTACGTATAAGAAAGTGCATAAAAAGTACCAGCTTGTAGATAATGCTTCAATCTAGTACTTATCCAGCAATAAATAAATAACAAAATAAAAATTTGCAAAGGAAAAATAACTTTATTGAAAATCCAGCGTTTTAAAAACTTAAGTACACTGAGATAAATCTCACGTATTGTCGCCTCCAAAGACACTTTTTTAAATTATTTGCTTTCACCTCAAGCGAGTAACATTTTAAAAAACTTCTGACAAGACGCCATTCTCATTCCTATGAGCTTTCTTTCTCCCTGTTTAAGTCTCTTTCAAAGAGTGTTGCTGTTGAGACCCAGACCGTCAGACCTACCAGAAAGGTGTAAGGTAATTGTTTGGACGGCCGAGAAGCTTTCAAAGGATGTGAAAAAGAAAAAAAATGGGGTCCGAAATATTCATTTTACAACTTTCTGGGCTTATGTTTATAAAATGCGATAGCACACAATTTTCCCTATTCTCTTATTTACCATAATTAGTATATGCATT
The DNA here is from genome assembly GCA_951213105.1 of Amaurobius ferox. Classification (NCBI taxonomy): domain Eukaryota; kingdom Metazoa; phylum Arthropoda; class Arachnida; order Araneae; family Amaurobiidae; genus Amaurobius; species Amaurobius ferox. The sequence continues at coordinate 17,084,949 of OX578135.1, forward strand.
ATTATAGATATCATAAATATAAATCGTAATATAATCGTAAATATCGTAATATAATCGTATTATCATATATCGCATAATGCATATCATCGTATATCGTATAAAGTATATAATCGTATATCGTATATCGTATATCATATATGATATCGTATGGATAATCTTATACCGTATAACGTATAATCGTAATATCCTAATATGATCCTTATACGTATATCGTAATATAATCGTATATCGTAATATAATCGTAAAATATCCGTAAGTATAATTCCTTTAACAAGTATAAAGATAATTTTTAAATTATTTGCTTTCGTCTCACGCAGGGGACGTTTTGAAAAAACTTCTGACAAAGCATCAATTCTCATTCCTAGGATGTTTCTCTCCCCCTATTTAACACTCTGTCAAAAAGTGTGAAGAGAAAAAAAATGGGATCTCAAATATTCACTATACAACTTTCTAGGTTTATGTTTATAATATGTGATAGCACACAATTTTCCCTATTATCTTATTTGCTATAATTTTCAATGTGAACGCTAAGGCTTTTATGAGAACAAAAATCATTTTATTACTTAACTAAAACGAATAACCCGAACCCGATCGGGTTATTCAAATAAACGCCCGCTACTTGAATAATGCATTTGCAGATAACACTACTCAATTTCCAGATCGTATCTTCAATCCATAGATATCCTAAAATAACGCGGACCATTGAAAGCTTGCCGCCAATCGGAAAGCCCTTAGCAAATATGGAAAGCAAAAAAAAAAAAAAATAATAATATAATGTGGGCAGAACATGGCTTTCCTTATGTAATGCAATGAATTGACTCCCTTTACAGTCAAAAAATAATGTATAAGATCCACGGTACTTTTTTACGTTGAATTGTACATTTGGTGATTTTCCAGTGCATTTCGTTATGGACAGCAAAATAAATTATTAAGCAGATAAATGGCTATTGGCGTTTAAATGCAAAATTATTACCAAAATATATTTCCTTGTGCATGGAATGAGCTATATATACAAGAATGATGTCACCAAATGTATCTCATGATATTACATATGAAAGTGAACATATTTCACTACTTAATATATATTTTTTTAATTTTATGTAATTTTTTGATACATTTATTTGAAAATTTTGCAATATCTCGAGAACGGTTCTTGCTAGCGTTCTAAAGTTTATTCCAATCGTTTTCTAAGGAAAAATTACATAAGAAATGACGATTTGAGTAACTTTATTAAAGGTTTTGATTTTCTGATGATTTTTTCAAAATTTCACTCGAAAGTTTAGGGGAGTTCTGAACATTCGATTACGTTTCAAACCAATAGGCTTCCAGTATTCGCGGATTGTAACTTTTGTACCGAATTTGCTTGATATGGCTCCATTCGTTAGTGAGATGTCGTCTCCACAGACTCACTGATACACACGCACACACACAAACACATAAACACACACACAAGCACATAAACACACACACAAACACATAAACACACTCGCACACACACACACACACGCACATCACTTTAAAAAAGTTTGATTCGTATTCAGGGATGCTTGAAATGTGATCTCCTGTCGAAAACTCGAAATAGAATTTCTATCCCCATCGCAATACTTTCCTTATACATTATACTATGTAGGAAAGTAATAATAATAATAATAATAATAATAATAATAATAATAATAATAATAATAATAATAAATGAATGTGAACGTAAGAATTGTGACAAAAAATTTCATGTGGCATATATCACTATCCATACAGTTGTCCACAATTTTTGTTAATCAGTTTATTCAATATGCCAAACCCAAGTTTGTAACCTTATAATTAAGCGCTGATATCATCAGATTCCCAAAGTTTATATCTAATGCCCAGGCAAGCCGATTAAAATTAAACTCATGTGTACCATCATAACAGAATGGGAATATCTACGATTCCAGAACACATTTACGCTGATTGCTTACAAGTGTATATACATATAGCTAGGGTCCGAGTTAACGTGTTATCTTCGGCAGTATAATGCTCAAACAGGAACGACATTATAGTGAAGTATGTGGTCTGACTCTGTTTCAAACTGCATAAAGTTAAAGCTGGGTAGGATTTCCAGTTTTTCCCATCCTTGTGCTAAAATAAATACGTGATTAAACGTGATAATACTTGAATAAATACGTGATTATAATAAATAATAAATACGGGATTATACGTGATAATACCTGAATAAATTGTAATAAAAATGGAGTTTACAAAAAGTGTGGGAATTTTTATTTCACTTCAAAAAATAAAACAATTAAATTAATATAAAATATTCATATAAATACAGCAGTCTCGCGGGGATAGCAACTTTTCTATCCTTGGTTTCTTTCTATTTCTTCTCTTTGTTCTGCCTTTTTTTTTCTTTCCTCCGTGGATTTTACCGTGATTCCTAAAATCATGCAGCTCATTTTCCCTTACTTCTAGGTTTTATTTTTGGTATTTCTCTTTGTGGCGATGGCAGCTTTTCTCTTAACTTCAACCATGTGTGCTGTCCTACTTTACCTGCCGAACTTTATTGAATTAGCGAAGTTACGAATTTTGTTTGTTCCAAAAAAGATTTTTTTTCTTTTTGCTACTTTTGAAACTGGATGACTCCTAAATTTTATTGTATGCTGTATTTACACGAATGTTTCATATAAATTTAATATCTAGCAGTAATATTTGAGCCTATTTTAATTGAACGTAACAATTAATTTATGTGATAATGATTACTTCATTTTGTTTAATTTAATAATTTTTACATATTTAGTATGAAATAATTGAGTACTTTGCAATATAACATCTTTTTAAAGAAGATGTATGTTTGCGTGTGTGTCATCTGCAACGGAAATTCGATGTGTCGGACAGCGACGTAATTTGATATAGCCCTAGTGTCATTTGATATCGGTACAGTATTGGACCAATATTATGTATCTTGGCATTACATTGCAAATATTTCCAATGTAATCCCGATATTGCCCAATATTGGCAAATATCGGGATTACATTGGCCTCCATATTGACGAAATATTTTTATTACAATATCGCGCCAATATTGCTGTTATATTGGAAATATTTTAAACCTATATTATAAAACCTATATTTTAAACCAATATTGGACCAATTTCATCAGAATGTCCACTTTCTCATATTGGTCCAATATTTCCAATATCGGCTGCCAATATCGGTCTAGTATTTTCAATATTTGCTACTAATATTGGGCTAATATTAGATTGCTACTAGGGAGGTGCTTCCACAGCATGGGCGATATACAAAATTTTGTATAAATTTAAATTTTTTTTCCAGTTATTTTATATTTTATCGTCGCATCGCCCTGAAGTCAACCAATGATCACCCAAGAGGCTTATCAGACCTCAGGCAAAAGGTGGTGGTAACCGACAGAAAGTTCTACAGAGACAGAACAGTACAGAAGGGAATATAGTTGGAGGTAGCAGTTACAGTTGGAATTCAGACATGCATTAAGTTCGGCACAGCTGCATAAAGAGGTGCATCAATATTCAAATACAGTGCAGGCAGAATAGATGTGCATCAAGTTCCACACAGAACCAGACAGGTGTAACAGGCGAGATGCGGATATGCATCCACAAGAAGCCGTGCTCACATAGAGATGGTGAAATAAACACGTTTCGAATATCAATCTAATGCAGGCTAAACATCTAAAGACAACAATAAGGTATGTGCGAATCAGATTATAAAAGATCATTAGGAATTTTTGCGTACTTGATCTCACATGTCCAGTCTCTTCCTTAAATATATAATTGTTGTAATCGAATTATGATTATAAGGTGCTTAATAAATATGTATTTTAAAGTAATTGTGAAAAATATTAAGAAAGTAATTTTGGTAAAGTTAATTGTGCAGTATTATGTTAATATATTTTATTCCAGGAACTCACATTAAAGATTTAATGGTGCGTTTTAAAGCGGCACATTGTCATATTATACGACTTACGATCAACGGCCACGGGTAATATGTTCAATTTAAAAATTATGCTTTGCATACTGTTTTTGCTTTTGCACCACAGAAGATATACCCGTACTACTTATATTCTCGAATATTAGAAGATAAACCAGAGTATTCGTAGTAGATATACCCGTGCATTACTAGAAGGCATACCCGTAGAAGACCCAGACCGTCCGACTCGTCCAGGGGACTAAGAGCACCTATTTGGACGGCCGGGAAGGAGAAGGCATACCCGTAGAAGACCCAGACCGTCCGACTCGTCCGGGGGACTAAGAGCAGCTATTTGGACGGCCGACGAAGCATACCCGTGTATGAATAGAAAATTACCAGTACTACAATATATGAATTTCAAAATCTTTGTCAAAATGAAACAGATGACGTAATAAAGTGGAAATATCAAATATCCCAATCTTTAAATTTAAGGGCCATAATTCATTTCAATATATGTCAAAATGAAATTGTTACAATTGTACGGGAAGATGTAACCACACTACTTGTATATTTTTGTATATTAAAATATATACCCGTATACTAATAGAAGATTACCCATACTACAATATGTGGGTTTCAACCATTTTTACCAAAATAAAACAGATGACGTAATAAATGAAAATATCAATACTCCCAGTAATACTTTAAACGGAATGCCATAATTTATATAATCCAGTCAAAATTGCAGTTTCGATAAAATTCATTTTATGTAAATTTCTTTATTATTTAAAGCGAAAGATTTAATAAAAATCGTCTGCCGCATAAACACATTGGATTTAAACCCGTTTCTAAGCTACATAATATCATTTTCTTTAAATGGATTTAAGGGAAATACTATCGTCTGAATAATGCTACATCTATGGAAGATTTACCTGTGCGGTTTCAATTAATATCTAGAAAACCCCTGGCCGTAGAAATTCGAAACATGGACAAAAGTTTAGTTCGCCTATTCCTTCCAAGGCAACTAAAAAAATTTCATCAAATTCGGTTCAGCCGATCTCCCATGATGATGAGACAAACATACAGACAGACAGACATACATATTTTCAATTTCATTAACACTTTACACCATAGTTGAAAAGTGTCCGTTAGCATGATGATAACTGCCGTAAAAATAACTTTATCAAAATGAAATTTTAGTTTGTTATTCAGACGGCCTGTGGGACCTATGGGAATATAAATGAATAAATCACCCAATTAGTTTCGGAGTGAACCCGGGTTGAAAAAATGAAATACATTGAACCCTATGGGACCTAATTTTTCAAGCGACTTTAAAAGCATTTTTTAAGCGACTTTAGGAAATATTTAAAATTTTAGGAAATATTTAAATTATCCCATAAAATATATAAAAAAATTTCAGAAAAATGTATTCAGCAGCATTTTAAATAAAAATTAAAATAATAATTACACCCTTTACATGAAGAGATCACGTGACCATTATATGAAGAGATCACGTGACCCACTTCAAACTAAAATATGGCTTCCATTTTGTATCAAAATCGTGATTTTTAAAGTTCTTTTTAATTCATATTTAGTGTTGCATCCGTTCCAAAACCGCTTTATTTTTGCTTAAATTCTGTGCATCTACATACTGAAGCAATGCAATTATTACAACATATTTGAGTTTAAATGATTATCAAATTTTGATTATTTCTACAACGAAACCTAATTTTCATTTATGGAAAATGTAAACACCAAAAGATGTATAATGAGTTGTATAAGGATTGCTGAATTTCTTTAACACAAAATTATTTAGCTCATGGAGTCTGCAATATAGCTCATATGAATGAAACATTCATTAATTTTACACCAGACGATGTTTTCGATGAAGTTTTAAGCATAGAGTTAAATTCCTCGTACCTCCATGGTTGTAAGTTTTTAAATAAAATAAATTATTATAGTATTGTGAAGAACAAAAGGATTGGAAAAATTTTATGAATGAAATGCTGCTTTTATATAGAGGCGATTTATATTTCGATGACGTCATTTGAATAAAGTTCATTTGTTTTCGATGAAGTTTTCAAATATAATAAATTATTGTAGTATTATGATAATTTTAAAAATATTTCCGAGGAATGTATCGCATTTTAGAGATGTTTAAGCCAGGCAATTTATATTTCAATGCCGTTATTTGAATGAAATTCATTTTTTTTCGAAGAAGTTTTCAAATATAATAAATTAATGTAGTATTGTGATAATTTTAAAAATATTACCAAGGAATGTATCGCATTTTAGAGATGTTTATATAAAATTGCATTGATGTTGGAAAGCGTTTCAAAATAAATGCTTTATGCATGATTGATCTTTCTTGTTGATATTTTCAATAGAGCGAGTGTTTTTACAAATATTTGCAAACCATAAGTGTTGATTGATTGAAAAAGGTTTAGAAAGATGAAACATTTTTTGTATAAGTACATGAAAAAACTTAATGATCCACATATCCGAAGTTATTGTAAAGACAGTTAGATGTGGTGTTAATTTTGAAATAATAGAGATTATTTAAAAGTGAGCCATGACCAGTAAGGAAGTATACTGAATATTGATTAAAGATTTGAAGTTTTGTATTAACAGAGTTTTCACGACGGATCATTCTATGCAAAATTTATTTCTTTTGTATGACTTAACAATCCTTTTTTAGACGGAGGTTAGAGATAACCTAACGGCTTGCAGATTACCATCCCTGAGTCCTTGAGAGAGTGCCCGAAAAGAATATAAAATGAACTGCTGATCGTAAAAGTAAAGTAAAATATGAGAAATCTTCAGCAAACAGAAAACAATTTAGCCATTATATTTGCACACCCCGGAACGGATATTTTCATAAACAGGCAAACTTTATTTTTTGTATACGGCATTTAAATAATAATAATAGTAATAATAATAATAAATTCAATTAGTAAAATTTTCACCATTCTTAATTTGGACGAAATAAATTTACCCAGTACATTTTGATGAAAAAACGAGCTGAAATATCGATTTTATAAAATTATCAGTCCCAGGAAGTGGAGGGGGGAGGGGAATAGATCTACTCTAGCTAAATTCTGATCTGTTTGCTCATTACTTTTCACTTTTATTTCTACGACCAACCGTTGGTTTTATTTTACTTTCGGAAACTCATTTTCAATTTGAGTACTTCGTAAAATAAAATCCAATATCTTGGCAGTGTTTAAATCTGTATAATAATTAAAATCGAATGCGGTAATTATATAATGCAAAATCGACCATGGGGGCAAAACTTAACAAAGCCGGTTTTATTTATTCCCCTCCCCCTTTTGTGGGAAAAACAGGAGATTATGAAAAGGATGTTGAATTACTCCTCCAGGGAGCGGGTGGGGCCTCCAAAAACAGGGGGGTAGGGATCGAAAAGTCTTTCCAGATCCTGCAGTTGCACCCAGGTAATATTCTTCGATCCAGACTGTGCGACCTGCGAAAACGGCATCTTAATCCACATCGGGAAATATGTGGACCTGCCATAGGCATATGTCTATGAGACCAGGCAGGCAACCCGCCCACCGCCAGAACGACTAGACAGGACCACCCCATAGGCCTTATTAAAATCGACATGCATTATATGCAATCGCCCATTTGGAAGCAGAACATTTATACAGTCTTATAATCTATGCTAGATCTTAAAACAAATAACAAAGACATAGCAATGAATAGAAAAAAACATTAACCTATAAAATTATATAAACCGATTACTCCTACCCAATATATCCCCATATGAGCTTCTTCTTCTTCGACCTAGACTGTCCGACCTACCCGAAAGTGCAAAGTATATATTTGGACGGCGAGGGAGTGCCACCCAATTTAGAGTGGAGTCCAGTGAGAGCGACATTCACAGGGCCCGTATACTCCTTCTCATACCACAAACCTATCGGAAGAACTTACGGACCCACATATTTAACGTGTCTATACTCGGCGCGAATACGGAGATAATTTGAGCGGAGCCCGGGAATCGAACTCGGTTCGTCCTAGTGCAATCCTCACGGCTGTCCCACACCTCCCCAGGTGAACTTGAAGACTGAAATTGCACACTTATAAAAGTCAACCGTGGGACAGAAACTAGGAGACAACTTTTAATTAATCTTGACGCGACATAAACTATTAAACAAAAAATTATTAAATAAAGTTGCAATTTAATACTTTAAGAATTTGGCTTCCCCGTTATTAATAGATTATAAGAAGCACATGTTCTAAACATCGATGTGATAAACCAATTTTCTTATATCTATAAACATAAAACTACTCGCATAATTTTTCGTTCCCACGTTTGATCAGTAACCATAGTAACATATAAATCCTTATCTTGCTAACCTGATATAATTGATTCAATAGGGAGCTATTAGAAAAGGATTAGGAGATGAGAACAGAGGCCTTCTGAACGTTGCAAGATTGTTAGCCTCTGCAACTAAATAGGTCCGAAAATTGGTTTACAAGGATTTCTGGATTATTAGATTTTTCTTATCTTGCAACTAATGCTTGTTAAAATAGGGGTATCTTTTAAACGTTACATTTGTGTGTCAAAATGCGAAGAAATTAATGGATCACTAAAACTAACTAATATCAGTGAAACAGTGGAATTTAATGAGATGCTGCGATGTATTAATCTGTTTAGCGAAATCTCCCATTGGATGTGTACGTTTATTTTATAAAAATTAAATAGAGTGCGCCTCATCTTGACTTTCTCATGACAGAATCCATTTTCAAGTAGCTTTTTTATTTCAAACTTACACAAAATTTTATGAAAAATTGGTATCATAGGTACAAATGCTTACAAATACAACGATTTTGTTGATACCATATCTCTATTGACACCATAATTAACAATGACGAAACTTTGATCATTTGCATATCTCGCCTTGCTGTTCCTATTGCCCTATTTACATAAAGCTACATCTACAACTTTATAGTGGTGCGATTTCAGTTGTGAGCAGTGTATTAAGTCTCGCAATCGACCAATGAACCACAAATAAACCCTTTTATGCATAATTATTTCAAATTGTGTCCTATGCTACCATGTTAAAAAAATATAAAATTTCGGATACATTTCGAAGTTCTTGCTCGAATTTCTAATAATTCTATCTAGTTCTAGGTTTTCCGATAACAAAGCCGGATATAAAGTTTGGTGAAAATCCATTAATATGTGTGGCCGCTATCGTGTATCGACCTCAGACATACAGCCAGACAGACGGACACCATTCCAAAAATAGTCAAAACGTATTCAGAAGGTCTTAAAACATATATTAGCAACAAAATATCGAATTCGAACATTTTCGTGAAAACATTCTTTTTCTTTACCATATTACACAGTATGGGATAATAAAAATGTTATTCGCAAATTAAAAATAACTAACTGTGAAATATTTACTGAAGATTTATAGAGATTAAATTACAAATAATGTATTCTGAGAGGTAAGCATTTAGTTACCACTTCTTTAATTTTCATTTTACTGTGAATTGTCTGTTGACTAACAACCTATTACGAGCTTTCCTTCTAAGGACCAATCAGAAGCTTCAGGAGCAAAGTACGTATTCAACAAGTGGGATAGAATAAGCTTTTATGCAGATAATTCCTTGCAGCGCGTCTCATACACGTTGTATACTTTCTACGAAGCTCTTGTTATTCAAAGAAAGAAATGGATGCTTTGAGCAGGACGATCGACGTTTGCAATCCCCAGGAACTAAGAAATCCGGATCTGTTGAAATTCTATCATCTATATAAAGGTAATATCCAGATTTATTGTGGGTTGCACTCGGGTAATAAAGAAGAAATTATATAGGTATGGTTATTGCCATCAAAGGTATACTGTTCATTTATGTGTGGTTTAGGTAGTTGTCCAAAGTAGAAGTCCTACTTGCTTTCGTTTTTTTTATGTTTTACGAGAAAGAGAGAGTTTGTGTGTATAGTGAATAAACTGTGCCTCTTATAATCAGGCTATTCATCCTTGGCTATTAGGAAACGATTACTTGTTATTTTCAGGACCGTGTTTCTGCTGTGACTATTTTAGAGTTCACTTTTAGAGTTTCCAAGGTACGAACTACGTATTTAATACCCGAACAGGATTAAGAACTCTATAATTCATAGTTTCGTAGTATGGGGAAAAAGAGGTATTAAGCATTAATTTATTAGCAAGTTTAAGCATTATTTTATATTACATGGTTTCATGAAAATCCTTAAGTACCCTGCCACTTTCGCAAGAAAGATCCATATGAGTTTTACAGTAAAGTAAACGTATCCAAAAAATAAAAGTGATTACAGCACCATTTATAGATAATTTAAAAGATTAGAATCATGAAAACGGCTGCAAAATGAAATAGACCAAAAGCCAATTATTAAGTTCTATGGGTGCAAGCTAATTATTAAATTCTATGGGTGCAAGCTAATTATTAAATTCTATGGGTGCAAGCTAATTATTAACTTCTATGGGTGCAAGCTAATTATTCAGTTCTATGGGTGCAAGTCAATTATTAAGTTCTATGGATGCAAATATCTGTATTTTCAGTTCCATCGGCATCTTTAGATGTGCCTTTTAAAAAAGTGCCTGCCAAAATAATAACAGATGAAAATGTGTAAACTAACTGACAGATATTGTATTAACGAATATTCAATTAACAGGGTTCTACTCTATGAACCGGGGAAGTGGTAATTTACAATGTGCACTTCACTCTTCTTCTCGATGTGCACTTCTACTTCTTCATATTGTTACGATGTATCCTGTCAAATCGTATGTGCACTTTCAGGATGCAAAAATGAGTCCACATTTTGGGATAAATAACGCTTTTATTTAAAAGCACTATTAAGCGTAAACAAAGCAATACAGCAAAAAGCTCAATAACTGTTCCACGAAGTCACTAAACAACTTCCAGGTGCAACAAAACACCAATTAAATGATCCACTCATTTCACAAAAGAGCCCATATTATTCTCGAAACACTGACTTTATTCACAATTCCCTTTGACTAGTATCACGCCAAACACTCCAACTGAGCAATTACTTCCTTATATATTCTCCAAAAAAAATTCTAGTGAGTGCTCGGTATCATCAAAACTTTTCAGTATTTCAGAAATTTTGGGATGTATTCGGAAACCCGCAAAACTGACATCCATGAATCTAAAAGTTGCCAAATTCTGGTAACCATAATTTCACGTCATAGCATTGGTTGCCTGTAGAAGTGTTTTCTCCTTTCACGGAGTCACTATGAGGCAAAAGCATCTTGTACATTCTTAACAATATTCACAATCTATCTGTGACCACGACGTAGCAAAAGCGAAACCCTTATCTGCTGCTCTTCAACCACGGATAATTGATTCAATAGAGAGCAATTAAGAGGGCTTTCGGAAACCGAAATTAGAATTTACTAAACGTTGCGAGAACTTCAGCGTTTGTAACTAATCATAAGATCTCGGATCTAGGAATGTGTCACAGGGATATTTGTCGGATTACTGAATTTCTCTAACTTGTATAGTTAATACTTTCTGAAATACGAATGTAAATTTAAATTGGGTTTTATGTCGGAGAACATAGAAAGGGCATCTCGATCTAATATGTTCCTCCTGGAACAAAAACACAGAAAAATATAATGTGGGCAGCACATGATTTTCCTTATATAATACAATAAATTTACTACTTTTCCAGTAAAAAAAAAAATCTGATGTGGGCAGCACCTGACTTTTCTTATATAATGCAATGAATTTACTACTTTTACAGTAAAAAAAAATAGATTATTATTATAATAGATATTTATATTCCAAGATATTGAATTTTCGTCAACGAGTCGTCATTTTCCATGTCATAATCATCAATACGTCGTCATTAATTTAGCGCCAATTTTATCAATTTGGCGAGTTTTTGTTAATTTTGCAACATTTAAAAAAGTCGCCTAGTTGGCGACATTCCACCAAATTTGTCGCCAAAATCTCGCCAAGCGTTTTGGACGAAGAAATAAGTTATTCTTACAGTATATAAATGACTATTGGCGTTCAAATACAAAAGTATTACTCAAAGTATATTTTTTCATGAATGGAACGAGCTAGATCCACGAGGATGATGTCACCAAATTTATCGCATGGTATTACATTTGAAAAGTGAACAAGTTTCTCAATAGAAAATATTTTTATTTTTATTTTATATGACTTTTAGATATTTTTTTTGAAAAATGTGCAATATCTCGAGAACGGTTCATGTTAATCGTTTATGTTAATCGTTTTTTAATGAAAATTTGCATAAGAAATGTCTATTTGGTAACTTTATTAGCGGTTTTAATTTTTTGACGATTTTTTCAAAATTTCACTCGAAAATTTAGGGGGATTCTGAACATTCGATTGCGTATAAAAACAATAAGCTTCCTGTGTTTACGAATTGTGATTTTTGTACCACATTTCGTTCGAATCGGTCTATTCGTTCGTCAGTTATAGTCTCCACAGACTCACTGATACAATACTTTCCTTATACATTATGTATATAAGGAAAGTAATAGGTTATTCTTATAGTAGATATATTTTTTCCAAGATATTGAATTTTCGTCAATGAGTCGTCATTTTCATTGATTTAGCGTTTATCCATTTGGCGAGATTTTCGTTAATTTGGCAACATTTAAGTCACCAATAAAGAAAAAAAGTCACTAATAAGGAAAAGATTACATAAGAAATGTCTATTTGCGTAACTTTTTTAAAGGTTTTGATTTTTTGATGATTTTTTCAGAATGTCTCTCAAAAATTTAAGGGGTTCTGAATATTCGATCATGTTTAAAAACAATAAGCTTCCAATATTCACGAATTGTAATTTTTGTACCAAATTTCATTCGAATCGCTCCATTCGTTTGTGAGATATATTCTCCACAGACTCACTGACACACACACATACGCACACACACATGTACGCACGAACGCACACACGCACGCGCACACATACGCACACACACACATTCATTCGCACACACACGCACATACTTTCACACACCCACACACACAGACATCACCTAAAAATGTTCAATTCGTGACCAGGGATGCTTGAAACGTGCTCTCCCGCCGAAGAATCGAATTCGAATTTTCGACCCCATGACAATAGTTTCCTTATACATTATACTATGTATTTAAGGAAAGTAATATTCTATGGAACAATAGAATCAACTACAATATTTTATCGATTCTATTTCCTGACAATAATTCATTTCTTCCTTTCTATTTTCAACTGGCCACCCTAAATTGAATCACAATCATTTACTTTTGATATTATGCTCAACGTAGCGGGCTTTAGGATATTCATTGCCCCATATATACGTTAAAATTCATACATATCTAACAAGCATAGTTTTCTTTCTTTCGATGCAGACCGTCCAACACACACGAAGGTGTAAGGTATCTGTTTGGACGTCCGGGACGATGCCACCCAATTTAGACAGAAATAGGGGTGACATCCACAGGGACCGTACTCTCTTTCTCCTAACAAAAATATTTCGGAAGGAGACTTTTAGATCCACATATTTAACGTGCCCATACTCTGTGTGAACACGGGAATAGTTTGGGCGGAGCCAGAAATCGAACTCGGTTCCTCCGTTTGCAATCCTCATGCCTTAACCACTGGGCTGTCCCGCTCGCAGACTTTCTATCAGTATTATTCCCAGGAGTCAAATCATTTGAAAAATGGTCTGTTCAGTGTAGGGATAACAAAATTATAAATAACTCGGAAGCAGCGCGTAATAAAGCTTAAACAATGGTGCTTAAGTATTTCTGGGCGAAAAATATATGTAATGTGTTTAGTCACTAAATAATCGAATGAAAATTTATTTATAATTTTTACATTTGTTTTAAAACCATGCTATATATTAGTGTCAGTATAATTAATAATGTGTGCTTAGCGATCCAGTTAACACTTTCCAACGTAGTTGAAAAGAGTTTATGACTTTGGTCATTCTGTCTGTCTGTCCGTTCGCACGATAGCGGCCGTAAAAATTATTTTATCAAAATGAAATTTTAGTATATTGTTCAGACGGTCTGTAGGATATATGGGAATGTAAATGAATAATATCACCCAATTAGTTTTGAATTCAACCCGGGTTAAAAAGTGAAATACATCAAACATTTTTTTTTAAAGTTAAAATTTACAAACTGCTTTGAAAATTTTAGGAAATATTCTAATTGCCCCATAAAATATATAAAAAAATTTGAGCAAAATATGTTGGGTAGTTTTGTAAATAAAAATAAAAATAATTTCATTCATATTATATGAAGCGATTACAGGTAACCCACTTCAAAATAAAATATGGCATCCATCTTTTTTCCCAATGTCAAAATCTTGATTAAGTAAAAAAAAAAATATTGTAGTACTGTAATCATTTAAAATATATCACCTCTAAATGTATCGCATTTTAGAGATGTTTAAACAAAATTGCATTACAGTTGGAAAGTGTTTCATAATCAACGCTTTATACGTGATTGATATATTTTGTTAACTGTTAAATTTGTACTTGTAACGTACAGGGTTAGCAAGAAATAAGTTTCCCACTTTAGAGGACTCTAGATTGCGTTCTATTGGTCCAAATGAGATAAAATTTGATATACAGATAACTCAAATGATGCGCTTGACATTTATTAAATCAAAAATTTTAGTATCCACATTCGCGCATAGATGGCGCTATAGCACAAATTGTATTTATTTGCATATATTAAAAATGTGAAACATTATTTACGTTACAGCGCATGCCTAGTAGCATTATTCTTTGGATAAAAAGAAGGCGGATTCTGCACGAACATTAGTTACTTCTCAGCACATCATGCCAACGTTGCAAGAAAAAGCGCTGCTGATGAATTTGTTCTACCAGAACCAGCAGAACTCCGTTGCAGCTGTAAAAGAATTCCGTTATATGAAGCAGATACTACGAAGAGGTCCAATGTCTCCATGTGCCGTACTCAAGGCAACTTGGTATTCTTCCAGGTAGAGGACGAAAGCCAATCCAGTCTTTTAGCATCGAAAATGTGGCTACCGCGGTCGTTGAAGCCAGCAGTCATTCGCCGCATGGTAGTGTGAGTGTGCCAGTTGTTTCCCGTGTATTGGATATGCCGTATTCCAATGTACAAAAAATGTTACGGCGGATTTTGTATTTTTATCCCTACAAAATCAAGCCTGTGCACCTATTGTAAGACGGAGACTCAGAGGTTTTTAAAACTTTTGCACTTCAGTTCCTTGCTCGAATGGTGGTTGACGTCACTTGGCCATGGAACATCCTGTGGACTGACGAAGCCCACTTTTGCCTCAATGGGCAAGTTAACACCCACAATTTTCGAATTTGGACAGCGGAAAATCCTCACGATATCCAGGAACAACCCTTGCATCCTGAAAAAGTGACAGTATGGTGTAGTTTTACGGTTACCTTTATCATTGGATCGTATTTTTTTGAAGAGGTAACTGCAACTGGAATCAAAACCTGTTCAGTCACAGAACTATGGTACCGTGATATGCTGAGGGATTTTGTAATCCCACAACTTCAACAGCGTGGATGCCTTTAGGTTATCATTTTCATGCAGGATGGCGCACCTCCTCACATTGAGCGTAGTGTAAAGCAATTGCTAACACAGCATTTCACAGCTGAACGGGTGATCAGCCGGCATTTTCCAGCAGCATGGCCTCCTCGTTCCCCGAAAATCACCCCATGCGACGTTTGCTTGTGGGGTTTCCTCAAGGACAATATTTACCGTAAAAGGCCATCATCCGTGCCAGATCTGAAGGACAGCATTCGGCGCCGTATTCTTGATATTCCGGCAGACTCACTCCTGTCAGCTGTGAAAAATATGGTTCTGCGATTAGAGCACATTGTTGAACATGAAAGGGGACATATTGAGCAGTTTTAATGCTACTTTTTAATATTATTTAACATTTATAAAGTCTATTAAAGGTTGTTATGTGTATTACAGCGCCACCTATCGGCGAATTTTTGAACTAAAATTTTTAATTTAATAAATGTCAAGCGCATGATTTGAATTATCTGTATTTCAAATTTTATCTCATTTGGACCAATAGAACGCATTCTAGAGCCCTCTGAAACTGTACTATATTTATGTTTTTTTTTTCAGGAATAGTTTGGATTTATTTCCGTCATTTATATTATGCCATTAGCTTGCTCATCATTAAAATATTGTGCTAAAGATGCGTATTCATTTTGTATTAGTTGTTACTAAATATTTATGATTTGCTTGAAATTAAAAAAAAAAATACAATGTGTCCAACACATAATTTTACCTACAAATTAAAATAACTACAATAAAGTGGAAAACAATTTGCAAAATAAGGACATTTTATATCTCGAAAAAGCTAAAGTGTTAACATTATCATTTAAAAAAATCAATAAAATTTCATAGACATTGCTTAAATATTTCGAGAAATACAGCACTCCTTACCAGAAATTAAGAAAAAGCTCTAACATCAAGAACAGTTCTTGGTACCTCCTTAACAGTGATGTACAATCATTTCTTGTGTAGTACTTACAAATCATTGTCTCATCAGAAAAGAATAAAAATAATTTTTACTTTTCCTTTGTTTTAATTCGATACTCTACAAAAACGAACAAGAAATATTTTTGAAAGAAACACTTGAGTAAATTATCTCTTTAAATAAGTTTTTCAGAATGCTAGCTCAACAGCTATTCATAAGTGATTACGTCTTCATGTGTATTTACAAAAGCAAAGTAATGTGGAAACTTCAAAGAAATGTTAAAAGTGCAACTTTTTTGTGCTTGATGTTTTTATCAGTAAATCACATTTGCTGTGTATGTTTATGTTTGCGTTTCTTCTTTTCAAGTATCTTCTTCAGCTAATGTTTAATCTGTGCATAGCGAGCGAATTCAATTTATGTTTCCTTTCGACTAACCTGGACCAGTAAAAAAAATTTAAAACATATCACAAGATAACATTAAAGTGTGAATGAGATTTATAAATAGGTTTATATTATATTTAGTTTCTTTCATTAAGCTATGCTTTCATTATAGCTATGTGGTTGAGTCAAAATACTTTTGAGTTGAAATTTGCCACCATTCTGCAAGAAAAGGCCGATTTCTTTTTTATTTTTTCCAAATTATGCCAAATTCTTATCAGCACCAGGGCAACAATCGACTTGCCAAATTTTGTAAAATTCCGTCAAATAGTTTATGAGCTACTGTGGATACATACATTTGCACAGACACACAGACAAACACACACACATAGAGACAGACAAACAGACAGAATCAAAGGCAGATAAACAGGCACACACACACACACACCAATGGATCTGGAGACTATTAACTTAGCAATAACGAAACTGCTCTGCAACCTCAGATAATTGATTAAGTGAAGAGCTAATAGTGGATGTTTAGGACATGAAACTAGAATCTATTAAACGTTACTAGCGTATCAGCGTCTGAACCTAATCATAGGATTAAGGCATGGAAAGCTGTTTCAGGGATCTTTGTTGGCTTATTGAATTGAATTTCCCAAACTTGTATTGCTAATACTTAGCGAAATACGTACGTAAATTTAACTAGGGTTTTATTCAGGAGGACGTTGAAAAAAGATCCAACACGCGATTTTCCTTATGAATGGAAAATATAAAATATACTATGGAACAATAAAACAATAATGGGAAAATATACTAAAGCAGTGACAAAAGAAACCGTGAAAGGTTAAACTAGTTGTAAAAATAAGTAGAAATTAATGAAAATTTCGGGAAACGAATTAATAAAACAAACAGAAGATAAATGAAATTCAAGTCAAACGGAGCTATCTGGTTTTGAAGTCCATATGAACCGACTTCTTCAAAAAAAATAGCGGAAAAAATAACTAAAACACGAATAATGGTAAAAAAATAAACAGGTAGACAAAAAAATTATACCAGATATTTCCAAGCGGATAGTAAGAAGAGACAATAATCGTTACAAGGAAGTTTTATTGAGAAACAATTGAGAAAGATAATCCAATTCAAAAATAAAATTGGGAGAAAAAATGATATTGGCTACAGAAAAATTGAAAAATAATTAGAGACACAAAATGGATCAACAATTGAAGAATTGGATACCTTTTGTTTGGAAACATAACATTGCTTAATACAAAATTCACGAGCCCTTTTTGTTTGCTTTTGAATGAACTACAACCACGAAAATGATGCACACAGATTATAAAGAGCCTCGCCGTCATAACCGGGAATCGAACCCGGGATTTGTGAACTGGCCAGCCGACGCTTTACCGTTGAGTTTATAATTGATGATACTTATTTTTTTCATTTTAAATTTTTTTATTAATTTATTTGTAATACGCCCTCGAAACTATTGTAGTCACCTAACTGATATGTGACTGCTTTTTACAAAGAAGTTGAGTATTTTCGTATAGTTGATGATACATATTTTTTTTAACTTTTATGTAATTTTTTTATTAATTCATTTGTAAAACATTCAACATATTGAACACGGTTTATGCTAGCGTTCTAAACTTTATTTCATTAGTTTTCTAATGAAAAATTACATCTGAAATGATTATTTATTTAATAGTATTAACAGGATTCACAGTATTAACAGTGTTCAACATTATCATGTTAATAAGTATTAAGAGTATTTAAGAGTATCATGATTTTTTAATATTTTTTTCAAAAGTTCATCAAAAATTGTGCAATATATCGAGAACAGTTGGAGTTAGCGTTCCAAAGTTTGTATTGTCCGTTTTCTAATGAAACATGTCTCAGGAAATGATTGCATTTTTATCATTATTGAAGGTCTTTACTTTATTATGATTATTTTCAAAATTTCATTCAAATATTGGGAGATCTTCAAAGCGTTCTAACGCATTTGAAATCATTAAGGGTTCCAGCATTCACTGATTGTAATAATTGTACCAAATTATATCTGAAACTATTTATTCGTTCTTGAGATATCGCGTTCGAAAATTCACGCACACACAGAGTCGGACGGCCTGGGTCTTCAACCCACACACTGACATACTATATACAGGTATACTATTATGCATACACACACATACACACACGGAAATACTACATACAGGCACTGACATACTACATACCCACACGCTATCATGCATACACACACACTATCATGCATACACACACACACGGACATACTACATATACACACGCTATTATGCGTATACACACACCACACTATCATGCATACACACACACACACTGACATACTACATACACATACGCTATCATACATACATACACACACCACACTATCATGCATAAACACACACACCACACTATCATGCATACACCACACTATCATGCATACACACACACTGACATACTGCATACACACACACAATCATGCATACACACACCGCACTATCATGCATGCACACACACTCTACATACACACGCTATCATGCATACACACGCACACACACCACACTATCATGCATACACACACATACACTGAAATACTGCATACACACACTATCATGCATACACACACATCACACTACCATGCATACACAGACACTCTACATACACACACTACCATGCATACACACACACTAACATACTGCATACACACACACCATCGTGCATACACACACACCACACCATCATGCATACAGACACACTCTACAAACACACATACACACACACTACCATGCATACACACAGACTCACATACTACATACACACACATACACAGACACACTATCATGCATACACACACATCCATATATCACCTCAAAAACGTTCAATTTGAGTTCAGGAATGCTTGAAATGCGCTATTCTGATGTCGTAAACCTTAGTTCGACTTTTTGACACCATCACAATGATTTCTTTATACACATCATATGTATATAACGCCAGTTATACCAATGGCAAAATAGTAGCTGTAATTCCACAGGGACCGTCATCAACAGCAAACATCCGATTTTTACTCATAATAAGGTTATTTCGCTTCCATTTCAAATGTAATCCAATATAACAAATACGATTTTATATCTTTATGGTACGGAAATAAAACCGGGAGCTGACAATTGAATTTTTTTTAACTTCAAACGCACGTTTCAAGTAAAATAGGAGAATTCAGCTCAGAAGAAATGATACTGAAGAGTTTTCTAATATCCTTTTATGCACTTTACGTGAGACAAAAGCATGTAGAAGCAATTACGGAAAGTATTCAAGAAATATTTCACGTTTTTCAGTTGGATTCCTTGTTTCTAAATTAAATTTACTGACGGAATTTTCAGTTTTCAGAATTTGCATTGAATTCTTGAGTTTAAAGAAGCTTAAATTCGTTCCATATTTAATTCATTAATTTTTGCGTCTTTGCATCGTACTGTGCTTTATTCATGTACAATTCCCCATAAACGTAGTACAATTGAGTTCCGAGAATCTGGTTTTCGATAATCTGAGTCCCTGTTATTTTAAGTTTCGTGTTATCCGAAACAAGCTCTTTTTTAAGAAAAAACACTTGAACGAGGTATTTGGCCACAAATGAAATAATGCAATATATAGCTGTTTCGAGGATACGCTTTATCCCCATAGTCAGTTCAAGAGAACCAATAAACACGAAGTCAAAAAGAAATAGTCTCAAAGAGAAGACACAGAGGGCTTTGTTAATGTGTTTTAGAACTTCGTTCAGAAATTGTAGAAAATCCAAAAATGTTAAATTTGTTTTATTTAATAGCGCACTGGATTGACGGGTTTTAAAATTATCACGCAGTCTAGATGCGGTCTGAGAAATGGGACGTAGATGGATTGTCCTGCAACACTACAGACATATAACATATACATTATCTATGATTTTTAAAAGTATTTACAAAATAGCTGTGTAACGGCTTAAAATGCTAACAATGGCTTCAAACTAACATTGGCAAAAGTTTAGCGACTCTTACAGTGGATTTTCATACTTCACATGTTTCATTATAACCAGTGGGAGATGATGCATGCAGGGTTGCCAACTTCCACCTTTTAATGGTTAGATTTAGCAATTTTTTGGAACATTTAACATTCTAAAATGGATAAATCTAGCCATAAACTACTGTTTGCAAGTACTTATAAAGGCCATCTATATTTCCTCTATGACTTTACCATAACATTTGTTCAATGGGTTTCCTAGACAGGGGATATACCCCTCGGTTATTTCGTTCTACTTATTTCAATCCGCTGTCATCTTGTTGGGCGCAGCTTTCGGGACTTAATGTTGTCCATTTCTTTCATGAATGATTAATCGAAATAATTATTTATATAAAACTCACTTTCGAAATATTATGGGTACATATGAACTGTAGAAAAAAAATGTTTCCCTTATTTTTTCGGAATCTCATACTCTTTAGAAAGATATAATAATGTTATCCGTTTGGGGCACCAATAAGTGATGTCCAAATGATTGCAGTTGAGAAAATTTACGTTTGGCATTTCGTGCTATAATAAAATAAAATGAAATTTAGACTTGAAATGGCAGTATAAATGTCAATATGAAATCGACATCGAAAACTAATTTCAATTTCCGTATTTTTCCTTGGTCATTTTAGCACCTTCAAAAAGCGTGATTTGGAATGAAATCATCAGCTTCAAAATTTGCCCCCCCCCACACACACACACACCTCCCCTTTTATATTTGTAGCGAATAAACACTTTTATAATACCTTAATAAGACTGCGAATGCTAAAGAGTAGAGTGATCATATACAAAATTAATACATGTGCCTGCTTTTCCCAAATAAATCTTGTAGTTATTTTGTAACTGATGCTTATTTTCTATAATTGAACTTAATTGCCAGAATTTTTAATTTGTTTAGTGACTTTAAACAAATTAAAAATTATTTTTTTAGTGACTTGGGCGTGGCTATCATAACCCTTGCTAATGAAATCCTATGCAAAAGTAATGTACAAGGTCCCCTTTATAATTTTTAGAGGTGTCCACCGTCCTCCAAAAGTTTGGCCCGGGACAGTAAATTGTTGCATGGACGCCCCGTAGGGAAAGGCAAGGGGTGCATTTCCTCTCCTGGACATTCTAAGTTTTAAAAATCTGATGTGGGCAACACATGACTTTCCCTGCAGACTCAAATTCATTTTTTCTTTAATAATTCATTAAATTGCGTTTAATTGCACAAAATAACACTAAATTTGCATTTTTAATTCAATATTTGTTTTCATTTGGTAACTGGGCATTTTTCCAAAAGCGGCATAACAAAAATGCGAAAAATCTCAAAAATCTCGGGAACGGTTAGTCCTAAAGCATAATAGAGTGTGTTATATTCTTTTCCTCATCAAAAATTGTGTATAAAACAAAAATTTAATTGATATATTTGGGCATACGTAGTCCTTTTTTTGTGCCAAAATCTAATCAACACTAGAGTATCCTACAAGTAACTTATCTACCAAATTTTGTGAAATTTGGTCAATTAGTATTTTAGCTAGGGTCGATACATCAAATCTTTACGGGCCATTTCGTAGAAAAGACAGGTTGTTCTTTTTTGAATCATACCAAAATCTAATCAGCACCAGAGTATCCTACAAGTAACTTATCTACCAAATTTTGTGAAATTTGGTCAATTAGTATTTTAGCTGAGGTGGATACATGAAATTTTTGCTGGCCGTTTCGTAAAAAAGGCGGGTTCTTCTTTTCCGAATTATACCAAAATCTAATCAGCACCAGGGTCTCACCCAAGTGACTTACCTACCAAATTTTATAAAATTCGGTCTCATAGTTTTTTAGTTAGAGTGAATACATACATTACACAGACAGACACACACACAGACGCACACAAAGACACACACAAAGACACACACAAAGACACATACACACACAGACGTCACGTTAAAAATAGTTTTTTCGTATTCTTGAGGTCTCGAAACGTGTAGATCCGTCGAAAACTCGAGTTACGATTTTCTGAATGATTCCAATACTTTCCCTATACATTACCACGCATTGCAGGGAAAGTAAAATGTGAGCATCAAGTTGGTAGATGTTGTACGTCTTATCCTTGAGTTTGCACACTGACGTCAGTGGCTGCTCTCTCCTCTCTTTGAAAAGTTTCATAGGCGCTCATGATCGTGCACCATTTTATGAAGTTTTGTTCCGATCACCACGAAATTTCACAAGAAAATATTCCGAGCTATTTTGTCAAATAAATATTTTAATGAGACAAAGTATGCAGATGTAGGGTTTCTTTTTTATTTGACCCTAAATTGCTGCAATACAATCCATCACAATGACAGGACTAAAAGCATGGCGTTCAACGATGTTACTGGACTAAATACGTGTTCCTTGTTCTCTGCAGACTAGAATAGGACTGTCCAATTGCAGAGCAAATCTCAATTCGTCTGTGAAGAGAACATCCATTCACCCATTATGTTTGAGCCCAAATTACATAACTTTTCGATGTCCTTGTATATACATATTGTTTATAGATATATCAATAGAATTACGAAAATGCGATAAGAAATTGAATGAAGTCTTTACCTACTTTCCTTTTATTACTTTTTCCTATGTGCATATGATTGATTATAAAGAACCGTATTTATTAGTGGCAAAAATTTTGCCATTATTTCGTTTTAACAATTTGTTTCTCTTAAAACATCAATTTCTCAGGATCTGTTATAGACAGTACTTAGATGATAAATATAATATGGATTTCTACTAAAGATTTCCACTTCCGTTTCTTCCCATTACTGGTAAAAATATTCATTTTATATGAAACATCTACTGCGCAAGATTGGCTATAGATAGTGTTTAGATGACCATTGATATGGAATCAGGATCCTATTCCAGAAGGATTGATCAATCCATTAAGAATTAATACTTTCGGTATCTTTTCCATTTCTATTTTAAAAAATCTGATGTGAGCAGCACATGACTCTTTCCCTGTAGACTCAATTTCATTTTCTTTTTATTTCATTAATAATTCATTAAATTGAGTTGATTTGCACTAAATAACACGCATAATTAATTGAAATGACACTAGATTTGCACTTTTAATTCAACTTTCGTTTTCATTTGATAATTGGACTTATTCTCCAAACCAGCGTAGCAAAAATGTGAAAAAACTAAAATATCTCGACGATTGAAACGTGCTCTTCCGTCGACAACTTGAATTCGAATTTTTGACATTCATCGCAATAATCCCCTATACATTTAATTATGTATTTGTAGACAGTAATCATACGAAAATACTCCATTATGTCTGGTTGCATTACCTTCCCAACAAACACATAGAAAGCATACACAAATTTTCTGATATTTTAACCAATATAAGCATTTATTTTCCCCTTCAGATATATCAGACACACAATTGGTGTCTTATATATCTGAAGACACCAATTGTGTCTAAGACACTCTATCTGAAGACACCAATTGTGCCTCTGTTAGAAGTATCATATATAAATGATACTTCTAACAAATTAACCTTCCAGTTCCTATTTGATGAGATAATTTTCTGGCATTAAATTTATTATTCCATATTGACTGACGATTAACTAATAGTAATTATTTATCGGAGACTAGTTCTACGATTGCCAATAGGTTTCTTTCAGATAATTTCCCATATTCCATCCCTCAGCAACAGCGAGCCCCCCCCCCCCCGAGCCCACCAGACAGGAAAAACTGCCGACTCCGCCACACAGCATGCGCACCATCCGACACACCAAGGGGACAGCAGACCCACACTCCACCAAGTGAGGCCAATCGCCATCTGTCCCGGAGAGAAGCGCCGACGGGGACGACCAAAACCCCCACCAGCAAGCCAGAGACCCGCCGGCAGCGAAACCATCCAGGCAAACTGCGCCACCAAACAAGTGGCGACGCACCAACACCGGCATATTTTTTATTCTTAACAAAAGTTTTACATGGAGAAGGGAGCCTAGTGAACATAAAAATTTTACAACCGATAATTTATAAAAATCAGTCACTTAAATCATAACAATAAACATAATAACAAAATGAACAATAGTCAAACAAATCAACTAAGCCATATATCACAACATTTTAACATAAAAAGTCAATTCATCACTTATGAAAACAACAAGGGAACTTAAATGTTTATAATAAACACTCAAGACAAAAACCTATACTAATAACCACCAACCATCAACAAGTAAATTAAATCGCCAAATAAAACAAATTAATCCACCAAATAAAACAAAAGGGCTCCGAAACCCATGAAGAACTAAACCCAATACAAGAAAAATAAAATAAATCAAGTCCTCTGGGATTTTAACTAAGAGAGAGCCAATAAAATTGCTTTATCAAAGTATCAAAGGTGGGACCGTAGGGCAAAGCAACCTCACTAAACAAAAGAAAAATCAAATAAAAAACCAAATAAAAGCGAAATCAATCTAAAATCCTAACAACATAACTAGTTCGTATAGCCTAAAAAATAATCAAGAATAAAAGCCTAACAATTAAGGAAAAGAAAATAAACAATCGCACCTAATGAACAATAAGCAATTAAAAGGTCCGCTTGACGCCAGCCCTTCCAAACCGGCGTCTTTCGCTCAACTAGCAAAGCAAAACAAATAAACGAAAACCAAGAAAACGAGAGATCAACATAAAACATTGAATCAACAAGAAAACAAAGGACAAAACTCTATTAAAAAAACGTCCGCCAGCTAATCCCAAAATAATATCCCAACTCGACACCCACAAAAAGCCAGTAAATTCAAAAATATAAGCAATGCAAACTTAAAAGACCTCCTAACAAAAGCAAAAGCCAGTAGACTCAAAATATAAACAAAGCAAATTTAAAAGACCCCTGAAAAAAAAAACCTTCGACGAAACAAAAGTTTAGTTTTATAAACCAGAGAAAAAATAATAGAAATTTCTCATTCAAAAATAGACTTTCTTTTAAATCCGATTAACATGAAACACTTACTAATCGACTTTAGAATAACTCACTAACACCAAAATAACGGAGTTCAAATATTAAAATTTGAAATTATATAAGTTATCGGCCAAATAGATGATTAACCTGTAAATCAAAATATCATAAAACACCAATTTATTAAACTAACTATAGCTCAGATAAAACCAAAATAGCCAATAATTCAACCAGTTTAAAAACAATTAAAATAATAAACTCAAAGGTAACCAAATCTGAAAACCAATCGAAAAGGTAAAATAAAAATGCAGTACAAACAGTCCATATAAAATCCGACTATATAATAAAGTACTAGATTATCCAATCTTCACCAAAATAATAACTCAGCAAACTAAACAATCCAAAAACAACAACCCAATTACAATTAAAGAAAATAAGATAGGGCAAGACAATTCATTTCACTACACTGAAATCCCCTAAACGAAAGGTACCCATTAGAAGGAACCTGCAGGCCAACTATTTAATGACTAAGATAACAAAACAAAATATTTACACCACAAAACCATTTAAACAATATTCGGTACCTCAAAAATGGGTGCCCAAAAAACACACTTTAAAACGTTCAAGTACCCCCAAAACAAAATTTGAGGGATCCTAAAGAGCAAAGCCTGAAGGACAACTAATCAAGTACTTCGCAAACCAAGTATAATTATTTAGAATTTTTAAAAATCAAAACCACATTAACAAAAATCGGGAGACCCCCTAGACAAAATCACAAAATATAGCTAAGTGTATAAGTAAAAACATAATAAAATAGATAGACCTCTAAAACAAAGCAAATAACCAGTAATTATCACTGTTCGAGAGGGTGAAATCCTTAAGTCAACTATTCAACAGATTTTATGAACCAAGCTATTTAACCAGTAACCAAATAACAAAGCGGACTCATCGATACTCAAATCAAGGCTCCATAAGAACTCCCTAGGCAGAAATAAGTAGCGTATATAGAGATTATCAATTCTTTAAAAAACACAACATTATTTACAATTAATGAATAAAATAAAATAAAAACACAGCAGTAATTAGTAAGAACTATGTTCTTAATAATAAGACAATAATAATCAGTGTTCAATAGAATAACTAAGAATCATCAATCCCTTTCAAGATAAAACAGGGGTCAAGACTGTAAGGGTCGATAATAATTAAAATCTCAGTCTCCGTAGTGTACATGTCTTTGATACTTGTTCAGATCATCTTTAAATGTTTTACATTCATGGCTCCAGCAAGAATGTTTTATATTAGACTTTGTGCATCTTAAATGATTACGCAGGTCACAATTTATACACTTAAAGTTAATGGAACAGCCCGCAGTAGGATGTTCAGCCGTACACCTAAGGCACCTAGTCCCGTTGGTGCAGTTGCAATTTGTATGTCCTAGTTCTCCACAGATCAAGCATTGTAAAATACTGTAAAATTTTCTGCAACATCCCATATAGACAAATCGTTTAGAGGATATAATACGAAAAACAACCGGTGACACATCAAAGACCAGTGATGGCCCATGATGGCCAGTTCTGCCCGGCATCTTGAACTTGAACTTAATGGAGATTTTCTGACCACAAAAGCCAGGATTCTGCTTTAGCAGTTGATCCAATAGCTTCTCAGTTTTGGTATTATATCTCTACAGTAAGCAAAATGATCCTAGACCATTTTCTATATGACTTTTCAAAAATAAACTTGTCCTTAAGATTAGGATTATCACTTAGGCAGGTCAATAACTTCGCAGCCGTTTCCTCTGTTGGAACCTCCACCAAAACTCCCCCCTTGGGGACCCCAAAGAGCTTATCAATACCAATTTGTAGCTCGCCAGATAACACGCCTGAATTCAGCAAAGCTAGCTTGATGGCCTCCAAAGATCCCTTCTCTAAGGGTCGAATAATGATCGCTTTCCCCGAAGTAGTCTGAGCAGCAGATTCAGGCATGGCATTAATATCAATTATATTAGGGAATTCTCCTGCAAAGCCCACACCGTATTCGCCCACAGTTTTGACTGGTGTAGGAGCTGCTGACATATTTCTGAAATTCAGGGCTCTGACAGCAGCATTTAAATTACCTATAGTCTCTGCAATATTACCGGCAAAAGTATCCATAACTTGACGGTGTTTGTTCAAAATAGAATTGGCAATAGCAAAAGTCAAGAAGAATTCTTCAAGTCTAGAAAGTGAATCATTTGACCTTTACTCCAAAACATCAATCCTCTTCTTCTATGATTGCACCCTCACGCCCAACCTACCACTCTCTAACATACTCCTGTCCAGATCATCCACATAAATTTCAGTATTAATGTTGTTCAACCAAGTTGAATTACACACTGAGCTTGATGCCCTACCATGTAAATGGTGGAAAATAAAATTGAAATTCACCGCCAATATGTCTTCGTATAAATAAACGAAATTAATATCTTTCTACAATTCCGTTTATTCTTTGTTCGTCATATACCATTTGTTTCAATCTTTCAATTGATTTACCTGTTTGTTACAATTTTGCTACGTGAAAAATTCTTTAGATCGGATTAAATATATCCATTTCCAATCAATTGAAAACCACACCAAACTTTGTACGTTATTTTCACCAAAATAACGTTTAGTTTCCATGACGATATAACGGTGACAACTTGTATCCGATGACAAATGAATCTTTGAACTCAATGTCCGCAGATTCTTATGGCAAAGAATCGTCTGACATTAAAGCAATTATTCAGCGCAAAGTCTTTGGAGGGTAATTAACAGAAAACGTATTTATCCTAGGATGATTCAGTGTTGAACCGTGTGTTTTTGTATTGACATTTCCTATGTTATTATTACTTTTGTCAATGCGTTAAAATATAAATAATTGGGATTGTTCGAAACGTTTGAGAAAGTTTTTTGTTTTAAATGCCCAATTGAAAGACACATCGGTTACAGAACGTGATTTTGTTATAAGTAGGGCAGTATTTATTTCTCTGTGCGTCGTCGCACCGCGATTTTGTCCGCAAATTTTAGTGTATTTTCTGAAATATATTAGCGAATTTCAGATATTTCTCCTATTATTGCCTAATTCCTATTATAATTTTTAGATGTTTTTACGACATGAGTTTGTGCAATTTTTTTCTCGAATACAATTTTTTACAGAAATTTGTCTATCAAATATATTAAATCCTTGGACTTTTTATACAACGAATATATGTTATACTTTTTGGTTCATATCAAGCGAGTGTGAAAGAATTTTGTGTCAGGAAAGGTTTGAGACATTTCTGGAATAAGAAAAAATTGTTTTTCTAGCTATATACAGTTGACTTCCGTTGTCTGGTTATACCCACGGTGTCGATGTCGAATAATCCTTCAAGGAATTCATAAATGTGACACAAAACAACAAGCACTGTATTACACAAAAAATTCCGTGTATGTACATTGCAATGTATCAAAACGTTGTCCATTTTAATGAAAGTATCAATCTCATTTAAAGACGCTGATAACATCACCAGAATTTAAAAAGTTTATGAGACAAATCATTAACCAGGTAATTTGAACTCTGCTTGATGTAAAAATCTTTTAAGTAGTGGATGCCTGAAATGAACGAACATTTTTGAGAATAGAGGCAGAAGAAAAATCAGATCGATAACTGGTCATCCAGAAGTGATTTGCTGTAGAAGTCTTATAATAAGTTAATAAGATTTTTGATTTTTAACATAATTAAGTAAAAGTGAATAAGTAATTCACTTATTTACTTCTTTATTTTTAAGAGAATTTAGATGTAAAATAAAAGTTCTTGATTTTTAACAGAATTTAGATAGTCTATCAAGTGGTGTTTAAAGAGATTTCACTTTGATCTATCTAAGATAATGCCCATAGATCAACAATATGACAAATGCTGCAATAAATAAAATGGGATCCTGAAAGGAAGTAACATTAAATTTATTGGTAGGAGAGAAAAATCTTTGACGTTAAACTTTTTAAGTATTATAGAAACTTTATGATTGACACTTTTGAATGGAATGGAAAAGAAACATATTACTAAAAGTTTTAATTGGAACATCTTTGTCCAAGAGTTTGGAAACTTTGGGACATTTTATCCAAACGACATCTGCTTTTGCATTTTATCTGCGTAGCATTTCACGTTTTAATCGATTTATATATGGGTCATTTTCTGTAAACGGAAATTTTATATGTCCCAGGCATATTAATAAAAGTTTGCATGACATGGGACTAATTTTGGACAGTGATCAGTTTTACTATATTGTAGTTCATATTTGTCGCCCATTAGCTAAAACAAATAATTTCTATTTTTAATATTTAAAAATTTAGTTTTTTTATTAAATGTCATCCTCCTTTATGTCTCAACAGCCAAATAATGAAATTGCAACTTCGTTTACAAGCCATCATTTGCTGCGTTTTTTTTACTTTGATGTTTTATAATAAATTAGACAATTTGAAATAAAAGCAGTAACAAAAAATCCGCTATGCATTAGAACAATTTTTTAAATTAGTTTTTTACAACTGTCCCCTAGCTTTTTTGTCATTCACCTGTCTTTAAATGTTAACACCTCATTCTGTACATAGATGGCAACACAATATAATTAAAGTATTATTCTTTTCTACTAAAGTCTATATTCACCAATTCAAGAGTTCGACTATACTAGCCGAATACCCGTTGAAAATCAACGGTTTCTCAATAAGCAACCCCTGAATCGCATAAATTTTTGAATAATTCACGTTTCACATTTTTTCTTAAAATCGAAAATTTTGGTTTGCAGGACCCCTAAAGAAGAAAATATTAGAAAACTGAAACTGCTCATTTTCTTCCTTTCTAACTATCTACACGCACACCAAATTTGAAGTTACTATCTCATACTGAAGCATGAAATTTTATCATTTCATTTTTCGAAAGTTTTCATGTGGCGCCCCCTCTTAAATGAACATTTATGAAAAACTCTATTCGTCTTGGGTTTTTATCACATGATTAGCTATATACCGTCTTGGGTATCTTCATCCAATGATTAGTCCATATATTAAATTTCAAGCCTCTGTCAAATTTTAAAGGAGCCGTTTCTCATTTATTCGGAAAATCGAACATTTTGGTGTGCGGCACCCCCTTAAGTAGGAAATATTGGAAATCTGAAATTGCACACTTTCTTCCTTCCGAACGGTTTATCCATATACCAAATGTGAAGTCCATATCTTATCGCAAATCATGCTTTCCTATCATTTCACTTTTTGAACGTTTTGGTGTGGATCACCCCTTCTAGAGAACGTTTTCGAAAAATTCGATTTTTCCAGAGGGTTTTATCGAATGACCAAGCCGTGTACCAAATTACAAGTCTTTATGTATTCGGGAAGTGCCTAAAAAAAGAGTGACAGACAGCTAGACAGACGGACACTTGGCAATTAGTATATATAATTAGCCGAATACCCGTTGAAAATCAACAGTCTCGCAATAAGCAATCCCTGAATATTGTAAATTTTTAATAATTCGCTTTTCTCATTTATTCGGCAAATCGAATATTTTAATGTGCGGAACCCCCTAAAGAAGAACATATTGTAAATTTTAAATTGCGCTCATCTTCCTTTCGAACTATCTACCAGTACACTAAATTAAAATCTCTATCTTATCCCGAAGCATACTATTTCATCATCTCCCCCTTTCGAACGTTTTTCTGTGGAGTACACCCATAAATGAACATTTTTGAAAAACTCCGTCCGCCTTGGGTTTCTTATCACATGATTGGCCCATATACCAAATATCAAGCCTCTATCACATTTAAAAGGAAGGTGCCTCATTTATTCCCAAAATCGAACATATTGGTGTTCGGCACCCCCTAAAGTTTCAAATATTGTAAATTTGAAATTGCACACTTTCTTCCTTCCAAACTATCTACCCGTACACCAAATTTCAAATTTCTATCTCATCACGAAGTATGTTTTTCTATCCCTTCATATTTCGAACGTTTTTCTGCGTTGCTCCCCCTTAAATAATCATTTTTGAAAAACCGTAATATCTTAGGTGTTTTTTATCAAATGATTACCCCATATACTGAATTTCAAGCCTCTATCACATTGTAAAGGAGGCGTTTTTCATTTGTTCATCAAATCGAACATTTCAATGTGAAGCACTCCCTACAGCAAATGTTGGAAAACTGAAATTGAACACTTTCTTCCATTCTAACTATCTAAACTTATACCAAATTTGAAATCTCTATCTCATTGCGAAGCATGCTTTTTCTATCATTTCACCTTTCGAATGTTTTTCTGTGGAGTACCTCCCCCCCCCCCCCCTTAAATATACATTTTTAAAAAACTCCATTCTCATTGGGTTTTCTGTTAAATGATTCGCCCCATATACCAAATATCAAGTCTCTAACACATTCTAAAAGGAGTGTTTCTACTTCATTCCGAAAATCGAACATTTTTGTGCGCAACACCCCCTAAAGTAGAATATATTGGAAAACTGAAATTATACACTTTCTTCCTTCCAAACTATCTACCCGTTCACCAAATTTCAAATCTCTATCTCATAACGAAGTATGTTTTCTTATCAATTCACCTTTCGAACGTTTACCTCTGGAGTACCCCCTTGAACGAACGTTTTTGAAAAACTATATTCATCTTGGGTGTTTTCATCAAATGATTAATCCATACACCTAATTTCAAGCCTGTATCAAATTTTAAAGGAGCGGTTTCTCATTTTTCTGGTAAATCGAACGTTTTGGTGGAAAGTAAAATCACATGATTTTTCATTCTCCTGTCGTCTTTTACCTGTCGTTTGGTACACAAGGGAATGACATTAGAACTGGTGAATTACATTTAAACTATATTTTCTTTTTAGAAGATAAAACAAATAAGTAGTTAGTTTTAAATATGAGATTGCAACTAAAGCAAAACAAATTTTTGATTTTTCTAATGATTATATATATATATATATATATATATATATATATATGCTTGGACTTGAACTTACAAAAAAAAATACTTGGGCTTTTGGCTTCGTCAAAATATTTTGACTTGAGAACGAATTTTACGAAGTGAACATTTCCATTTGCTTAGGCTTAGCCCTTTTTCCACGTGTAAAGCGATATTGCTTGATTTTTAAAGTTTTTCTTTATTCGTTTCCATACCTTTGAATTTTGTTGATTTTCTGTAATTTGATAACTCGTGTTTTGTATTTTTTTCCATTTGATTGATGATTTGCTGTTTTATATTTTATTCTGTGGGTGTTTTAGAAAGTTAGGTTTATCGTGTTGCATCTTCTTACTTTTCGTTCATTGGATTTTCAAACTACTGTTATATATATATATATATATATATATATATATATATACTAACAAAGCAGTTGCCTGTATTAAGTGCCATGCCCCTGTCATGCTGTCATTTACTTATTTACTTGTCTTGAACATAAAAAATTGCATTTTCTATTTAATTTCCCCAAAATGATCACTGGTACTGTTTATTAATTTCAGCTTAAACCACTCATGTTAAAATATAATGCAGAAAACAGGTTGAAAAATAGAAAAAAATATTGTGACAAGAAAGATGTAAAAGCCCGTTTAGATAAAATGATCCATATATCACTTAGGCGCAAAGTCATATTCTGTGTTTGTTTTAGGATTGTACATCATTTATATCACATTAAATGTAACTGCTGCCTATGTGAATACAACTGCCTTGTAATTCCTTCAAAAAAGCAGTCGTAAACAAAAGTTTCGCAATCTACAAGTGTTTTTCTAGCTCTATGAACCCTCTTCTTCACGTCAGAAAGAGTGTGCTCTTAATAAAAGCAAAAAATAATTATTATAAAGTTGCAATATCTATTATAAATCAGCAGTATAAATCCTACAATCGAATTATATTTGAAATATCTACATAATAAATCTCTTCAAAAGAACACACATTTTGGTTTATTTATCGGCGAAAACATTTATTTTCTCCTTCAGATGTATCGGGAGCAACTGGCATCCCAGGGGACAAATGATGCTTTGGACTAATTGTCCGTCGATTCTTATGGTAAAAGAATTCCTTGACATTAGAGTAATTATTCAGTGTTGAAAGTCTTTGGGGGGATAATTAAGGGCTAACGCTATTTATCATAGGTTAGTTCTGCGTTTGAAAGTATGTTTCTTGTCGAGACATGTCCTACATTGCTATTACTTGTGTCTATGTAATGTATTATTGATACTAGCTGCAAAGCCCGCATATAGCGGTCACTAAATATAGAAACCAGTTTCTATAGCAATCAATTTATTTTTAGCAATTAGTGTACGAAACAAGTAAAATATAACAAAGAAACGCGACCCCTATGCGGGAGCACAAGTCGCGAAGCAACAAAAGTAGGTCGAGGAATTAAGAGGGACCAGTGGAATCAGAATGCAATTCATCCTTTCAACGAAATGTAATAATAAATGTTTATATATAAGTAAAAATATTCATAAAAGTTATAAAACCATAAAAAAACCATAACAAGCAATCAGAAAATTTTCAGTTCAGCATTCGGTCGAATGAATTCATTGCAGAATAGAAAATACAACTGTATAGGATTAACAATTTCTATTCTCGACTTCTTATTTTTCAAGCAGTGTCTTTCCTGGAGAAAGAAGAGTCTAAATTTAA
Organism: Amaurobius ferox; assembly: GCA_951213105.1. NCBI lineage: Eukaryota > Metazoa > Arthropoda > Arachnida > Araneae > Amaurobiidae > Amaurobius > Amaurobius ferox. The sequence goes on from OX578135.1 coordinate 17,119,341, forward strand.
ATAGCAGTTGCGCAGAGTGCGGACGGTAGGTGGAGCTAGAAACCAGGTTATAAAGATGCGAGGTGGGAAGCACGAGGGGAGATGATACGAGTTTGCACGTGGAGCGTGGCGTGTGTGGATGCAGACGATGGTAGAAAGGGCGGATCAGTGGATCATGTACATGCTGATTTATTATTTGTAAATAACGTTAATGGAGTTTATTTTATTTTTTCTTCAGTTTAAAAATAAACGCGTTGTTTTCATCAAAAGACGCCTGCATGTTCATTCCAACATCTTTGCAAAACTGCATGGCATAAATACAGCAGAAACAAAAGGCAATCACGTAGGTAAGTCTAAGTGGTATAGAAGGCGATAAATAGCGGAGATACATTGGGGGATACTAAAGTGAAGTTTAAGCCCAGTGGAGTACTCCACAAGTTGAGGTTTTCTGAAGAAAGAATTAATTTTGTGGGAAACCCATAAAAAATGCCATATGAGCAAGCAGAGAATCTTCTTTTCGCGAATTACCGCGAGGTTTAAATATACAGGGTGATCCAAAAGTCCTTGACACATTTTAAAATTGAATATAAACTCAAGTTATTGCCGTATGATAGTAAGGTTTAGACTAAAATGCTTTATACGTTGAAAAATTTTGGCTAAACAAATAAAATAATTTAGTTCCAAACTTTGTTCATAGATGGCGCTATACCTTAAAAATACCAAAAAAAAGCATAAAAACTGAAGACGAGTAGTTACAGAGCATTTTTTTTTATTCGCTACCATATTTGAATATATGCGCTCTTTGTAGTTCTAACCACATCCAAACGGTACTCCATTTCCATCCACATGTTCGCTAGCATTGGTTGCGGAAGAGACAAGTTACATGTGTGATTCACGTCTTAGTACTTGAATGTCAGCCATAGCGGAAGCGTACACTTTGTCTTTGACATACCCCAGAAGAAATCAAGAGGTGTTAAATCTGGCAATCGAGGCGTTCATAACGATAGACCATCTCGTCCAATCCATCGGCTAGAAAACTCCCCATTCTAATAGTCTCTTACAATTTTACCCGAATGTGGAGGTGCACCATCCTGCTGCCAAAAAATGTTAGGATGCAAATGACAAACTTGAGGGACAGGGAAAATTTGCACCATATCCAGGTAAACGCCTTTTGTGACTGTAGTCTCAGCGAAAAAGAATGGGCCAACTACACGATCAGACATTAAGCCGCACCACACATTAATTTTTGGACTATCGCGGATCTTCTTAATAACCTGATGAGGGTTTTTAGATCCCCATATTCTTGTGTTGTGCCTATTGACCTATCCAGTCAAATGAAAAGTTGCTTCGTCTATAAAGAGAACGTGTCGTAAGAATTCATCATCTGATTCCATACGATCAAGGATCTCAATAGCAAAGTTCAAACGGCGCAGTTTGTCATTCGGCTGTAAAGCTTGCAGTAGCTGCACTTTGTATGCTTGAAACTTCAATCTTTTATGTGGAATTTGATGCACTGTTCCAAGTGGAATATCTAATTGTCGTGATGCATTCCTCATTGACGTTGTTGGATTGGAAACACATGTTTGTCGGACACGTGCAACATTTTGTTCGGTTGGGCTTGCCCGGCCACTTCTTTCTCGATCCCAAACGCTTCCAGAGTCTGAAAATTTACTATTCCAATCCAAAATGCTGTTTCGAGATGGAGGTTTTTTTTTTTAAACTTGGCACGATACTTCCTTTGAACTGTACTGATGGATTTAGTCTCAAAGTAAGAACCTATGCAATGAACTTTTTCGGCGGGAGTTGGCACTTTTTACTTCTCAGTGACAGTGTCAAAATGAATCTGAAAGAAAACGAAGTTATACAAAAATTTTTACAAGTAGCGCCATGTATGGCGAAAGTTTGGAACTAATTTTTTTATTTGCTTAATCAAAACTTTTCAACGTGAAAAGCATTTTAGTCCAAATCTCACTATCATACAGCAATTACTTGAGTTTTTATTCAATTTTAAAATGTGTCAAGGACTTTTGGATCACCCTGTATAACTTTCAGCTACATATGTATTTACAACAATACGATATTTTGAATCTGATGATAACGTTAGCCAACAATGACGAACGTCTCAACAATAGCGTCAGTATAACTCTCTGAATAACAAACATATTTTAATTATTTAAATGATTTAAATATTACTTTTTTTGGAACGGCAACAGCGTTTTGCAGCAATGAAAGATTATATTTTAAAGATAAATAGCTCAAAAAGTAAAATTTTAACATCATAATTTCATAGATTCCTTTTAAGTAATTCGTATAAAAAAATTCAAACCTCTATCAAAATTTTGGTACATGGGGCTCTTTAAAATATAATTGCCTGTAATTAGAAAATATAGGGAGATCCTATCACAAAAATTGTATTAGGAGATAGATTTTCTGGATGAGTATCTCTTTAGCTCTTTTTAAGACATTATTTCATCGGCCAAGTATTAAAATTTCTGTAGCAAAGAAACTATCAATTATTTTAAATTTTTTATACTTGAGATATAGAAATTGAAACTTTAAGCTTCAGTTTAAAAAAATAAAGATCACAGCACTAAACTTGAGATGGTGTGACTTAGACTTTTAAAACAGGTCTGTCTCCTTGTCACTTTTTTTTCTAGATATTTTTTTTCTCATTCTAAATATGGATAAATTTCTTATATGATAATTATTTCTATGATGATTTTTTGTGTGATACTTTTATAATTTTTTAGCACCACTGAATATACAGTATATAGTAAAATATTTTTTGGTTACAAATAAAACATATGCACAATATTTTATTTTAAATCCCAGCACCTTCAAAGCTCATTCATTTCGTGTTTACAACAAAACTTAATTCAGAAATTTATTATTAAAATCTCGCGAAAACACCTGTACTAACTGCCAAAACTAACCAAGGAAACGCGTGTTAATACAAACAAATCTCCCAATAAAGACCATATATTTTTTAAGATTAATAGCTAATGACTTCCTAATGACTTTATGAACAGAATAATTATTTAAATGACTGTCACTTCTTTTCTACACCGTATTAAAGAATAATTACTGGTTTCAGAAATAATTCTTCGGTACTAGAAGTTCAATCACTGTCTAGGAGAAAACATCGTAAAAGAATGTTGAGGTCTCATTTGCTGTCTTTTATGTTGTAGAACTCGTGTCTGTTATGAATATCCTGTCTTAAATACACCGGTATCTGTGATATTTTTATGGCACTGTGAATAATTATGTTCTAAGTTGCAATAAATGACCTTTAATAGTAATTGAAGCTAAATTGAAATCAGAATAAACAAAATGAAATTGTAAGTGTCATAAATTGCTTATTAATTTTGAATATAAAAGTACTTGCAGTGTCCAGATCCAGTCAACAATTTTTCAGGCAATATCCATATTCCATAATTCATTATTCATGATCCATATTATTTACTGTTTACATGTATCATATTTTTCATCAAAATTAATAGAAAATTAATTTGTTGTTTATCAGTTATCAAAAGGAGTTATCAAGATACTTGAAAAAAATTGTTCTTTTTTGCAAGAAACCCGATATCAATAAAATAATCATGAATTTGGTATTCTTATTCTAATCGATAAAAACATTTTATTGATTTTCAACGAGATGTAGATATAGCTGTGGAGTTAAGACATTTGTGTTATCGTTTTCTTAAACTATCGAACTTTGTTATTATGTATGGAAAGGCATGTGTTGGATTCATCAGATTTTTTTAGATTAGACGAGAAACCCAGTTAGCTTTATAAGTGTTGAATTCACAGCAGTAAAAGGTTTCACAGACCTGCCACCATGGTTTGGTATAAAACGTATAGTTAGCACAAACAATTGCTTCACGCGAAATGTGCTGTTTTCTTATATACCTAAATATTCTAGAAATAAATTCTATATAAAATATGATTTCGTGTAGTTAGATATTAAAAAGAATGAAAGTCGCAATCAAGAAAGCTGCGAAAATATTTGCAGCAATTGGACTAAAAATAACTTGCGCGAAAAATAGAATATTTTATTACATTAGCCTTCTTAATGGACTGCACATCAGTGTGCCGCGAAATTGCTGGGTTGTGTCGCGCTAAAATATTTTTTATTGATGTTGAAAATTGAATTATTTATTAATGTGGGAAATGAAACATGATATCATTTGCTTCAAATAAATTGATGGAAAAATATCGACTGAATAATTCTATCTCCATGAAAGGTTTGGCGATATTTTAAAAAATCGCCAAATTTAGCGCCAAGTGGGACTGTCAGTTCTACAGTCCCACTTGGCTATAAATTTGGCGATTTCTTAAAATGTCACTAAATTGGCGAAAATGTAGCCAAACCTTCCATGGAGATAGCATTATTCAGACGATATTTTTTCCACCAATTTATTCGAAGCAAATGATATCATGTCGCTTAGCAACGGATTTAAATCCAATGTGTTTATGCAGCATATGATTTTTATTAAATCTTTTCCGATTTTAATACAGATCATAAAATAAATTTCATTGACATTGCATTTTTGACTGGATAATATTAATAACCGTCTTCAGGTTTAAACATTATTATTATTGATATTTTCAGGGATTATTGATATTTTCAAGTTATTATGACATTGTCCAACCCGTCCAACTCTTTTCCTGTTTCAACAATCGGCTAAATGAGTTTATTGGCTAAACACAATATATAAGTTTATTAGCTAAACACAATGTATAAACTTGAAAACTCTTTGCCAAAATAAATGAAAGTGATGTACGCAGTTCGTAATTAATAAAATTAAAAGAAAAATCAAACCGTTCATTTATAAGATATATTTTTATATCCATTTATTTATTATTCAAATCGAAAAAATAATAATAGAAATTAACAAACATGTTTAAGTTAATTGCGTTGCTGAACAACAAGGTATAAGATAGAATCTTGCTCATAAAATATTTAAATATCCATTTTAAATTCTTAATACTTTTCATTGTTGAGTAAAAGCTTGTGAAAAATAAACAATGGTGATATACTTTCCATTTAAATTCATGTTTCAAGCATTAATGTTATAAAATATTTCATGTTTTCAGAAAGTGACTAATTAGCTCAAAATCTTCCACCAAACTCAGAGATAAAGTTTTAATTCACTTCAACGTTTTGAACAAACGATTGCCAACCATTTCGTTTGGACGAACCAGGGAGTTAGAGAGCAGAACTCCTAGGAAAAAAATTCGTTTTTCATTAATATATCCACAACCCCTGCTCGTAGAAATTCGAAATTTAGATTAAATTTAAGGGAGCCTATTTCAAAGCTGCCTTCAAAATTTCGTCAAATTTGGTTCAGCCGTTCTCCCGTGATGATGAGACAAACAAACAGACAGACAAACAGATTTTAAATTTTATTTATATAGACAAACAGCATGCCCGTTCTTCGTAAGGAGTACATAATATAAAGAAACTTAAAATTCACAATCATGTGAAAATTTCTATAGTACACTAAATGGCATTGTTAATCAAAATATTATGTTAAAATATTAAATTTATTGCTCCAGAAAGAGGTTTAAAAATATTTGTTCTCATTATTCAAAATTATCTTCAAGGGCAGATCTGAAGAATAAAACACCCTGGTCTCCTTTCTAAGCAAATTTACAAAACATATGAAATTGAATCAATATATGCAAAATAAATGCATTAAAATTGCATGGGACCCGTACTACATATATACGCGAATATTAGAAGATATAACCTGTATTAGTACATTACATGTATAAATTGCAAATATCAATAAACCCGTAATATTTAAACCTAGGCCGTAATTGATTCCAATATATGCCAAAATGAAAGCGCGAAAATTATATGGGAATATATATACCCGTACTACTTATATTGTCGCAGATTAGAAAATATGCCAGTGTGTTAGTAGAAGATTACCCGTATTATAATATGAGTCTAAAAAATATTTGCCAAAATGAAACAGATGATGTAATAAATTAAAAACATCAATAATCCCCGTAATCTTTATACAGAACGCCGTAATTGATTCCAATGTATGCCAATATATATCAAAATATATGACAATGTACCTGTTCTACTTATATTCTCGTAGATTAGAAGATATACCAGTGCATTTGAAGAAGATTAGTCATACAACGTACAATACAACTCCGAGTAAAAATATTAGAATAAGGCATTTCATTTGTAATTTGAATTGCATTTAGCTTCATTTCAGCACAGCAAATTTGAAAAACAACAACGGTTGATGTTTTAATAAATGTACATGTTATTAAAGTAAATTAAAACCCAATAAAAGTTTTAATTTCGAGCAAATATTGTAGATTTTAATAAAGGTTTTCATTATTCAAAATATTAGAATACTAAAATAGGTGGTTCAATACACTTATGAATTCAGAATACTTATGAATTTCCTGAATGGTTCAGATGACCCGTTCTACTTTTTTACTGTTTCAACAATCGGCTAAATGAGTTTGTTGGCTAAACGCAATATATAAATTTATTAGCAAAACATAATATTGTGAGACCAGAAATTGTTCTCACATTTGATGAGGCACTTTTATGTGTGAAATTTATGGTGGCCAGAACGGCAGACAAAGCTTGTAGTCTGGCTGGCACCAAGGTTTATTAGGGCTTGAACCTAAAGGTCAGAAGACTATAAATTTAGGGGTTCCATACCAGAGGGGCTGAGCTGGGCTGTACTAGAGGTGCAATGGTGCCATCGGGTAGAGGGTAACCAATAAGCGCCAAAAAGAAGTAAAGGCGGAGTTACCCCCTCCCCCCACCACTACCCCCACCACATCGAGGGATCCACAGCCTGTGACCCGAGAACGAGATCAGACATTGACGAAGAAAGTAATGGAATTTCAGACATGGAAAGAGATATACATTGAGAAACAACCAAGACAGTTGGATTTTGACTTAGGAGACAAGAGCAGACCAGAAATAAGACAATCATGACTTTGTGACTGAAAGATGCTGGTGAACAGTTGTTCAGAGTTGACCGGTGCAGATATGTTATATGACTTGTGGATAGAACCGCCTAATAGCATGAAATAAGTGGAGTGTTTGAGTTAGCAGTATTCAATGAAGTTACGAGTGTGGTGAGGTGGATTTTACACATAAATACAATAAATATTAAACACTTAAATACATTACCGATACTCACCAAATAGTTCCACCAGGCTCAAGCGCGTTAAAGTATAGTGGGGTCCGATTGGACCTAAGTACATTGCGTTTGCTGAAACAATTAATCACTCCCTTTTTTGTGGCCACCTAACAATTTATTTACAAAACACATGAAATCTCAATTCAAACATTAAATACAAAATACACAATTACAAATGAGTTCCCAATTTACCTAAGCTTGACCTCAGGGTGCACAGTTTATTTTCCATTAATTTGCATATTTATCTTATTTATCATCCAAACTTGTAATTAATTACTTTTGTTAAGAAAACAATATATATATATATTCAATTTTGCAAATCTCCCATTTAGCATAACTTTGCCCTTACACTATTAGCTCCCACAAATTAAGCTTAAACATTCATATACACATTTTAAATCAATATATAATTCTCATACCTTCATTACATACGAACTCCACTGAGTGCTGTAGCTGACCTCTGCACGTTGGAATCGGTGGCACGATTAATTTAAGTTTGGTTCATTTATTTGAATAGTTCATGGAAAACACTACCAGTCTGAGAAACACGGTTGCGTATCATCAGGTGACGAAAACTTTTGCCAAGTATTATTTTGGAGATGGGCACACTGTCCACTTTCCTTCTCCTCCTCTTAAACGTCGGCTTAGTCCCAGCGGCTCTTGAGTGAGCATGCGTACAGGTTTTACCGAAGTGGTACGTTTTCGTAGAGGTTTGTCTGCTACTTAGGAGCCCGGAATTGATGCTCCGCAAATATCCCGTGCACACAGTGTCACAGTTACCACGGCTTAAATGCAGCTAAGGAGCAAGATCCTACACCGCGCCGTTTTAGTGGTAGAGCTGTGTTGTACTGCAACCAAGCACAAACAAATGACGATGGGCATACTGTTCACTTTCCTTCTCCTCCTCTTAACTCCTCCTCTTAGCTCAGAAAAGCAACTGACGATTTTTTTTACATTTCTAAAAACTTCAGAATTTGTAAACAAGGGGAACGACAAAAATACAGGGAGAAAGTCCCCCACTTCCCATTCGCTGCTTCCCAAAACGCAATAAAAAAGGCTGTCCAAAAATGCTTCATACCATTGGTTTTTGAAGCGACGCTCATTTTTTATGCGCTCCACTAAAATACAAGAACCAGAGGGCATTCTCGACAACCGGGTGGTTCCAAGGACGTAACCCGACGCGAGCCACACCTGACAGGGCTATAAATTTTCAAAGATTTGTAGCTCAACTTTGACGTTTTTGCTGCAATTAATTCTCCGAATATTTACAATCCATGTCAGTGCGCATACAACCCAACGGCGCCAAAAATCCCAATTCCGTCTGTGCAAAGGCCTAGCTATCTACATAAAACAAAAACATAGTATACATTTCAATATATTTACACCATTCCCTTTTCCCAAGGTTATGTATAAAAAAAATATGTGATCATCATATCACAACGAGTGGGCATTACACTTCGAGTTGATGCGTGTAACTACAGACGAGATTAACCAAGTGCTGCTAACAAGGCCCAAATTGAAGGTATGTGTTCATCAATCATCCACAGGTTAATAAATACGTTAGGCATATGGTTCAGGGTCTCACATGCTCTCCTCTCACATTCGATCTTAATAAATAATTAATAGGAAGAGTAGTTAATGTATTGGAATTGAATAGGTTATTTGTGTCTTTAATAAATATAAATTCATTAAGTATAATTGTTATTTTAATATTAAATTCATTAAGTTGACATGGTCGTTATTCTCATATAGTGGAATTAAATTAATGTACATTGCTTGTTGTGCCACAAAACCCTCCAATTATTTGTCTTTTATTTAACTGGTCACTTTCGGAGCTTCGGATAGGGGAATTGAACATTTCCGGTTATTCACTTCCGATGGGAAGAAAGGGGTTCCTCTAATGATCTTTTGCAAGACAATCCATCATTACCCTGTCACAAATCAGGGGTTGCTGTTTTTTGTTTACATTCTGGGCCAAGATGGCCTATTAAAGGGAAGATGTCAATGTGTGTCACCCCGTATGCAATTGTAATGAGAGTACAGAATTCTGTGAAAAGTATATTTTCAATGGCTGATTAAAAAAAAAGGTGTCATTGTATGAATAAGGTTAAGCAAAAATATTATATGTAATGAATCTATTAATTATGAAAGATGTTAGATTAAGGAGGGAAAATAATTGTGTTGAAAAAGTAATATACTATGTAATTTGTAAAAAAAATGTGTAATGGTGTTAAAAATATAAAAGTTAAATAGTTAGTGTGCAACATTTCAAAGTGAATGTACATATGTTTAAAATACTTTAAAATTATCAAAATTTAATTATGCTTCAATTGGAAGCTTAACCTGGTGGATTTGATGTCTGCATAACTTTTGATATACGGTAATATATGTGTTCAAAAAACTGTTGGTGTTTACAGCAAGACTGTTTGAACTACAATTCTGGACGAACTTTGTCCCAAAAGGTGAAAAATGCCAATTAGAGAGTGGCAAGTGAATCGAACTTTGTTTCGAACTCTATTGGTGTTGAATTTTTTTTTGTTTTTTGTCCGAGGAGAGATATGTGAGACCAGAAATTGTTCTCACATTTGATAAGACACTTTTATGTGTGAAATTTATGGTGGCCAGAACGGCAGACAAAGCTTGTAGTCTGGCTGGCACCAAGGTTTATTAGGACTTGAACCTAAAGGTCAGAAGACTATAAATTTAGGGGAGCCGTACCAGAAGGGCTGAGCTGGGCCGTACTAGAGATGCAGTGGTGCCATTGGGTAAGGGGTAACCAATAAGCGCCAAAACGAAGTAAAGGCGGAGTTACCCCCTCCCCCACCGAGGGATCCACAGTCTGTGACCCGATAACGATATCAGACATTGACGAAGAAAGTAATGGAATTTCAGACATGGAAAGAGATATACTTTGAGAAACAACCAAGACAGTTGGATTTTGACTTAGGAGACAAGAGCAGACCAGAAATAAGACAATCATGACTTTGTGACTTAAAAATGCGATATGCTAAAATGACTTAAGAAAGATGCTGGTGAACAGTTGTTCAGAGTTGACTGGTGCAGATATGTTATATGACTTGTGGATAGAACCGCCTAATAGCATGAAATAAGTGGAGTGTTTGAGTTAGCAGTATTCAATGAAGTTACGAGGGGGCATTACACTTCGAGTTGATGCGTGTAACTACAGACGAGATTAACCAAGTGCTGCTAACAAAGCCCAAATTGAAGGTATATGTTCATCAATCATCCACAGGTTAATAAATACGTTAGGTATATGGTTCAGGGTCTCACATGCTCTCCTCTCACATTCGATCTTAATAAATAATTAATAGGAAGAGTAGTTAATGTATTGGAATTGAATAGGTATTTTGTGTCTTTAATAAATGTTATTGTTAAGTTTAAATTCGTCTAATCTTTTTAATAATTAAATTCTTTTCAGGACTCACACGAAAGGTAAAATAATTGGAGGGTTTTGCGGCACAACAAGCAATGTACATTAAATTAATTCCACTATATGAGAATAAGGGCCATGTCAACTTAATGAATTAAATATTAAAATAACAATTATACTTAATGAATTTATAATTAAAAGTGTAACTTTAACTATTTATTTATTTTCGGTTCCCACATTTGGTGCCGTGACCAGGATAAATTTTCCACATAAAAGTGTCTCATCAAATGTGAGAACAATTTCTGGTCTCACAATTATATAAGCTTGAAAACTATTTTCCTAAATAAATTAAAGTGATCTACGCAGTCCGCAATTAATATAATTAAAAGAAAAATCACATCGTTATTTATAAGATATATTTTTATACCCATTTATTTATATTCAAATTGAAAAAATAATAATAAAAGTTAACAAACACATTTAATTTAACTGCGTTGCCGGGAAATATGGTATAAGATAGAATCTTCCTTATAAAATGCTAATAATTAAATAACTATTTTGATTTCTCAATAATTTTCATTGTTGAGTAACAGCTTGTGAAAAATAAACCATGGAGATATATTTTCCATTTAAATTCATGTTTCAAACATTAATGTTTTCAAACAGTTTATGCTTTCAGAAAGTGACTAATTAGCACAAAAATCTCCCACAAAAATCTGAGATAAAGATTTTATTTGTTTTCACATTTTAAACAAGCGATTTCCAACCTTTTCGTTTGGAGGTATCATAGAGTTAAAGAGTAGAACTCCTAGGGAAACGTTTCGTTTTTCATTAATATCTCGTCAACTCCTGGACTTAGAAACTCAAAACTTGGACTAAATTTAAAGAGGGCCATTTCAAAGCCACCTCCAGAATTTCATTAAATTTGGTTCGGCCGTTCTCCCGTCATCATGAGACTAACGAAAGTTTTATTTTTCAATAATATCTCGGGAATCCCTGGTTATAGAAACTCGAAACATGGACTAAATTTTAAGAGGGGCAATTTCAAGGCTATTCATTCCAATTTCATCGTATTCTGTTCAGCCGTTCTCCCATGATAATGGGTCAAACAGACAGACAGATTTTCAATTTTATTTATATAGATTGTATGCAAAGTCTTGTTATTTGCATATTTCATAACATTATCTTTGGTTTAATCGTAGATTGATCTTTTTTCATGGTAATTTTCGTGGTCATTTTCGAATTTCCATGGTTTATAGGTAATTTTCGACTTTTTGACTGGTATTTCCTTAACTATAAATTTAAAAGCTCACAAAAAAATTTGATGTGGGTAACACATGACATACCCTACGGACTCAAATTCATCTTTCCTTTATTTCTTCAATAATTCATTAAATTGAATTTAATTGTGTAAAATAACATGCATAATTATTTGAAATGACGCTGAATTTGTACTTTTAATTCAATTTCCGTTTTCATTTACTAACTGGAAGAATTTTCAAAAGGCGGCATAGCAAAAATGAGTCAATACAGAATATCTCGAGAACGGCTTATTTTAGAGTAATGGGGTTGGTCTTATTATTTTTATTGTTAAGAATTACGTATAAAAATAAAGCATTCAATTGATACATTTTACCATATGTAGTCTTTAATTTCATATTTTAACGATTTTTGCAAGCTATTTCGCAAAAAAGAGCAGGGTTTTTTTTCGCAGCGTACCAAACTCTAAACAGCACCAAGGTAACCCATAAAGAGCCGATCTCTCAATTTTTTTTTAATTTGGTCAAATAATTTTTGAGTTGGAGTGGATTCATGCATTGTAGAGACAGACAGACAGACACACACAGAGGGACGTCAAGCGAAAACTGGTTTTTTCGTATTCTAGAACTCCGAAAACGTGGAGATCTGTCAAAAACTCGAGTTGCCGTTTTCGGCACGATTCTAATACTTTCCCTATACATTACCATATATTGCAGGGAAAGTAAATATAACTCAAAATATGCTATAAAATTTTGTAAGTATTTTTAATTTAACCAATTTTTCAATAGAAAAATCATTTTTTAAAATTCCAAATTGATTAACATTTAAATTGTAGTGCGTGTGATTGTATATATCTGCGATATTTGGAAATATATATATATTTTAACAGCGGATGTGAGATAAAAGGTATTTGTTGTTGAGACCCAGACCGTCCGACCTACCAGAAAGGTGTAAGGTAACCGTTTGGACAGCCGGGAAGTGCCACCCAATTTAGACGGGAACCCAGTGGGGGAGACATCCACAGGGACTGTACCCTTCTTCCCCTACCACCAACCTCTCGGAAGGACTTACGGACCCACATGTTTAACGTGATCGCATGAGCACGGCGGCAGTTGGGGCAGCGTGCAAATCCAGAGCGCAAACCACCGGGCTACCGCGCCCGAAATGTGCCAACAGCACGCGGTGTTCCCAGGTGGTCACCCACCCAAGTTCTAAACGCGCCCGATTCTGCTTGACTTCGGTGATCTAACGAGAACCGGGTAAGAAAAAAGGTGTAAAAATTAATTATGGTATTAAAAGCATTCCGTAAAACTCTTATTTCAGCGGTAAGCAAACAACTGATCTCAAGCTGTTTAGGTGAAAGTCTTAACCATTATGCTACTGAAGCGATTACATTTCATTTTATATATGCAGCGGATCCTACTTTCCCATCTTCTAGATTTCATTTGGAAGTTTTAATGGCTGGGGATTCACTAGGCGTAAATGCTTGGGGTCCTAAGGGCGTGTTACTTTACGATGTGTGAGAGAATTTTTTATTACCTCCACATAAATTTAATTGAACTAAATGTCAACCACTGGCGACCGTATGACTGCATTCATCAGTTTTTAACGATTACAGCGTTTCTTGACACCTTCTGCTACTTGTTGTTGGAGGTCATAAATCCTATTCAACTTGGGACATTTTTAAGAGTAGGTGTATTGTGATCAGGCATTAATATGAGGAAGATATTGATTTTTTTTATTTATAACATTATAAAATATCATTCATAACTGCATACAGTGACTGAATTTCTTGTCTTTTACGGTATAAAAAAATGGAAACTAAATCTAGCAGTCCTAAATTGCCCACAAAAGATTTTCGAAGTTAAATGTGTTTCTAAATCTTACATAAGCTGGGTCTATTCAGAGAGAGGAAATTTCAGAGATAAATAGTAGTACGAAAAGATGAATGGCTATAATTTAGTGCTGAAGCTAGATATCTGTTTGTTTTTGTCACGTCCGTGGTCTGTTTGTATTATGCTTTTATTGTGATATTAAAACACATTTTATTTTACGGTTTGAAAGAATAAAGTGCCATTAAATTTCTAATACTTTTGAATGTGGAAAGAATATTGCATTGTTAGTTTTGCATGATATTATTTAAAGTAATTTTTAAAAACGCCACCCACTTGATCTGTGAACCAAATAGTATTTTGCCACGTAAATAATTTGAAATACTATAAATTTAAACCCATACTAATTATTCGAAAACTAATTAAACGTATTTAAAATACAGATTACATTTTAATGTATATGCATGCATAATAAAAATACAGGATAAATCGGGAACAGTGCCGGATTTAGAAGTCAGCAAGATGGGCAATGACATTGCTACTCCAGAACAGGCCCAGCGATAGGGGGAAGACAAGACCGCACCGGGGCTAATAGATTCAAGATCTCCAAGCGCTCTATTTCGAGAGTATCCTAATTCAAATATGCTTTTAGAATTTTTGTAGAACTAAGGTTGTTATGTTGTTTGATAAAAATAACATGCTTGTTGCCATTCGGCAAATGAAAATAACGTGCGTAAATTACTCACAGTATCGCCACCTAAGTTGCCCTTCGCACCTTAGGCAACTAATGATTAGTGTCGGGCCTTCTCTCGTGTGTGTTGCTTCATTTGTGGTCAATTCTGTGGCCGACTGGAATCACTCAATCAACAGTCTGGCTCTACTAACTATAATTTATGCAACGGATTTGTGAATAGCGAAACAGATATGGACTAATCACTACAAACTAAGAAGCACACCGTTTATTGTAGGTGTTTTAATCAGCTGAATGGCGTACTTAGACACGATTGTGTGGTTGGTTGAAATATTCTGAGAGTTATACAATATGATAGAAAAATTGTCTCAAGTAATTATTGATATATTATCAAAAATCACGTATGTTGTTGCACAGAAATAGCAAGAAACTGGCTAAAATAGGAAAATGTAAATAAAATCAGAAACTACTTAAGTTGAAAATCAAATTGATGCTTTTTAAGTGTCTGAGCTCCTGCCTTCTATACTTTTGTCGGCTGCGCCTTTTCTTTTAAATACGCCCCTGAACTCGGAGTAATAGGGTGAGTTTAAAGTCGCGCAGCGCACATCAAAATCCATTTCACTGCTGGAAGTTAATAACGTTACTGCTGGTTCCAGCAGGAGGGTGCGACTTGTCACACATCAAGCAGCACTATCCATTTTTTTAACTGATTTTTTCGGTGAGCGCATAATTTTCTAGGGATTATGGTCCCCTCGCTCCCAGATTTATCACCCCCCGATTTCTTCCTATGGGGGCATCTGATAAAATGTGATTTACGTGAGTAATCCACACATGATTGCTGAGCTGAACACGAGCATCACAACAGCCATTTCAACATCAATACTGCCATGCTCCGCAAAGTCTCACGAAATCTGCTGAAACGAATACTCTTTTGCATTCGCGAAACAGGACATCATTTCCACATTTCCAACATTTATTGTAACACCTAAAGTTTGTCCGCTAAAAATAAAAGGTAACATTTCAACTAATCTCTGTAATACTTTGCTTTTATTTAAATTCTCATGCTGGTACTTTTATGGGCAGTTAAACTTTGATGTGCGCGACTTTAAACTTACCCTGTATTTTTCGCGATCAACTATTAATCCGTATTTTATGTTGTTATTTCTGAATTATATATTCTACTAATATACTAAATAGGACACGGCGATAATATACAGTGTCTTTCAAAAGTCCGTATAAACTTTAAAAATTCATTAAAAATCGAAAAATCATCGCATTAAGGTACGATTTGTACCATAAGTATTGCCAAGATGGGGGTTTTTTTTTTTGACGTGAAAAAATTTTGTAGTTTAAGAAATCACCTATAGGTGGCGCTTACCCGAATACACCTCCCAGAAGTATGCAAATGAGGCTGTTATAAAAGAGCTGTAGTACTCTGTAGATTCTTCATTTGATTCACTTGTAAACGGTGCAAAGAAGAAGCTTTTGCGAGAATGTTAACTTTGATCGAGAAATCCCTGTTAGTGAAGCTGTATTACGTGAGCTGAAAATCAGCATCAGATGCTTTACGAAAATTCTGATTTAAGAAAAATCTAACGAAAGGAAAAGGTCCTATCACCTGTTCAGGGTTACTTAGGCTTGCCACACGATTTGACACGTACAGTAAGTTATTTTAATTGTCTTTCCAATGCGTTCAGCGCCACCTATAGGTGATTCTTTAAACTACAAAATTTTTTCACGTCACCCCTCTTTCCCCATCCTAGCTATACTTATGGTACAAACCGTACCTCAATGCGATGCTTTTTCGATTTTTAATAAATTTTTAAAGTTTATACGGATATATATATTTTTTACAGAATAATAAAAATATCTGACACGTTGACATTTTCCGCAGCAAGGTGAGTAATGTACCAGCTTAGGTGAAGGTCGGTACAAATCGAAGAACACATGTAAAATTAAAATTTCAATAGGAACTATATTCTTTATTGATAATTGATAATAATAGATAACTAAAAATAATAATAGATAACTAAAACATAAATGTGAAACATGAAATGAAATATGAAATATGAAAACAGAAACATTTTGGTCACTATATGATTCAGAGAAAAAAAATATTATGCTAGAATAAACAGCTCTTAAGATATTCAGTTTTGATTTTGGAGTATGGTTTTTTGGCGCCATTTTACAATGCGTCAAATCGTCAAGTAAAAATACTTAATCTATAATTCAAAATTCAAAAACATTTTAAACTAATTCTCATTTCACGTGTAATTTTTTATACGGAACTCAAATTTACACTTATAAATAAAAGACAACCTTCAGCATGTAGGACGCATCCTATGCTGCCCACATTAGAAAATTATGTTCACAAATATAGCCAGTAACATTTTAAAAAATATCACTCATAACTGTACACGTTCTTTAAACTTTCATTTGCTGGTTAAAGCGATAGCACTACATCTATAAATCCAAATCCGTCTACGGAGGATAATGGAAGTTAAATACGTTCCCAAATCTAACATAAGCCATGGCCATTCAAAAAGAGGGAGAAGTTTCAGCGATAAATAGTGGAGGGTTAAGATTGATGGCTGCACTTTAACCAAGCTAAATGCTTTTTCCCGTTACTTTCTTTGTCCATTGCAGCACATTTGGATTAAACTTTGATTATTCGGATTAAAACCCCTTTTATATAATCATTTGGTAGAATAAAGTGCTATCAAATCCCTAATATCCTTTAAAGCTAAAGAATGCTATTTTGCTCTTTTTCACTCGCTTGACTTTTTTGTAAACTGGAGTCTTATCCCATCTATTAGGATATTTAAGATTTAGTGTCGTCAGCACGAAATAGTATCGGAATTGTTATTACTTTATAATGAATTTCGCACACGGTTACGATTCCGCGCAGACGACACAAAGGCCTATATAAAAAAGAAATTACGACATAAATATATAGAGAACTATGTACTTGTATGAACCCAGGTATTTCTTCTAGTTTATATAAGATACCACTGAAATATAATTAATGTGATATTACATCAGAAATATTTTAGGCACAAGTTATTAAGCTTAACAACCCAATAAGCTTAACTTATTAATTTTAAAAAACAAGTCGAACAATTTTGTAAATAGGTGGAACAGTTTTTGAAATTATTAACAGTCATTATACAGACCGACAAAACAGGAATTTTAACTTCAGTCGTTTTCCTAAAAGAGGTGTGTGTATGTGGAGGGGGGGGGGGTAAAACTTAATATGAATGAGAGAAGCAAAGTCCATTCTCCATTCCTAAATTTAAATTCCATTCTCTATTCCTAAATTAAAATACCATTCTCTATTCCTAATAAATATTTGCCTGAATTTCGGGATCCCTTTATCTCGAAAACTACAATAGGTAAGAAGATGAAAATTCACCCACATACTTGGTTGTACCAATACCAATTTGTTATATGTTGTTTTTAAACGGAGAGTATACTTTTAACAATTGGTACATTTAACCGCATAGTTTCACAAAAAAAATCTGATGTGGGCAGCACATGACTTTCCTTATAGAGTGCAATGAAGTGACTCATTTTACAGTCAAAAAGTAATGTATAAGATCCACGTTACTGTGTTTTTACAGTTGAATTGTACATTCAAAGATTTTCCGGATGACAACATGTAAAACTATTTCAAAATAGCCAATTAATTTATATTTCATGCAACTCTAAATAAACAATTATCAATATTGATAGCATCCACAATAAGCAACATAGTCCATATATTAAAATATTTTAATAATTTATTCATCAATTAGGCGCGATGTTCACTAATTTTGACGATATTTTTGTCAATCTGAGGCGAAATATCGCCAAGTTGGCGATACTTTGCTAAATTATCCTCCATGTTCACCAAATGCGTCAGCAAGTGTTAAAGACAAGCGGAGAGAAAAAGCATTTCTTATATACTTGAAGGTCTGCCCGTCATGTGACGGAAATTTGAATTATCGAATCATTACTTCACAATTGGCGTCATTTTACTTAACGAAATAAACATTTTCTATGAATCTTGTGGTCCCTTTAACTTGAAAACTGGAATAGGTAAGAAGATGAAAATTTACATATATACGTGAAATTTCACATAGATGTGCTGAATCACGAAAACGAACTGCAACAAAGTGAAATGCCCGTTTTTAGACTTAAAAATGCTGCGGTATTTATAATACTTTAGCGCATTTATAATACGCAACCAGTATGTATAATACAACCTTCAGTTTTTATAATACTGGATACGTTTCTGCAAAACACATCTTTAGTGGTACACACTCTTAAATCGGGAATCTGTCAACTACTTAGGAAGTATACTATACGCAACTTTTTTGCATTTCAGCTGAATTGATGGAACTTGCATCTATAGGCGTTCAGTTTCATAATGGTGGTTATAAAGTTTCAACACTGGTTTAATAGTTAGATGTGACATTAATTCGATAAACTTCTTTTGGCGATCCGAAGTACATTTAAATATTTTTATTTTTCAACAATTGGGCTAAAGAAGATAAATCTACGATAGAAACTAGAAAGTCATAATAATCTTCGTAGTGCTCTAATATCTTAAATCGTTGGGAATTCTAAGATTGCAGCATATCTTCCAGATTTAGATTTATTCCTTTGTTTGATATTGAAAAACCTAAATATTAAATCTCTTCAATCGCAAATTCACATATAGATAGTTTCTGCGTCACTCTTGCTTCACAAAGTTTCATTAACATTCTACGAAATTGAGTCCTCTGATCTTCGAATATTTTAATACCTAGCTATACTTTTGCTTTATTAATCGACAGATAGTTTCAGTGTCACTTTTGCTTCACGAAGTTTCATTAATGCTCTACGAAGTTGAGTCCTCTGATCTTCGAATATTTTAATACCCAGTTATGCTTTTGCTTTATTAATCGATAGATAGTTTCAGTGTCACTCTTGCTTCACGAGGTTTCATTAATACTCTACGAAGTTGAGTCCTCTGATCATCGAATATTTTAATACCTAGCTATGCTTTTGTTTTATTAATACATTGTCTTCCAATTTTTAATTCATCAAACGGCACATGAATTCCTAGCTGTATTCACTAAGAAAGTGTCTTGAATTCTTTCGATGTTCTTTCTCCTTACTCTAAGGTTTTTCTTTACAACTTTTCTAATTTTCGTTTGAGAACAATTTGCTTTCTGCAACACACGACGGAACTACTTATTGACAGAATCTCTGACATTATATCCTAAAAAATCTGTTTTGGTCAGCACATGACTTTCTCTACCCACTAAAATTCATTTTCTCTTTCTTTCTTTCATAATTCATTAAATTTAATTTAATTATACAAAAACACACGGATAATTACTTTAAATTACACTAAATTTAGAGATTTACTTAAATTTTTATTTTCATTTTGCGACTGGACGTATTTTAAAGACGGCGATGCAAACATGTGAATGAAACTAATGTATCTCAAGAACGGTTAAGCGTTGTTGTTGTTGAAACCCAGACCGTCCGACCTACCAGAAAGGTGTAAGGTAACTGTTTGGACGGTCGGGAAGTGCCACCCAATTTAGACCGGAACCCAGTGGGGGAAGCATCCACAGGGACCGTACCCTCCTTCCCCTACCACCAACCTCTCGGAAGGATTTTCGGACCCACATGTTTAATGTGATCGTACTCCGCATGAACACGGCGGCAGTTTTGGCAGTGGCTGGAATCGAACCCGGGCCTACCGAGTGCAACTCCAGCGCGCTAACCAATGGGCTACCGCGCCCGAACGGTTAAGCGTAAAGTAATAGGGTTGATCTTATTCGTTTCCGCGTCAAAAATTATACATGAAACAAGTGTATTTAATTGATGCATTTCAGCATATTTAGTTTTTTGTTTCAAATTTTGAAGAATTTTGTGGACAATTTTGCAAAAGAAGGCTAATCGTACCAAAATCGAAAAGTACTTTTCTTCCTAATAGTACCAAAATCTAATCAACACTGTAGTAACTCACACGTGACTTACCCACCAAATTTTGTGAAATTTCGTCAGATAGTTTTTAGCTAGAATAGATATATGCATTGCACAGGCAAACACACAGACATACACACACATACGCTACGTTAAAAATAGTCTGTTCACGTTCTGGAGTGCTCGAAACGTGTACCTCCATCGCAAACGTGAGTTCCGATTTTCGACACAATTCCAGTATTTCCTCTACATATTACCATGTATTGTAAGTAAAGTAAAAAAGAAGCTGTTGTTTAGCACTGATACCGGTTACACTAATACCAATTTGTTATATGTTGTATTTTGAACGAAGCGTATACTTTTAACACTTGTTACATTAAACCATATAGTTTAACATAAAATTAATTTATTCATGTTAAATTATTTTGCACTAACTGTATTACGTATTTGTACAGTTAATGAATTAGTTTTCAATGAACAAAAAATATGAATCAAAATAAAATAACTCCAAAAAACTCCGCATCTTAAAATATATTTCTTAGTTTTAATTTATGTAGAAATACATCTTTTAACTTTATGTCCCTTGATGCAGAAATGTTCACAATTTTCAGCTAATCCTTTCAAGTATGCATCTGGAATTCTTCGCTCCAAAGTTTTCAGATTTTTCTTTTCTAAAATTCCATTACTTCATCTCCAGAAAATCATCTACTTTCGAAGATCACCCAAATTTTTATACATTCTTGACGAGTTTTCATTTTTATCATAAAAATCTTTTAAAACTGCAAAGTAACAACTCATTTTATCTTGACAGCACACCTGGTATGCTTTGAAACGTTAAAATGCATTACCATTTCCGTATCTTAAAACTGAAACTCAGAATTGAAGGATTGCTTTAAAGTTAATGTATTTAAAAGTCTTTTCTAAGAAAAGTAATTTCAAAGTGAGCTTAGAGGGTATGTCATATATATTATCACATGTGTACAGTGAGAACATGAAATCACTAACTTAATAGTGCCATAGTTTGACCCCGGAGAAAGCGTTTTCGGCCAGTTTCATAGCGTTAAGCTAAAAACGTCTCCGGCTCAAGGCATTTAATAATGACTTTTATGAGTATTCGCTACATGAGTTTAATACAAATTAGCGGTATATAATATACATAAATAAATCCTTCACTAATTTAATACCGTAAATGGTTTATTAAAGATATAATTATGTTTTAGATGCAGAGAACAGCATCTATTTTGAGGGCGAAAAGATAGAATACCAGCATCAGCAGAGGCAAGACCTGGTCTTTTTATCAAAATGTTATGCTGTTAAACTAATAAAGTGTTTATGTTGGCAGATTGTTCCAGCCAGGCAGTCTTTCAGAACTTTTTTGACTGGGGAGGGGACGAATGAAACTTTAGGGGGGAGGACAAGTTTTCTATTTGATCTATGTAAATATATTTAAATTCTGTCGCATAAATGGAAAGTAAGTTACTGTAAGATTCTCTGGGGGGGGGGAGGAAGTCGAATAATCGTTTCTAGAGGGATTCCCCCCCCCCTCCGGATGAATGCCTGAAAGAAACACTGGTTCCAGAAACCAATTTGGCCGAATTTTTATGAAGCATTTTTAGAAGCGGGTCAGCGGTCTGTTCCGTTAGAATTAGGTCCTCATGTCCGGATCCGTAGCTGACAAGTGTATATTATACTTAACGTCACAAACCCCGATTTTTAAGGGTCCGAACCTCATCTCCAAGAAAACTACAGACGTGATTCTTTTGTTACCTGTATTACGCTCACAAAGCCGAGGAAAACAAAGCAGAAACATTATAATTGTTCGGTAACACCCGACAACATCAACTTTAAAATGACAATTCTTACGACAGTCGTTTAGGCCTTTTTTTATCCCCCCAGTGTTGAAGGACCTCTGCAGTCTTAACTATTAAACCAATTTGAACGAATGATAGCTTAATTTGAATGTTCTGGTGGGAGGAATCATTTTCTTTTTAAACTCGATTGTAAATTTGATATAGAGTTTCAAAAATTGAAAAAGCATAAATAAATGTTTTTCAGCGTTAAAGTACAATTTACAATGAATAAGTAAAATACATTTTTTGCGAAGTATAAGGAAAACTAGAACAAAGTTAATAAACACAAATAACAGAGTAATGCAGCATACAGGTGTTTCGAGGATGCCTTTCGTCAGTGCAAGACAACCAACAAATCCGAAGTCCAAAAGAGGAATGGGCCCGAAAGGAAGAAGCAGAAGGGATACATTCCTAATACATGGATTAAGACAGAGTGCAAGGATTAACAATTTCTATTCCTGACTTCTTATTTTTCAAGCCGTGTCTTCCCCGGGAGAAAACATAACAGTCTCAATTTAAGTAGCATACGCGCAGATTGCAGACGGCAGGTGGAGCTGACAACCAGGTTATAAAAAAGGCGAGGTGCGAAGCACGGGAGGAGATGAAATATGAATTGGTACGAGTTTGAGCGTGGCTTGTAGACCAAGGTAGAAAAAGTGGATCATGTACATTCTGAGGTATTATTTGTAATTTACGCGTTGATGGAGTTTATTTTATAATTTCTACAGTTTACGAATAAACTTGTTATTTTTATCAAAAGATGTCTGCGTGTTTATCCGATCACCTTTACAATGGCGCCCAAACAAATCAACTCTGTAGGTTAGTGCAAAAGAAATTGACCCTAGTACGACTAGTACGGATTCAGTTCTGGGAGGATGAGGATGGGAATCGGTGGAAGGAAGTTCCCACCATGATTCGGAGAGAGCCTCTACTCCCGTGCGACACTCCACCATGGGAGAATCATCCTCTCCTATGTCTCCTACTATCGTAGGATCTTCTCTCCCACTTTTACTTCTCTATTTTTCTTCTGCCTCCCTGTTCTCCCTCCTAGGCTAAACTATCCTCTTCAGCCTAAGTGGGTTCCTCTACCCTCTTCTTTCTCTTAGTAAACTGTTCCTGGGGTATTGTCCCAGTATGTAATCTAATCTGTGTGAATTATAAGTGTTGTCTAACGGGTTAATCTCATTGCCGTGAAATATAGTTGTTGTCCAACGGGTTATCATTAGAAGGAGGCAAATGCCCAGCAGAGGCCTTAGTCGCAGGTCGTCGTACATACGTACTTCGATCGTTTCAGCAGGGGTATTGTCCCCGCTCCATTTTCCACCCTAGTGGTGACGGCTTTGTTTGGTCTTATCGCGCTGCCGGGGTATTGTCCCGGCCTTGCTCTTTTGGGGCGTAGTCCCTCCTTGTGAAATTCCTCTGCAATATTGTTTATTATGCCACTTCTATTTCAGATCTAATGCATTTCCCTTTCAGCTTCCCGCATCACACCCAAGTGCTATTTTATGTATGCCTCTTCTTCCCCTTTCTTTTCAGGTAGAAGAAAGAAAAGAAGCCTCATGCAGTTAGCCGTTCGCGAGTCCGTTGTACTCCGCCCTTAACTTTTTCCTTTCAGGTACTCCTAGAGTTCCTCTCTCAGTAAGTCGGGTTTGCTTACCGCGCCTGTTTAGCATGTATCTTAAGTTATTCTGCTCAGCAGCCTTTATCTTTCGGTCCTCTTCGCCCCATGGCATCTGACCGCCTTTTATTAGATTAGTCACCTCTATGTCTCTTTGCCCTCTAGTGGTCTCCTTCTTTCTTTTTTCCGGGCTGTAGTATGCTTTGGAATCCCAGTCCTCACGGTTCCTTTCCCTCTGTGCCGGTTTATCTTATAGTCGTAGGTGAGGGTCTCTTCGTCCCCGGTATTTCATTCCCCTCTGGGTTTGCCATCTTCCTGGGTCTTAACGCATTTTCTGGGCAGTGCCCTCGTCCCCTGCTAAGCCCCCTATCTCTCCTTTCTTTTTCTCTCTTAGTTTTAGATCTTCTTTCCCATTAGGTTTATAATTAGGTTAAGTTAACCTGGCAGTACAGGTATAAGTCCGGGTTACGACAGCGCCTCTTTAAGTTGTATACTGCCTCTGCATAACTACCGAAGGGTAGAAAGTCGGAAACCTCAGCAAAAAGAACAAATCTTCTGGCTTGCCATTAAACTGGCAATATTCCTCGGCACTTCTGGATGGTCACTGCAACCGACATCTATCGTTTCCCGCTGCATGGTGTCCCTTCTCCCCTCAGGAGATGGGGCTCTTCTTTCAGCCTAATCGGCCTCTTCTTGGGGAAGTTCCCCGGGGGTCGTCTGTGCTGCTGCTGCTTCCCGCTGCTGTTCCTGGGGGTGGGGTGTGTGTGGTCTTGGGTCCAGAAAATAAATCTTCTATTCTCGGCGTTATGTCTATCTTTGGTGCAGCGTCTGGTAAATTCCACGCCACCCTGTTTTCCTGGACCGCAGCTTGCTCGTCTGTTGGCGACTACCAGTCGTGGGGGTAACGAACCTGTTAGCCTTGATGGTAGATCAGGTCCTCACGGCTGTCTGACAGTACGGATTCAGTCGACTCTGCAAGATTAAGCGCCGATTTCAAATTGAGATGATAATGACCACGTAGAATACTATCCTAGGTAACAAAAATAGGAACAGGAGCTAACCTGAGGTAAAAATAACAGTGGTCAGTCAGAATGTCAGTTGCCCGCCAATCTGACATGAGAGGGTGGAGAATGCAGAGTCCACTGCGACTCTATGAACTTACAATTTCTTCCCTATAGCTCAATCGTAGAGCGTCAGCTGGACAGTTAGGAGATCCAGGGTTCAATTCCCGGTTGGAGCTGCAAGGCTCGTTACAAGAGACAATTAGAAAGTGAAATGAAGAAGAATCCAGCCAATTCTTTCAGATTGATTGGACTGTTCTCAATTCTGCTTTCTGATTGGCTATCTCTTAATCCGTGTCTTGGGTGTATAACCCCTCACTCTGCCTTTCGCGCCTATTCCCTACCCGGCTTTTCAACTTCATTGATAGTAACAGTATCATCATCCCGGAGCAGTTCGGCTTCCGACCCTCCCTTTCCACTACCCACCAGCTCCTGCGTGTTGTGGAATTCGTCAAGGACGGATTCCACCGCAAACAATCAGCCGGTGCCCTCCTTATCGACATCGAGAAAGCCTTTGATAAGACCCCCCCCCCCCTTGGATTAATTTTTAAACTTATTGAAATTAAAGCGCCCCCCCCCCCCTCATTCTGATTATAAACTCCTATCTACAAAATCGAAATTTTCACGTCCGCGTTCTTAACACCCTCTCCAATATTAGACCTATTAAAGCAGGAGTTCCACAAGGTTCCATTCTGGCCCCTCTCCTTTTTAATATTTTCATAAACGACATCCCACGCTCACCCCACACCACCCTCTGTCTCTATGCTGACGACACTTGTATAATCTCTGCCCATCACAATTCTAACTATCTTCACGCCCACCTGCAGCATCATATCTCCCTTTTAGAGACCTTTTTTAAAAACTGGAACATTAAAATCAATGCCCGTAAATCTCAAGCCATCTTCTTTTCATGGAAAAGATTCCCCCCCCCCCGCTCCAAATCAACAATCAGCCAGTTTGCTTCAATCGTACTGCTAAATATCTCGGCGTCCACTTGGATAGCCGCCTGACCTGGAATACCCACCTTACCCATGTTATCAATAAAACCAAAAAGCTCGCTGGTGCCCTTAACCATGTCATTTTCTCAAACCACCTTGATTTAAATAACAAAATTCTTCTTTTCAAGCAAATCATCCTACCCATCCTTCTATACGCCTGCCCCGTATGGGGATTCGCCTGTAAGACAAGCCTGGAGAGAATCCAGATAGAGCAAAACCGGATCCTTCGAAGTATACGCAGAGCACCCAGATACCTTCGAAATGATGTTATCAGAAACGATTTTAATATCAATACTATCCATTTTACCATCAAAAAACATTCCAAAAAATTCTTCGATAACATCCCCACCATTCGCAACGAAGCACTTTTCACAATCACTGACTACGACCCTAGAGCACAGAAAAAGCGCCCCAGGGCTATTCTTTATGACCCCCCTTAGCTTTGCTAATTTTGTACCTATCCATATCCTCCTTAACTTTTTAAACTTTTTTACTTTTTATTTATCTCATTTTAGCATCATACTTAGCTTAACGTTTAACTCTAACTTGCCATCATAGATGGCACCACCGGACCGCTTGCGGACCCGGGCTTTTTCATCAGATTATTTTAACACAATCCTTCTTTTAAACTCTCTAATTTTTTAGTGGTTGCTCATGTTAACTTTTGTTTATAACTTAGTCCTATTTTGTACTTTAATTCCCATCTTCTGCTCAAATTATGTTATATGTATCAAATATGGTTTCATACCGGAGGTTAAAGTCCTCGGACTAGGGACTCCAACCAATCGACACACTACGAAGTCGTTCGCGCCTATTCCCCTTTTGGACTTCGGGTTTATTGGTTCTCTTGCACTGACGAAGGACATCCTCGAAACAGCTGTATGATGCATTATTAAGTTATTTGTATTTATTTACGTTGCTATAGATCTTACAATTTACAATACCTGTAGTATCATTGTTGCATAATCATGCTGATACAATATTTTTAAGCATCGAAAGTTCACGAAACCACCACTTTATGACAAACAAGCAAACAAACAAAATAACCTCCCTGCCAAATACAACAAACAACAACGCCCATTCTAAAAACCTTGAACTTTCAAACTGGTTTAAGCCAAGTTCTTGCAAGACCAGACCTGTACTGTGTATTAATAAGTCCTTAATATTAAATTAATCTGCCACTTTGAAAAAAGCTACAAAAAACAAATAAAACTACTTCCTAAGCTTTTATTTATTCACCAGACCTAAAAGAAATACCATGTCCACTGACAACTCCACGCTAAACTGTTTAACACTTTTCGACAATAAAAAAAAGATAAATCATTTATTTCCAATGTATTTAGGGTATCTTTAACTATAACACAAATGGCGTATTGCCAGAAGTTTCTTAGGTGAATGGTAAAAAAAAAATCCTATGTTAGTAGCAAATGACTTTCCCTACATAATACAACGTCTTTTCCATAGTGAAAGAAGGCATCCACAGCATAATGTATATATTTATATAATATACATATATATATATTTATATAATATATATATATATATATATATATATATATATATATATATATATATATATATGGATCCACAGACTACAGATACTTATATTTGTTTTTATTCTTCATAAATGGTAAGTAAGTGTGATCTGTTTGCACTCCTGAATTGCCTCAAGATCTCTAAGAGGTTAGTTTCAGATTCATTTTCTTCTCAAACCAGCATAGCAGCAATAAAATTCCGCTTTATGCGTTCACGCTGGAGGTGCATTAATTCAGTTATAGGACCCAACAGAGCATCCATAAAGCTAATTCACTTTACTATCGAGTTTTGGGAAGTGGATGTCCCTGTGGGATTCTTTCATGATCTCTCTTTATCGTGAACAGCTTTCCCATAGAGATGGGCTGTAAACATTTCTTGATCTTTTTCATCGCGGAAGAACTTTTTTTATTATGACTTCAAAAGCAACGTTCATTTTTTTTCACTGTGTTAATAAATTCCTTCATTTGCTTTTGCACTAATTACATTATGTTGGACTTTATATATTTTTTCCGATTGCACTCTATTTTTAATGGCTCTCTAGCGTTCTCCTAAACACAAAATAATGTGTCTTATTATTTTAAATTTAGATATTCTCTAGAAAATTCAGAAGCATTGCTGGTGAATGCTTGTTCCATCGCGGTTGATGCTAGTGCGGTTGATGCTTCAATTGATGCTGTTTTCATTTCGGTTGATGCTTGTTCCTGAAGTGAGAATGTGATTACGAATTCTTGGTAACTCGTTCTGGGGGA
This sequence comes from Amaurobius ferox, assembly GCA_951213105.1. NCBI lineage: Eukaryota > Metazoa > Arthropoda > Arachnida > Araneae > Amaurobiidae > Amaurobius > Amaurobius ferox. Next base: position 17,147,454 of record OX578135.1, read on the forward strand.
AGAACGGATCCTTGCCATGCGGATTCATGCTCCATGTTAATTAAGAAGTAAAAATTTCTACTGGTTAGATTTCTATTGGTTGTATAACTTCTAATATTGTTTGGTATTAAATTTTGGGTGTTGTTCCAATTGACATCACTTTTAAGATGTTGCATTAGAAATTTCTATTTTGGAGAAAAAGGAAGAATTATTTTAGCTATTTTAATTTCTAGTCTTTCTTTGTGTCTAATTGTCAATTTAATTCCTCCCTATGAGGAAGCAAATGTTTTACCTGAATGTGATGTTAATTGAAATTTCAACATGCATGATACGGGTGATTAAAAGATAGATAATGGTTGTGGCATGCCTGTTTGCGTGTTTGGAAATTATGTCTTAATTCAAATCATTGATTCAAACAATTTAGTTTTCAAGCAGAGTTGTTAGCTATTAAACAAGCGATCATGTGGATAAGGAATAATCAAAAAAGTATGTAATATTTATTTGCATAGTTTGTTGGCTATCATGTTTCTAAATTTTTCTAATGAGATATCCAATTTCTTGAGAGAAATCAAATTGTTATCGATGGAAAATCAAGATTTGGTGGAATTGAGTTGCATTAAGGCCCACAGGCGTAATTTTGGTGATGAGACAGATGACAATTTTTCTAAGCTGCCTGTCTCTAGTAGTGAAAAAACTGTGGTTCATTTATTTCTCTTATTATTCAATGATTAAATTTCGTAAAGAGAAAGTTATTTCTAAATAGCAACAACTTTTCGATGTTTTATTAAATTTCGCTTCCCTGCAAGTTAGATAATGGACTACCTTCTGATGCGGGTAATTCATATTGTTAGCTCATGTTGTTAATTCATATTGGTAATTCATATTTATCATTAATTCATATTGACAATTCATATTCATCATTAATTCATATTGATGTTAATTCATTGGTGATTTTCATATTGTTAATAAAGATTTGGTTTAATTTTAAATGGCCATGACCAGTTTATGGGATACTTTTAAAGGTTTAAGATTAGGAGTTTACCGAATTTTTTATGATTGAAAGTAGAAGATATTAACAATTATATTTTGAATGTGCATTTACCAATGATTTTCATTTGATTAAACCTCCAGAATTTCTGAATATATCATCTTTATCTAAGTTAAGGGATTGTGACATCATTGCTATTCGCACATCTGAGAGACTTTGTTAATCAATTTAACTGTTTGTGATACTTGCAATTTTATTTCAATTAATTTTTTGATAATTTAGATACATAATTTATATTTTGAATTGTTTTGAATATATGGTTATGTTCTAGCAATTTGTATTATATGCATTATTTAAATTCTTAAATTCCTGAGTTAAATTGAGTCTGAATTGCCATTCTTATAGTATCTCATTATCATGACAATTTTAATGTTATCTGGTTAATTACAAATTATTATATTAAAATATTTTCTATTTTTAACACTTTACAACAAAGTTGAAAAGTGTTTATGTCTTTGCTCATTCTGTCTGTCTGTCTGTCCGTTAGCACGATAACTGCCGTGAAAATGACTTAATCAAAATGAAATTTTAATATGTTGTTCAGACGGTCTGTGGAACCTATGGGAATATAAATTAATATTATCACCCAATTAGTTTTGGATTGAACCCGGGTTGAAAAAATGAAATACATTGGACCCTATGGGACTTAATTTTTCAAACATTTTTTAAGCGGATTTAAAATTCACAAATGGCTTCGAAAATTTTAGGTAATATTCAAATTATCCCATAAAATATATAAAAGAAATGTCAGCAAAATATAATATATAATATAGTTTTTTAAATATAATATAGTTTTTTAAATAAAAATTAAAATAATTACACCTCGTATATGACGCGATCACGTGACCATTTTATGAAGAGATCACGTAACCCACTTCAAAATGAAATATGGCATCCATCTTGTCTCGAAATCGTGATTTTTAAAGTTCTTTTTAATTCATATTGAGTGTTGTATCCGTCCTAAAACCGCTTTATTTTTTCTTAAATTCTGTGCATCTACATACTGCAACAACGCAATTGCAATATATTTGAGTTTAAATAATCATCCAAATTTGATTATTTCTACAACGAAGCCTATTTTTCACTTATGTAAAATGTAAACAGCAAAACATGTAGAATTAGTTGTATAAGAATTGCTGTATTCCTTTAACGCAAAATTACTTAGTTCATGGAGTCTGCATAGCTGATATGAATGAAATATTAATTGATTTTACAGAGAGACGGACGATTTTTTCGATGAAGTTTTAATCATACAGTTTAATTACTTGTAACTCCATGGTCTTAAGTTTTTAAATAAAATAAATTATTATAGTATTGTGATGAATGAAATGAATGGGAAAATGTTTATGAATGAAATGCTGCTTTTATAGAGAGCATCCAGGCGTATTATATTTCGATGGCGTCATTTGAATAAATTTCAGTTGTTTTTGATGAAGTTTTCAAATATAATACATTATTGTAGTATTATGATAATGTTTAAAACATTACCGAGGCGATTTATATTTAATTGACGTCATTTGAATGAAGTTCATTTTTTTCTATGAAGTTTTATGTTTTCAAATACAATAAATTACTGTAGTATTATGATAATTTTTAAAATATTACCGAGGAATGTATCGCATTTTATAGATGTTTAAATGAAATTGCATTGAAGTTGGAAAGCGTTTCATAATCAAAGCTTTATGCATGATTGATATTTCTTGTTCCAGTTATAAGGCTCTTATTCAAGCAACAACTTATGCTTATCAATCTAAATGTATATTGCATGATAAAACTGTATTGATACATGTCAAAATAATTAATACTTTAAAAATAAAGACAGCCAAAAAATTGGCCATACTTAAGAGTTTTATATTAAATTATCCTTTTACGACGTATTAAAATCACACAGCCGTAGTGCTTTCGGGCATTACTAATGCCCTTCATCAGTGGCAAAGTTAGCCACTGATGAAGAGCATAGAACCCGAAAGAGCTATGGCTGTGTAATTTTAGTACACTGTAAAAGGAAATTTTAATAAAAGTAAATTATGGCCAATTGTTTGGTTGTCTTTATTTTCAAAGTATATTTCATGGTTTATATTCGGAACAGTCGTCGTTACGACTTCTCTAAACCCTATTATTGTGATCCGAACTGTACGGGATAAAATGAATAATATATAAAAATCCCAGCCAGTAAATAAACTCTTATTTGTGCTTTTGTTTTCTCATAACGTCGTAATTCGCTATGTCCAGCAAAAGAATCTATTGATAATATCAGATTTCTTTTCCATATTATTTCAAAACGCATTTATCCTCTTAATAAAACATAGCCAAGGCTTTGGAAACTTGGAAAGAAATTTGAAAACAGCTACACTACAGCTCAAATGACATCAACAGAAATAATTTCATATTTAAATTTAATAGAAATTATTTAGTTCCATAACATCACAAGTCGCAAGAAATTATTAACTTCTATTATATTAGTCATTTTATCGGTCCGAACACAGAGATAAGATTACACGCGGCTGATTGACTATCACTCATTAGCATTCTTCCATTATCACATGAATGAAGAATATCTATATCGATAAGCGAATCGAAAACTCCCCGAGTGCACATCACTTTAGGTGATCAAATGTGATTACAATCAGCGATGTAGAAATTAAAATGGGTGAAATTAATCGGGCCTGAATTGACTGCAATTAATATTCGTGTGACAAAGTAAATTCTCAATAAAGATTAATTTCATTGAGTTTGAAGCTGGTTGAAATGGTCTTAGTAAGATATTCACATATCACTTAAGGGGACGGTAGACTTTGAAATGAGCAACAATAGACTAAAAAAAGTTTTTTTTTTAAATATATAACATTATTTTACAAATTTAACCCTTTGCGTACGGGTGGGACAGCGTCCAACCCAAACGAAGAACATCCCAGAAAGACAGGCATTTGACATACCCTATCCTAAACAGTTCGATCCCACTTTGCAGGCACTGGCGTCTATGGAAGTCGCCGACAGAAACATTGCACCTGCTGCAGCAGGTACAATGTTTCTGTCTAAAATTAGGTCTCATAGTGTTCAATATATTTCATTTTTTTTCATCCCGGGTTCAATCCAAAACTAATTGGGCGATATTATTCATTTATATTCCCATATGTCCAACAGACCGTCTGAACAACATACTAAAATTTCATTTTGATAAAGTCACTTTTACGGCAGTTATCGTACTAACGGACAGACAGACAGAATGAACAAAGTCATAAACACTTTTCAACTATGTTGTAAAGTGTTAAAAATATGACGGGAATAAAACAAAAATGTATGACTAAAGTGATATCAAATTGTTAGTAATATCTAACAGAAAACCATTATAGTAATTTAAAAGTCTGAGTCACTTGACTTTGGAGACAAATTCACTGACCTTGGCGACGAATTTTGTGAAATACCGCCAACTTGGTGATATTTGGCGAATTCTGAAAATTTTCCCCTTGCTTCTTACAAAACTTTCCAGAGATGATATGTTGGGTCTTCATAGTTCAGCTGGCTTTTGACGTGATACGAGCAAAATATCTGCAGAGGACAATACAGAATTCAATATGTAATTTTTTCTTCTTCTGATTATATATATCCTTTTTAAACTGTTCCTTCTTTCCTCAGGAGAATAGAGGCCTTTACCAAAAAATCGTTTGAAGAATCAGTTGATTTCTATCTCCAGACAGTATATTTAGTTAACATTTATAAATTGTTACGTATAAATAAAAATTACAAATTTGAGATGTACGAAGGTATACAGTGCTTTCAACCAGTATGCGGCTATAAAGTATTAAAAGACTAATTCGAAATTTAAAACAAAAGCTGAGGTGCAACTATTGGAGTCCTGAAGTGTATGTGTTCCAAATTTCATGGTCGTACGGCGTTTAGATTTCCCGCTACAGACCGATATCTTCTTTTATTAAGTATGTCCTGTATTAACTTACAAGCAGTTCCGTATGTTTGCATACCACAAAAAAAAATTCAAGTTAACGTCTGACTCAATCCTTACTTTCCAAGTTACAAAATAAAGTGTCAGCTATGTAGTGCCTTTTATTTCAATGTTTTCAATTTTACTTTCCGTCAAAGAAGAGTTGAAATAATGAATTTCGGTGTATATGTCATTAATTTCTCTTTTATTATAATATCAATATCAGAATCTAGCTCTACTATCAATAGGTATGGTTGAAAGGCTTTTCTTTCAGCAATACTGTTCATATTTTGTCCATCGATGCAGATTGTTATGCGGTAGATTTCATTGTATCGGGAAATTAGATTAATCGCTTGTAAATCCCTCGCAAGTTATTAACGAAGGAAGATTAATAACGGCAAAACTGAAAATAATACCTGATTAAAAGTCACGCGACTTTACACGCAATCAATATTGAACTTGTGCACAATGTAAAAATATAGCTCAAATCAAGTAAAATAACCATACGCATCTTTCAGAAATCATCTGGATTCCCTTCTTGAGTGCAAAAATTCTGAATCTAAACAATCAGATAAGCAGAAGGCTATGTAGGCCAAATTGAATAACTAAACGACATCTGAATAGAGTGGCGTCACCTAGTGGCGAGAAAGGAAAATAAAAGTAGAAAAATGAAAATATAAAACAAAGAAATATAAATACGAGACGGAAACAAGAAAATATAAAAGACGGATAATATGAACTCAAAAAATTGGAAGTGGTCAATCTCTTGATTGTTGTATAAAAGTACATAGATGGTCTTAAGCCAGTTGTTCCCAAACGTTTGTCCCGTGAACTCCTTTCCTTAGAAATAATTTAACCGCAGACTACTTACTCCTTTTCATTTTAATTCGTGTGCTTTGGTTCGGATCTGGAAGTACGTTAGGATGAATGGACTAATTTTTATAAAAGTGTATTTTTTATTTCTATGACATTTTATGGAAATTATTACGAGCTGAAGGATTACCCATATCTGTCCATTGATTCACCTAACAAGACAGTGGCGCATGTTCTCAAGCAACGAATCACGTATGAGCCCCAGAAATCAACTAAATGGACATAAATCCAAATGAGGTAAACGAATCAGCGCTGGGGTAGCAGCAAAACCTCGACTACCGAAACCGTTTGTTGGGAACACAGCTGAAATTTTGAAAATATTCGGATGGAGATGATTAAAAAATGCGAATGAAGTGATTCGAAATATCTAGACCTAGACTTAGGGGCAGGTGACTAAAAATACCCAGGGAAGCGGACGGAGGTCTATTGTACTATCCCCTAAAAGCAAAGGGTTCCTAGAAAATAAAACCGTGGCTGAATGAAGATCAGCAAGCGTTTGACAGGAATGTCATGTAACTCTCTAAGTGTGATCAAATGTCGAACTAAGTTCTCAAACCCATAGGCAGAAAAAGCCTCAGAATATTTGTGGTGCAGTTACCTCTCTATACAGACAGCCTCTACAAACCGAGTCTTTAATGACATCCATAATAATTAGGTGCATTTTAAGGGTACAATACCTAGTAAGGAGCCCAATAGTCCTTCTAATATGCCAGCTGTGTTGATCCTTAACAGTTCCTTATGACGTATACTAGCACAGTCATGATTCAATTCTTTCATCTGTCGCTACTCCAGTTCTGGAACTGCCGCTTTCTAAAGATACTAAACACAGTGTGCTCAGCCCCCCCTGATAAAAATATTAAATTTTTAATAGTGATATAAAATTTCATATAAAATGTCATTCAAATTTTGCATAAAAGATTTTTTGGATATTTTTTTATACACTACGTTTCAAAGATAATTTAGATGAATTTCTGATTATGCTAATGATCCATTTATTTACATATTTAATTTAAAAATCATGACAATAGTATTTCGGATACTTTTGTATTATTATGTAGATCAATGTTATGCTATAGAGTCCAAATCAACTTATAAGTAGGTAGGAGTTAATATTAAGCGTTAACTTGTATTAACTTCCAAAATGTTTCTACAAATTATTAACAGCTTTGTTACTAGTTAATGCTTACATTAAAATCATTTATTATTATATATTAATATTAATATATATTAGCTATATAGATATTAATAATCAGCTCTTAGCTAGTAAATATAAATATATAATTATTTTTTAAAAATTTACATAAAATGGAATATATAATAGTAACTATTATGGTTTATAAATACTAATGATTGTGTTTTGGTGAGCTCCTCCTTTAAGACTGTTGAGCTCCCACTGAACATCAATTCAGCCCCTCTTCTATTTCATCTCTGGCTACGGCTCTGCTTTATGAATTAAATGCTTATTTTTTACGCAATGTTCGACAACGTAAGAAATAACAAGAAAGATCAATCATGCATAAAGCATTGATTATGAAACACTTTCCAACTTCAATGCAATTTTATACAAACATCTCTCAAATGCGATGCATTCCTCGGTAATATTTTTAAAATTATCTCAATGCTACATTAATTTATTATATTTGAAAACTTCCTCTAAGAAAATGAACATCATTCAGATGACGGCATTGAAATATAAATTGCCTGGTTTAAACATCTCTAAAATGCGATACATTCCTCGGTAATAGTTTTAAAATTATCATAACAATACAATAATTTATTATATTTGAAAACTTCATCGAAAACAAATGAACTTTATTCAAATGACGTCACCGAAATATAAATTGCCTTTATATAAAAGCAGCATTTCATTCATAATCATTTTTCCAATCGTTTAACTCATCACAATACTATAATAATTTATTTTATTTAAAAATTTGAAAAATTGTTATCTACCATATTTATTTTAAAATGTGAAACCTTTCTCATATGTAAAATAATTAAACTCTTGGAAAGATATTTATTATATAATATATCTCTTTTTTCTTTCTGGAGGATATAACGAGAGTCAGAATTTAATTGAATTTGTTTTTCTCCCTATATTAAATAATTTTTATTTAAAAAAACTACCTAACATATTTTACTGAATTTTTTTTTTATATATTTTATGGGATAATTTGAATATTTCCTAAAAATTTTTCGAAGCAATTTGTGAATTTTAAATTCGCTTAAAAAATTTTTGTAACATTGGGTCCCATAGGATTCAATGTATTTCATGTTTTCAATACGGGTTCAATAAAAAACTAATTGGGTTATATTATTCATTTATATTCCCATAGGTCCCACAGACCGTCTGAAAAACATACTAAAATTTCATTTTGATAAAGCCATTTTTACGGCAGTTATCGTGCTAACGGACAGACAGACAAACAGAATAAACAAAGTCATAAACCCTTTCAACTATGTTGTAAAGTGTTAAAAAGCAACCTCACTCCTCTGGGATAAACAGTTTTGATATATATATATATATATATTTTAATTCTGAGAAGCTGACGTTCGTATTGTATTAAGTTTCCAAATATAAAAGAACACATTTAATACCTCAAATTAGATAAAATTTCAAATAAGTAACTTTCCCATTTAGTGCGATTCAACTCAATTTAATAAGTTAGGAAAGATAAATTGAATTTAAATTTGTAGGAAATTTCATGCTCTCCCACAACGCATGTCTTCATACATATCCTGATTATGATGCAAGTCAATCTAAACATCATATTTAACATTTAATGTACGACATAATAATATACGTACTCGTATACTCTTACAATATATAACGTTCGTATTCGTACGATATATAATTTTCTTAGTCGTATAATAAAATCTATTGGACCCTCACAGTATATTTTAACGTTATTTTAGAGATTACTGATATTATACGTACTGTTTATACGTATAGTTTTGACAGATTTAAACTTACGACGTATTTCCTTTTTAAGGTTGTAGTCGACGAACGTTTGTGAGATCTGTCACGAATCAAATGAAACAGTCATATCTCGCAGAAAGGAAAAAAAAAATCTAATTTAATAAGGATTCCTCATACATCACTCACAAGCTCGGAGAGTTAATTAACTGCCAACTAAATATTTTCCTTTCAAACAATTTAAATGAAAAGCCTACATAGAACAACGACAAAAAAATGTGATTGCGACAGCACATGATTTTGACTATATTCTGGAATTTGCGCTTTTATCTTGTTCTGTATACGTTCATTTGAGGATATTTATGTGTTTTGTCGAATAAGAAAATTAGAAAAGGAATAATTAGTTAAATATACTTCACATATCGTAGATTGAAGTTATTAATTTCACTTTGTACTGTAGAGGTGATATTGGGATGGGGGCAAAAACTGGTATTTCAAATTATGGTGAAATTACACGCAGATAAAAAGGGGCGCGGTAGCCCAGTGGTTAGAGCGCGGGAGTTGCACTCGGTTCCCGCCACTGCCAAATCTGCCGAAGTGTTCATGCGGAGTACGATCACGTTAAACATGTTTGTCCGTAATTCCTTCCGAGACGTTGGTGGTAGGGGGTGGAGGGTACGGTCCCTGTGGATGCCTTCCCCACTGGGTTCCAGTCTAAATTGAGTGGCACTTCCCGGTCATCCAAAGAGATACCTTACACCTTTCTGGTACGTCCATTTTGTTGCTCCAAGTCCTCTGGACGAGCCGGACGGCCTGGGGCTTTCACACCTTTCTGGTAGGTCGGACGGTCTGGGTCTCAACAACAATAACAACACTGATGAAAAGACACTTTATGTTCATAATCCTCGAAAAACTGAAATTCGATGAAAATATGCTTCATATCTATTTCAGAGACTTAAATTATCTAAGGCATTTTACTTTACCACTGGAAGCTAGTAATCATTGTGAAAAATGAAGCCATTTCATAAAATCAAAATGGATTACAATAAGTTTAAACAAGAAAGACCAATCATGCATAAAGCATTGATTATGAAGCACTTTCCAACTCAAATGCAATTTTATTTACATATATCTAAAATGCGACACATTCAGCGGCGATATTTTTTTAATTATCACAGAACTACAATAATTTGTTTTACTTAAAATCTTAAAACTTCATAGAAAGACATGAACTTTATTCAAATGATGTCATCGAAATATAAATCGTCTGGCTCACTATGTAAAAGTAGTGAATATTTCATTCATACACTTTTATTTTAGACTCCAGAGTTAAATAATTTTTCATGAAAAAAATAAGCAATTCTTATACAACTCCTCTTACAATCACTTGTTTACATTCTACATTCATTAAAATTAGACCTCGTTGTAGAAATAATCAAAATTTGATGATCATTTAAACTAAAAAGTAGTGTAATTGCGTTGGCGCAGAATATAAATTCACAGAAAATGCGCAAAAATTTAGCGGTTTTAGGACGGATACAACACTAAATATAATAAACTTAAAATAACTTTAAAAATCACGATTTTTACTCTGGGAAAAAAAGATGAATGCCATATTTTATTTTGAAGTGGGTCACGTCATCTCTTCATATTATATGGGTGTAATTATTACTTTAATTTTTATTAAAAAAGCTACCGAACATATTTTGCTGAATTTTTTGATATATTTTATGGGATAATTTGAACATTTCCTAAAATTTTCGAAGCAATTTGTGAATTTTAACTTCGCTTACAATACGCTTAGGATACTTTTGTATTATTGTGGAGATCACTGTTATACTATAGAGCCCAAATCAACTTATAAGTAGGTAAGAGTTAATATTAAGCATTAACTTGTATTAACTTTCAAAATGTTTCTACAAATTATTAACAGCTTCATTACTAGTTAATGCTTATATTAAAATCATTTATTATTTTATATTAATATTGATGTATATTAGCTATATGGATATTAATAATCAGCTCTTAGCTAGCAAATATAAATATCTAAATAAGTTAGGAAGGATAAAATAAATTTAAATTTGTAGGAAATTTCATGCTCTGCCCCAACGCATTTTTTCACGCGAATCCTGATTATGATGCAAGTCAATCTAAACATCACATTTAACATTATTGTACGACATAATAATGTACGTACTCGTATACTCCTACGATATATAACGTACGTATTCGTACGATATATAATTTTCCTACTCATATAAGAAAATCTATTGGACCTTCACACATAGTATATTTTAACGTTATTTTAGAGATTACTGATATTATACGTACGGTTTATACGTATAGTTTTGAAAGTTTTAAACTTTATGCGACGTATTTCCTTTTTAAGGTTCTAGTCGACAAACGTTTGTGAGATCTATCACGAATCAAATGAAACAGTCATATCTCGCAGAAAGGGAAAAAAAATGTAATTTAATAAGGATTCCTCATACATCACTCACAAGCTCGGAGAGTTAATTAACTGCCAACTAAATATTTTCCTTTCAAACAATTTAAATGAAAAGCCTACATGGAACAGCGACAAAAAAATGTGATTGCGACAGCACATTATTTTGACTATATTCTGAAATTTGCGCTTTTATCTTGTTCTGCATACGTTCATTTGAGGATATTTATGTGTTTTGTCGAATAAGAAAATTAGAAAAGGAATACTTAGTTAAATATACTTCACATATCGTAGATTGAAGTTTATTAATTTCACTTTGTACAGTAGAGGTGATATTGGGATGGGGGCAAAATCTGATATTTCAAATTATGGTGAAATTACACGCAGATGAAAAGGGGCGCGGTAGCCCAGTGGTTAGAACGCGGGAGTTGCATTCGGTTCCCGCCACTGCCAAATCTGCCGACGTGTTCACGCGGAGTACGATCACGTTAAACAAGTTTGTCCGTAAGCCGAGGTTGGTGGTAGGGGATGGAGGGTACGGTCCCTGTGAATGCCTCCCCCACTGGATTCCTGTCTAAATTGGGTGGCACTTCCTGGCCGTCCAAACAAATAACTTACACCTTTCTGGTAGGTCGAACGGTCTAGGTCTCAACAACAACAACACAGATGAAAAGACACTTTATGTTCATAATCCTCGAAAAACTGAAATTCGATGAGAATATGCGTCGTATCTATTTCCGAGACTTTAATAAGACATTTTACTTTACCACTGGAAGCTAGTAATCATTGTGAAAAATTAAGCCATTTCATAAAATCAAAATGGACTACAATAAGTTTAAGCAAGAAAGACCAATCATGCATAAAGCATTGATTATAAAACACTTTCCAACTCAAATGCAAGCCGATGTGGTGGCCGAGCGGTCAAAGAGGTAGACGTTTCCTCGTGATGGCTCGATTGCCAGATTGCGGGTTCGAGTCCCGCCTGCAGGCATGGATGTTGTGATGTCTTATTGGGCAGGAAGTCAGACTTCTACCTTCGGGTGCCCCGGGTCTTTGACTAAACAGAAACTGCTCATAGTTCTTCCTTAAAAAATGTTAGGGACATGACACCAACCAACCAACTCAAATGCAATTTTATTTACATATATCTAAAATGCGATACATTCAGCGGCGATATTTTTTTAATTATTACAGAACTACTATAATTTGTTTTACTTGAAAACTTAAAACTTCATAGAAAGACATGAACTTTATTCAAATGATGTCATCGAAATATAAATCGTCTGGCTTTCTATTTAAAAGCAGTGAATATTTCATTCATACACTTTTATTCTAGATTCCACAGTCAAATAATTTTTCATGAAAAAAATTCAACAATTCTCACACAACTCCTCTTACAATTACTGGTTTACATTCTGTATGCATTAAAATTAGGCCTCGTTGTTGAAATAATCAAAATTTGATGATCATTTAAACTAAAAAATATTGTAATTGCGTTGGCGCAGAATATAAATGCACAGGAAATACGCAAAAATAAAGCGGTTTTAGGACGGATGCAACACTAAATATAAACTTAAAATAACTTTAAAATTCACGATTTTTATTCTGGGAAAAAAAGATGGATGCCATATTTTATTTTGAAGTGGGTCACGTCATCTCTTCATATTATATGGGTGTAATTATTATTTTAATTTTTATTTAAAAAGCTACCGAACACATTTTGCTGAATTTTTTTTCATATATTTTATGGCATAATTTGAACATTTCCTAAAATTTTCGAAGCAATGTGTGAATTTTAACTTCGTTTAAAATTTTTTTGAAAAATTAGGTCTCATAGAGTTCTAGTTCGACGACTGATCAGTCGCTAGCTCTTTATTCGTGTCCTGATGAAGATATAGTTTCTTGCCTTCGAACTATTATTTTTATGTTAAATGCTGCTTATAATGAAATAATTTTAGTTTTATTACTTTAGTAGCAGTTGGAGCTGTTCTAACAATAAGCTTATTGTTGCGAACGCGCAATGTTCTGTTTGCGCCTCCTCTTTCGTCTCTCTCGAAGGCCAGACGAAGACAATACAGTGCCTGACGTCAGCATAACGTGAGGGTGACGTGAGCTTAGGGTTGCCGAGATTTCCTAGTTAGAAGAAAGGTTACCAGATATGGCGATATTTGGCGACTTCCGGAATGTTCCAGAAACTTCTCGATAGAACGAGTATTCTTTGAGATTTAGAGATTTCCAGAAGTTATAAAAAGAACTCACCCCTCCGTTACAGTAAGTTAACAAATTTACATGACACGAGCTACATTGGACTGTCAATGTTTGTCGATGTTTTGAGTTGCGTCAATGTCTGTTAATTTTTGTCAATGTTTTGAAAATATATTAGCGGCTGTTTTATGAAATTACTTTCGTCAACATTCTGTGAATAATATCAGTTATTTTGCGAAATTAGTGGAGCATTTAAGTGCTGTTTGATTATATATTGTTCCTGTTTACTTTGTGCTTGTGAATAAACTTAAGTTATCCAGAAACTTGGACTCGGTCTTGTATTCTGCGTATACACCCACGAGTCTGGAGGATACGTTTGTAACATTGTTACGAATGTGTGAAGTTCACTCACTGGAGTGTCTTTTATAACCAGTCGGAGAAAACACTCGTACAAGCAACCTTTCCCATGATGTGCATCTACGGTTGCCATGTGCTGATGTTCTGAGGGAGGATTGCCAGATTTGTCGATGTTTTGCCAATTTGGCGACTTTTTGAAAGTTCGAAAAACACCTCGAATTAACCAATTTTCTACGAAATATGAGAGCTTTCCGAAAGTTCCTATTGAGAGGCTATAAAAAGAGTCATCACTCAGTAGGACAGCAATTGACGTGATACGAGCTACATTGAACTGTGATTATTGGTCAGTGTTTTAAGAATAGTAGCTCTCTCTCTCTCTGTTGTTTTGTGAAATGAAATATGTCAATGTTAGGAGAATAGTATTGGCTGTTTTGTAAAATGAGTGGAGCATTGAAGTGCTGTTTCACTACGTATTGTTCGTGTTTACGCTGTGGTTTTGAATAAACGTGGTAGTTATCAAGAAATTTGAACTTATTATTGTGTCTTGAGCACACACCCACGATTCCAGAGGTTACGTCCTAATATTATTGATTTTCAACGATATCGGGAAAACCCTAATTTGCCGTACCGTTTCGAAAACATATCGAGATATGTTAGTAGCTAGGGAAAATCATATGTTCTGTATATTATTACTGTCTTCCAGTGATGACGCGCCTAAAATTTCATACGCGTGTTCGCTGCTCATTCTACTACTTTTTGTTTCACCTGAAAATGCCCTGTTTACGTCCTGTTACATTTCATGCACTTCAGCGAAATTTGCGTGCGAGATCAAAATGGTCGAGACAGACATGACACAATCATAAAATGCGGAAACAATATAATGTATTCAGATGTCATTAAAAACGCCCTTAAACCTTACGAAGCTGAAAAAGTTAATTGTCAGCCGTATTTCGTTCTTTCTATAAATAAAATACTGGTAGTTTTAAAAACATAAAAATTGTGTGAGAGTTAGTACTGTGCAAAATAGATGGCATCACAATTCAACTCCATCTCAAATAGAACAGTCAACATAACACACCATCAATTCCGAGACTCACTCAGATTGAATACGCAAAATATCACTATTTTTTTAGAATCAAAACACCGATTGTAATATTTTAAATTTAGCACCAAGTTTCAACGTATTGTATTATTATATTATTTTCAATACCATGATATTATATTATTTTCGATATACGCAGATTTATTTCAGAAAATAAAATAATTCGAAAAGGTACTTATTTAAGAAAAATTAAATATCGAAATCGAAGTGGTTTTTGTTTATCAATCAGTTTTAGTAACGTACAATAGATGGCACCACAAATCAATTTCGATTATTAAATTAATAAGTTTTAAACTAATTCGAATTTATTAAAAAATCTCGACGTGGTGTTTCTTCTTAGGGATTGAGGAACCTATGTACCAAATTTTATAGCTATACGGTGTTTAGATTTTCGGCTACAGACATCACAGACTGGCCAACCGACGGTGTACCGTTGAGCTAATGAGACAACATTGAAAGCTCTTATCTTTGAAGTGGTCTCTGCCAATCTATAGGCATAATCATATGTTGTGTGCTGCAAAATGTTGAATACTAGTACGTGTCGCCCGGGTCATAGATAAGTTATTGATGCGTAAATAACAGCTCAACTTACCCGTTTAGAACAGATAACATTCCCGCGCTCCTCATTAAAACCAGCCGTATTATCATAACAATCAAGAAACCCGCCCAGAAACAAAGCAATTTATCAACGAACCTATAACAACGTGACGCTCGCTCGAAACCCTCCTTCGCTAAATATTTAAAGTATAAGTTTTCCATGGAAAAGGACATGTCCCCAGTTGTGACATCCCACAAACTGTGAATATGAAAGACCATTTTTTTCGTTTTTCGTTTGGACTAAACTGAGACTCGCAGAAAAATTTATAAACATTCAAAAAAGAGTCTCGCTTAATTTTTCTTTATTATTATTAATAAAGAAAAGAAGAGATCAATCCACTTTCGCGGAAAATAACAGAATCGTGCGAAGCTTCACTTAAAAAATGTAATAAATGAATTTGAAAATGAAATATTTTCAAATGGCCTAAAAATGACTATTTCTATGTATTTAAAAATAATTAAATAAGGCGAAATTGTTTTACGGATTTCAGTCAAAGCTCGTTGAAAAGTATATTCTTCAATTTTTGTGTTTTCCATTTGGTGTTCTGACGAAAACTCAGTAAAATGATCATTATGAAAATAATTCGTGTGAACATCGTTCAGATTTGCTCTTTATTAAACTATTCAAAACTAATTGGAATTAAAAAAATTCTTGCCGAGGTTCATCGTCGAATTAACTGAGTGATACTCTTGAACCAAATTTCACGGCTCTCATAATTTCATAATTTTACTAAGCGGGAGAGACACACACACACATACACACACATACACACAAACACACACACATACACACAAACACACACACATGCACAGACTTATTATTATAGGTATAGATATAATACAGTGATTGGCAAAAGTCAGAAAATCTTAATATGCAACGTTTGGTTAGCATACCATATATTTGATATTCTTGACACAAATCATTTATATTATTCTAAAACCACTGTCGAACTTTAACCAACTTCTAATTCTTTCAAAACGAAGACAAGCTTTAAAAATTTAGTTTTCCAACGTCGCGAGATGTCAGATAACGTCAGAAACGAAATGAAATAATTCCAAAGTCATCACAGAAATTTAAATTTTCTTAAACCAACCATCTATCTTTATAAATTTGGAGAACTTAATTAACTGTCAGTTGCATTTCATTTTGTCCGCTCTGTCTACAATTCGAGAATAGAAGGTGAATGAGCAGAAATGTTATTTGCAAACACAGTTAAAGATTAATTGTATAGGATGAATGCGAAAATAAATTGATGTATTAAGATCCACTGCTTATATATTTTCTAGGACAAAAGTCAGTAAAATTCTTAAAACAATACTGTATTTAAATTCGTTCAAACTGCTGTCTTAAATATTGCGGATACCGCTTCAAAAATAAGAGCTTGCAATTTCATCCCAGTAGCTCAACGGTAGAGCGTCGGATGGCTAGTTCAGACATCCGGAATTCGATTCCCGGTTGAGGGCAGCAAGACACTTTACATTAGCTCCCGAACCAATTTACCCTGTAAGTAGTTCGAAGATGTCGGTGGTCGGAAGACCCAAGACCGTGCGACTCACACAGTGGGTTTAGAGTAGCTAGCTGCACGGCCGAGAAAGGATACCTCCTGCACTCAGGAGGCACCCAAGGTCTACCATCCCGTCAAACGAACATTTATTTAGGTCTAAAAAGATAACAATAGAT
This sequence comes from Amaurobius ferox, assembly GCA_951213105.1. Lineage (NCBI taxonomy): Eukaryota > Metazoa > Arthropoda > Arachnida > Araneae > Amaurobiidae > Amaurobius > Amaurobius ferox. The sequence continues at coordinate 17,164,599 of OX578135.1, forward strand.
GAAAAATAGTGTGGTTAAACAGACAGTTTTACATTATATTTGAACTTGACAAGTACGCCCATTTTTCAAAAATGGGAAAAGGGTTATTACGAATATAGATAAAAAGATGATTGAAAAATAATGATGTCGGTGGTCTGAATGGGACTCTAGTACGACAAGCATGGATTTAATGGACGCTAGAATATTGAGCGCCGATTTCAAATCAAGAGGACAATGACCAGGCAGGATACTAACCAGGGAAAAATAGTAGTATCAGGAAGCAAACATGAATTAAACATAGCAGGATGTGGTCAGTCAGATTGTCAACTGCACACCAATCTGACAATAGAGAGTGGAGAATGCAGAGTCCACATCAAAGGTAAGAGCTTGCGATTTCGTCCCAGTAGCTCAACAGTAGAGCGTCGGCCGGCCAGTTTGGAGATCCAGGATTCGATTCCCGGTTGGGGCAGCAAGGCACTCAACAATATTCACCAAATCAAATACTTCTTTAATAACAACATAAGAGGTTACAGTGGTTACACTTAACAATATTCACCGAATCAAATACTTCTTTAATAACAACATAAGTGGTTACAGTGGTCACACTTAACAATATTCACCAAATCAAATACTTCTTTAATAACAACATAAGTGGTTACGGCGGTTTCATAGAGAAAAAAAAACTTCTTCCGGGTGAATGAGATATTGCAATTGCTATAGCAGAAGTGGGGAAATTTCTGTCAACGGAACGATGCTCTGGTGACCCAACAAGATGGGCGTTGCTAATCTAAAAATAAAATAATAATTGTGAACGTATGAAGGAAAATGCAATAATAATTGTGAACGTATGAAGGAAAATGCAATAATTAACAGAAATATGCAAAAAAAATTAATTCAAATTACTAAAATTAATAATATATAAAAACATGAAATTTTGATGAGCGTGCCAAAATTAAAAAACTATCGGAAATTAATATAGCTACCCTTCCTCAGAAAAAATAGACGCATCTGTAGTAATAAATAAATATGTATGTCTGTTTGTTCGTCTGTGTCGTTTGTAGAGGAAATTCTATGTAACGTACGCCCGTGAAATTTGGTACACAGGTACTTCAGGACCCGGAAAGATGCAACTCGACGTTAATTTTTTTTAAAATTATAATTCGTTTTCTAGTAATTTTATGTCTTAGCATGAATTTTACATAAATGAGTTCTTTTTACGACTGAAAATATTATCTCAGAAATTTTATCTTAACACCATCAAAATGACTAAAAAATCATCTTTCAAACAAACTTTGAATGGAATCCAAACCACGTAACACTCGAATTTTCGTGAATTTTAGAATATGCATACTTTTTGTGCATTAACTGCGTTACTTAACTTTTACATATAATAACAAGAAAGATCAATCATACATAAAGCATTGATTAAGAAACCATTTCCAACTGAAATTCAATTTTATTTAAACACTTATAAAATGTGACACATTCAGCGCTGATACATTTTAAACTATCACAGTACTACAATAATTTATTATATTTGAAAACTTAAAACTTCATCGAAAAAAAATTAACTTTATTCAAATGACGGCATAGAAATATAAATCGTCTGGCTCTCTATGTAAAATCAGTGAATATTTCATTAGTACACATTTTTCCAGACTACAGAGTTAAATAATTTTGCGTGAAAAATATTGAGCAATTCTTATACAACTCATCTTACAATCACTTGTTTACATTCTGCATCCGTTAAAATTAAGTTTTGTTGTAGAATTAATCAAAGTGTGATGATCATTTAAACTCAAAAATATTGTAATTGCGTTGGCACAAAATATAGATGCACAAAAAAAATCAAAAATAAAGGAATTTTAGGACAGATGCAACACTAAATATAAATTTAAAAGAACTTTAAAAATCAAAATTTTTACTCTGGGAAAAAAGATTTTGACACAAGATAGATGCCATATTTTATTTTGAAGTAGGTCACGTAATCTGTTCATATTATATAGGTGTAATTATTATTTTAATATTTATTTAAAAAACTACAAAGCATGTTTTTCTGAATTTTTTTTTATATATATCATGAGATAATTTGAATAGTTTCTAAAATTTTCGGAGCAATTTGTGAATTTTAACTTTGCTTAAAAAATGTTTGAAGAATTATGTCCCATGGGGTTCAATATATTTTATTTTTCAACCCTGGTTCAATCCAAAACTAATTGGGTGATATTATTCGTTTTCATTCCCATTAGTCTCACCGACCGTCTCAACAACATACTCAAATTTCATTTTAATAAAGTCATTTTTACGGCAATTATCGCACAAATGGACAGACAGACAGACAGAATAACCAAAGTCATAAACACTTTTCAACTATGTTGTAAAATGTTTATAAAGGAGGATGTTTGTTCGTTTTCGCTTCTTGGATAAATATATATACATTTTGTGTATTGAAGATTTTGGTATATTGTGTGCTCCTCAGATATTCTAGCAGAGTTTCCATCTTAACACCAATGGCGTAGCAGGTTTTGTTGTTATTGTTGTTGTTATAAGCAGCCGTATTGTTAAAGCGTTCTTTGGTTTTTGAGAACTCTCTATGAGTTCCGATGTGATTGTAATAACAGTTTTCCATCCTATATCTCTGGCAACGCCGTGTACATTTTTTAGAACGTTCTGGTGTTTCCCCGGGCATTACAACATCAAATTTGCATCATAAATCCTAGGCAACTTGACCTGGATTTAAGATGCTGATAAAAACTACACCGGAATTCACAGCGAATCCATGAAAAGCAAAGGACGTTTTAACAATACTCTTGCTTACAACTAAAATAAAATAAACTGTTGTGTAGGTGCATACATGGTTACACCACAACCGCTCATCTTAAATTCCAGGTAACTCCATGTGTATTTTCTGGTTATAAATAAAAGAGACAAACAGATTTGAAAACTAAATTAGTTACCATCAACCGGGATGAGAAACTCGACAAATAACATATTGAAGAAAAAGACCAATTCGAAAAGGGAAAAGTTAACTGCATCAAGAAAGGAAAACAAAGAAGTTTAATTATAACAAAACAACATCAGGAAAAACGAGCAATTACAAATAAAAGAAGCAATCGGTTTCAGGAAATGAAATAACAATCATTTGAAAAATTGAAAAAAATTACAAAAGAAAGATTTCTAATAGATTCTGGAGTTTCTAAAATATATATTAGTCCAAATCATGACTTTTCTTTAAATGACTATTTTATTTTTTCATTTTTCTGAAGAAATATTTGAAAAAAAAAACAGTAATTTTCTTATTCTTTCAATATAGTAGTCCTCTTTATCATTCAATATCGAAAATAATTTAACTTCGACTTCTTGAGAAGACAGTTTTGAAAAGAATGGAGTTATCTTACTCTCTATAGTCACCTTTATGATTTAATGTCGAGAAGAATTTTCCTTTGATGTTATGAGGATAAATATTAACAAAACAGGTGTTTTCTTATTCTCTTAATATAGTGATTTTATGATTCAATGTCTAAAAGATATTTCTGTCGATATTTTGAGAATAAATATTAAAAACAATGGAGTTTTCCTATTCCCTTTATATACACGGACGATCCAAAACATTCAAACCACCTACCTTATATGATTTGGGTCTACCTTTTGTCGCCAAAAGAACCCCTTCCCAAAGAAGCATAGATACAACGAGATTTTAGTATGAAGTTGTTGGCATTTAATACCGTGTCTGCAGAAGAAGATCCTACAATTCCCATAAATTATGGGGCTGGTGTGATGCAACTCGTAAACGTTTCTCTAGGTCAATCCACAAATGTTCGATAGGCTTTATGTCCGATGAATTTGGGGGTCATATCATTAAAGATAATTCTCCATCATGTTCTTGGAACTATTCCTACATCTTGTTCGCAATATGGCAGGATGCATTGTCTTGTTGAAAGGTGTAATCTCCGAAAGGAAAAACAGCCGCCATAAAGGACGGCACTTGATCTGCAATGATATTCATGTAAATAAGTGTCAGCTTTCAGAGTTCCTACTACTGGGTTGAAGGGTGCTCCCCAAGAAAAGATGCCCAAACCATCAAACTCCCAAAACCAGCCTGGGTATTTCCCACAATGAATCCAGGAGCTAAGGTTTCCTTTGGTAAATAGCGCACATAAACTCTCCCGTCCACCTGGTGCAACAAATAACGAAATTCGCCCAACCATGCGACCCTCTTCCAATCATCGATGGTCCAATGGCGATGATTAAAAAAAGCTTATACCCACATCAGATTTTTTTCCCTTAGAATCAATACTTTTTTTCTGTTGACGGTATAAAAATTAAGATGAGTCTTGTAACTGAAGAAATACGGTATATAAAATAAAAAGTTAAAACGCGTATATTTAATAAATATTTTATTGAAGTATAATTCAATTTATTAACAACAATTGCATTTAGTAACAAACATTTGGAGGTGAGATTTCGAATTACAATCAAAACGTGTGCTTCCGTGAGCACAGCATGGTAAATTCGAGAAAACTCCTAATATAAGTCGCAATTGATTCTGAAACGAACCCCACTTCTTGGAGGTGTTCATATGGGGAGAAGTGCATCGTAGCTACGGTATATAGAGATTCCTGTCAGCCAGAAAACTTTATAGTGGAATATTCGGATTTTGGACTGCCGATATGATCTTTCTGACAGATATCATTAAAAATATATTATTAGTTCGAAACCACTATAACGGTTTCACAGACATTGAATTCACTTCTTTTCAAGCGATGACCATTTTCAAGAAATTAGTCCACAAATGTCATGCAAGATGTCAGATAATGTCAGCCGCGGAAAAAAATAATTCTAAAGCCATAGCAGAAATTATATTTGGAGTTTATTTAGCCCACCATTCATCGCTTTGAAGTTTGATATGCGGGCTAAGTTTGCACTGTCATCAGCATTTCAATTCTGTTTGTCTGTGATATTAAATATAAATTTGAATGTGGTAATAGTTTGTTTAAGAATTCCCTTGAAAATAAACTTTATGGACATAAAAGTAGCTATGAAATAATCTAATGCACATATAAAAATCGTCTGATTGTGTATTGTTCAGTGCAACAATATATACACTGTAAAACATTCTGCAACCCTTGTTAATTATTTTCAGCTAATTTGTTGATAATTTCGGCAAACTACGAGGAAACTTACTCCCCATTATGGACAGCTCATTCCCCTGAAACTTTCAATAACATGCTTGCAAATGATTTACAGTACAGCAAGAACATGAAATCACCAACTTGGCAGTGCCGGGATGCGATCGTAGGACCAAAGCGTGGTAGGCCAGTATCATAGCGTTGAGCTAAAGACGTCTCCAGCTCAAGGCATTTAATACTGTCTTATGAGCGTTGGCTACAGTACTCCCCAACCCAGTGAGTTTGAAACCGATCGAAGTTGTCGCTGGGAGACGTCCAGCTCTAAGTTGAAGTGAAGAGACTGTTACAAGCTGCTTCATAGTAAGTCACAAGGCCCAACAATATATGGTTAATCGACGTCAGAGAGTCTCAGATCAAGTAAGTGGGGTAGCGCCATCTCATGGGGAGTACAGAAAGTATATTTTATGCAATGCATATACAATTATCAGGGAGCTGAATAACTGGAAATAACTTAGCGAATGATACTTCGTGCTCTTGTTCAAGGTCAATAAAGCGAGAACGTAAAATCAATATAGCGAGAACGTAAAACCAACAACTTGGCAGTTCTGGGGTTTAATCCCGGGGCAAAGAGTGGTATGTCAGTAGCATAGCGTTGAGCTAAAGACGTCTCCAGTCCAAGGCTTTTAATACTGCTTTATGAGAGCTCGCTACAAATATCTCTCTCTCTCACACACACACACAACACAGAGGAATCCCAATAAACTTGTCTTTCTTTTAATGAAAATATGTGAAACATTACAGATTTTGGAGGTATGGAAAGTGTCTTTTCGTATACAATTCTTAATGTTTAGAAACGAGCAAATTTTATTTAAAATTGTGGAATGAAGAAGAAAATAACTTTATGGGATGCAAAAATGCTATTGGGATGGGGGACGGGGGAGTGAACTAAAAATAACTATATGTGGGAGGATAAAATATAAATTAGCAGGATCAAAATAAATATAATAAGTTTGTAAATGAAAATAATTTTAATAATATTGTTCGATAAATATAAATATTTGTGGGAAAAAATAACTACAAGTTTGTTGATAAAAATAACTGTATGGAATGAAAGTAACATAATTTGGTGGTAGAAATTGAAAATAATTATACGTAAAATTAAAGTAACAAAAATAACTTTATGTAAGAAAAAAAAATCTATAATAATTCTGAGTAACAAAAATAACTATAATGAATTTGTGAAGTAGAAATAACTATTAAAAAGAAAAATAAGAAAAATACACTGTGGGATGATAAAACTATTTCGGGATGATGAAAATAACTGATATGAAACTAACATAATAAAGTCGCAAATTGAAAATAATTATACCGGTTGGTCAGAATTAAAACACCCCTACTCTGAGCTCTCTATTCATCGAACTACTCAGTGTAAAGGCTCCAAAATTGTTGAACGTACCATTCAAGACATGGGGAAAAGGATTACGCGAAAAAAAATTAGTTCCAGAAACACCGATAGGTGGCGCTGTACAACAAAAAATATGCTGAAAAGACACAAAATACTCATTTGTAATACATTTTATTCGAACGTACCAAATATTCATATCACAAGAACCTTATCGATGCAGGGAATGCTGCTCAATATGGTTCCCTTCTTCAAGATGTAAAATCTGCAGTCTGTGGATAGCTTATTCAACTGCGAATCGTAATTGGTCGATTGAGATGCTTCTCACATACAGAATGATACTGTCTTTCAAATCTGCCAAGGTTACCAGACGTCCTCGATAAACAAGACTTTTTAAGTATCCCCAGAGCCAAAAATCACAGGGATTAAGATCTGGAGAACGAGATGGCCAGGTTGTCGGAAAGGCACGACTAATAACTCTACTATTAGTAAAATGTTGCCGAAGAAACTGCTGTACACAGAGTCCAATGTGTGGAGGCGCTCCATCCTGCATAAAGGTAATTGAATCAAGACATTGGTGCTGTTGCAGTTGGGGTACAATAAAATTTTCGAGCATGTTTTTGTACCTCCTGGCCGTCATGGTACATGTCACAGGGCCATTGGGAGTAGCCTTTTCGAAAAAAAAAGGTGCAAGAATGAATGTGGCTGTGAATCCACACCAGATTGTAACTTTCGGTGAGTGAAATAGAATCTCTTGGAAGGTACGAGGGTTTTCCGTGTCCCAAATGCGACAGTTATGGGTGTTGATTGTTCCACTTAGATGGAAATGTGCTTTATCGCTCTATAAAATCTGCCATAGCCACGATGCATCCATCCACTTCAACTCTAGCCAGAAATGTCAATACAAAGGTCAGCCGCTTCTCCCTGTCGATGGTCAGCAAGTGGTGATTGTGACTAATTTTGCACGGGAAAAAATGCACTATGTTTCTCAGTACGTTCTGCACTGTGCTGTAGGGAACACCCAAGTGTCGTGACACTCCACGTGCTCTACTACAGCTTATAACGTTATCCATTGATTGTTCAACAATAGCGATGGCAACATCGTCAACGACATCTGAACGAGTCGATTTGCGTCCTCGACCCGGCTGAACTCCAAGATGTCCAGTTTTCTCGAATCGAGCGATCATTCTCCTGAGAACTTGTGGAAGAAATGGTCTTTTGCGCAGATTCTTAAGTCGACGAAACTCTCGAAGTGCAGCTGCAGCATGTCCTTTGTTTTCATAAAAGAGCTTCACAAGCAAAGCGCGTTCTGGCAGTGTGACAGCCATCGCTGATAAGAATGGAAATTTCCCAGTTTTATTCCCTTTTATGCCCAGGACATAGTAGCTGGAAACCAAGGGTTTATGCAAGTTTTTGTGCTTACAGTGCGAAATTGCAGTTACAATGACAGTTTAAGTTTCTTCTCTTTTTTATCTTCTTTTTTTTTCATATCAGCAAAAGTAATTAAAAAGGAAAACTTCCATATCGCATGTGTTTGTTGTTTTGTGATTATTTTGTGTCTTTTCAGCATATTTTCTGTTGTACAGAGCCACCTATCGGTGTTTCTGGAACTAATTTTTTTTCACGTAATCCCTTTTCCCATGTCTTGAATTGTAGGTTTAACAATTTTGGAGCCTTGACACTGAGTAGTTCGATGTATAGAGAGCTCAGAGTAGGGGTGTTTTAATTCTGACCACCCGGTATATGAAAATAAAATTAATGTAATAACTTTGTGGTATACAAATAAGAAAATCGGATGTAGGCAGCACATGACGTTGTGGTGAGGTGAATTTTACACATAAATACAATAAAACTTAAACACATAAATACATTAAAGATACTCACCAAATAGTTCCACTAGGCTCAACCGCGTTAATGTATAGTGGGGTCCGATTGGACCAAAGTACATTGCGTTTGCTCAAATAAATAATCACTCCCTTTTTTGTGGCCATCTAACAATTTATTTACAGAACACATGAAATCTCAATTTAAACATTAAATAACAAAATACACAATTACAAATGAGTTCCCAATTTACCTAAGCTTGACCTCGGGGTGCACAGTTTATTTTGCATTAATTTGTATATTTTTTTATTATCCAAACTTGTAATTAATTACTTTTTTTAAGGAAAACAAAATATAAATTCATTTTGGCAAATATCCCATTGAAGCGTAAATTGTTCTTAACACTGTGGAACACATCAACATAAGTTTAGACAATCATATAAAACATTTTAAAATCAATATGTATAATTTCCATACCTCCATTACATAAGAATGGCTCTCAATGAGTGCTGGTAACTATCCCTCTGCACATTGGAATGGGTGGCAAAATTAATTGAAGGTTAGTTCATTTATTTTGACGGTTCATGAAAAACGCTACCAGTCTGAGAAACTCGGTTGAGGATCATCAGGTGACGAAAATTTTTGCCAAGTATTATTCTGGAGATGGGCACACTGTCCACTTTATTTCTCCTCCTCTTAACGTCGGCTTAATCCCAGCGGATCATGTGGCGATCTGCGTACAGGCTTTACCAAAGAGTTAAGATCAGATACGTTTTCGTAGAGATTTTTTTTTTGCTGCTTAGGAGCCCGGGATTGATGCTCCACAAACACACCTTACACGCAGTATTACAGTTACCACGGCTTAATGCAGCTAAAGGAGCAAAGGTCCTACACCGCGCCATTTTGGAGGCAGAGCTGTGTTGCACTTCAACCACAAAAACAATGACGAGAAGCACCACTTCGTAGGTGGTCTGCTGCTTAGGAGCCCGGGATAGGTACCCCTAGAAGACTGAGTCCACGTACTTTCGTAGTGAAAATTTGGCTGAAAATAGTCGAAACCTTTCTAAAATAGCTGTGACTAAGCCCTGCCACAGCTGCAAATAAAAAGAAAGCTGTTTCTGGAAAAATATATATGCTACTCTAGAGTCTGTTACCCCTGGTTAGGTAACATGCGCCGGTTCAGTGAAACTGCCGCACGACAAGTGCCGCCTACTTCGTTGCACGGATGCGTTCCTCGCACAGGTGCTCAAAGGAACCCAGGAGACCTTTCTCCATCAAACATCAGATTGCGTCTGAACTTTTTTTCAAAATTTTAAAACTTCCAGAATTTTAAACCAAGGGGAACGACACAAATATAGGGAGGAAGTCCCCCAATTCCCATTCGCTGTTTCCCACAACGCAATAAAAAAGGCGGTCCAAAAATGCTTCACACCATTGGTTTTTGAAGCGACGCTCATTTTTTATGCGCTCCACTCAAGCACAAGAACCAGAGGGCTTTCTACAAAACCGGGTGGTCCAAAAGACCGGACCCCGACGCGCGCCACACCTGAGAGGGCTATAAATTTTCAGAGATTTGCAGCTCAACTTTGACATTTATGTTGCAATTAATTCTCCGAATATTTACAATCCATGTCAGTGCGCATACAACCCAACGGCGCCAAAAAATTCCAATTCCGTCTGTGCAAAGGCCTAGCGATATACATAAATCAAAAACATTGTATACATTTCACTTACATTACACCTTTCCTTTTTTCCCAGGGTTATGTATAAAAATATGTGATTGTATTATCACAGACGTTTCCTATATAATGCAATGAATTAAACTCTTTCATAATGAAAAAATGTATAAGAACTACGGAACTATCTTTTTTAACGTTAAATTGCACAATTGGGGCTCTTCCTGTTCACAACATGCAAAATTATTTCGAAGTACACAAGGAACTTATATTTCGGAAGGATCTTATTATTAACTCTTATCTCTGACAGTTATTGATATTGATAGTTTCCGCTATAAGCATTATAGTTCATATTTTAAAATATTTTAATAATTAATTAATCAATTTAGTGTCAGTCCCGTTAACTTTAGTGTCATTCCCGTTCCTATCATTTTTGCAATTTTGATGATATTTTCGACAATCTGGGGAATAGCGCCAAGTTGGTGATATTTCGCTACATGAGTGAGTCATCAAATTCGCCAAACTGATCACCAAGAGTTACAGACAAGAGAAGAGCATTTCTTATATATTACATGACTGTTGGAGAACTGTGCACTCTTCCTTCATTCGTTTTTCTTTCATTTTTCTTTGTAGTTATTTTAACTTTTCAAATTCTCCGGACTTTCAAATTCTCTACACTATTGGACATTTCCTTACAAAGTTACTTGGATGCTTAAAGACCTTCATAAGATCCCTGTACTCCATTTTAACACTTTCCAACATAGCTGAAAAGTGTTTATGAGATTGGTCATTCTGTCTGTCTGTTCGATCGCACGATAACTGCCGTAAAAATGACTTTATCAAAATAAAATTTCAATATGTCGTTCAGATGGTCTGTGGGACAAATTGCAATGTAAATTAAGAATATCACCCAATTAGTTTTAGATTCAACCCGTGTTGTAAAAGTGAAATACATTGAATCCTATAAGACCTAATGTTTTAAATATATTTTAAGTTAAATTCGCAAATTACTTCGAAAATTTTAGGAAATATGAATTTCCCCATGAAATATATAAAAAAAAATTCAGCAAAATATTTCTGTATTTTTTTAAATAAAAATTAAAATAATAATTACACCCATATAATATAAAGAGATCACGTAACCCACTTCAAAATAAAATAGGGCGTCCATATTATTTTTCCAAAGTACAAATCGTTTATTTTAAAATTCTTTTAAATTTATAGCTAGTGTTGCATTCGTCCTAAAACCACTTTATTTTTGCGTATTTCCTGTTTATCTATATTCTGCGCCGAAGCAATTACACTATTTTTGAGTTTAAATGATCATCAAAGTTTGATTACGAACGAACATACTTTTAATGGATACAGAATATAGACAAGTGATTGTAAGATAATTTGTATAAGAATTGCTGAATATTTTTCATGCAAAGTTATTTAACTCTAGAGACTAGAATGAAATGTATGAATGAAATATTCACTGCTTTTACATAGAAAGCCAGACGATTTATAGTTTGATCATGTCATTTGAATGCATTTCATTTGTTTTCCATGAAGTTTTAAGTTTTCAAATATAATAAATTATTGTAGTTCTGTGATAATTTATAAAATATCACCTCTGAATGTATCGCATTTTAGAGATGCGATACATTCAGCAGATTGCATTTCAGTCTGAAAGTGTTTCATAATCAATGCTTTCTGCATGATTGATCTTTCTTGTTTATGTTTAAAAGATAATTTCATTAGTTATATGAGGCATTTTCGTGAAATATCACGTGTTTCATGTAAAATAGAATAAAGCACCTAGAATGAAGCCTACAGTGTAGAAGCTCATAAAATCAAATAAATAAAAAATATATATAATTTCATCTAGAAATGTGGGGATGAAACATTTCTTAGAAATTATTACAAAGCGTATTTAATTTTTCACAGAAAAAAAATCAAGCAATTTTCTTGAAATTTTATATTATACTTTTTAAACAGTAACCTCAACATTCGTGTTGATTTTCAATTATGTGTTACTGTTGCTGTTTTGTGTTACATTTTTCTCACGATGTTAAAATTCGTTGGTCACTGGAAGTGAGTCACGCGTTAAATAAATCAGATGTTTTTTTTCTTTTTAGATATAGAAATAAAATAAAATGTTATCCTTCAAAGAACATGCACTCTTTCATCTTACGGATCAGAAGAAATGCAATTGGATTTTCTTAAGCATACCAGATAAATAAAAGAAGCTTTTAGATTTTTTTATCTTCATATATATTTTTTTATTTGATAGACAAAACACTTGACTGTAATTGTGTCGATACTTGTGTGATATTGACAGCACTTTCATCGATAAATGCATTGCACTCATATAATTTGTAAAAATAAATATGTTTAGAATTAAATAAATTTATTAAGATCATCATGAATAGATTTGTATTACTTTGAAACATTGTTTAATAAGGCATCTATGCTTAATTTAGCGTTAGTTATGTAAATGTGAGTGAATTATTGAAAGAAGTAAACAACGACGAGACATTAAAAAGATCTATTATTTAAACGCTAATGAAAAATCACTTTCTTTAGTTTTAATTTTTTTTTTAATCTAAGATGGGTATTAAAATTATAAACAGCAAAATTTACAATATTTATGAATACATTGTATTCAAAATTTTCATGGATTGTAATTAATGAACACTTTTAATTCATTACAATAAACATCTAACAGCAAACGGCAAAATCACTGTTTTGTATGGTGTTTAGGCATCTCTATCCCATATACGAATCTGATAGATAACGCTTAGCGAAGTATTTCTTATTTGACGGCTGGAAGGGTTTGGTAGCACGCTGTTTAACAACACCACAGGACAAAAATATACTGGATTAAAGAACAGAAGCTTTATTAACTGAAATTATACTACTTACAGCTGTTTGCCATGACAGCATCAACTTTAGCCTTAAAGACTCATTTGCTTTGCCGAATTCGTTAGAACACAGTGCAAGCGCGTCAACAAGCTGATCGCTGAATCTTGGTGTTAGGCGATCATGGATCCTCCCTGGCGAGGCGATTGTAAAAAAGAGGTTCACAACAGCAGGCATGGAGGTACAATGACTTAAAACTTCATATTAAGAAAACTTCATTCTTGTTTGAGACAATCATTCAAGTGGCGTTGGGATAAGATATGTAGTCCAGCATCGTATGTATTTCTATGGCAAAAGGCCTAAAATATTTATTTAAACTGTCAATTTTGTAAGAATAAACAAGTAGCACAACGCAAATTAGAACTGAAACAATAACGAGTAGTCCTACGTATTCAAAATTATTTTGCCTTTCAATTTATTTTTCTCTCTCTATAGTCTGTACTCTGTCTATGAAAAAATACTGGTAACTTATAATTAGGGAACCCTTAATATAAAAATATTCAAAAATACATATACTAAATACTACATATTTCTGTTATGTTAACCTAACAATAGCGGCTAATTTACTAACACTATCGACACCTACATATAATTCTCCAAGCATTATGGCATTTTCAAGCGTTTCATCCATAGGAGTTTTATCTCTTTCTTTCTAACTCCATGCCAGCAGGATTCATTTTAGCCGAACTCGTTGCACAAATTTGTATAAAGTTAATTATGATTTCAGTTCAACACGAGCGTTCAGGAATACTCACCAAATGGTTATATGACTTTATCAGTGCACTTGTAAGATTCCATCCATTTGCCCAGGTCGTTCATGGAGCAATGATATTGAGATTTAGAGGTCGGGAGTTTGGGTCGTTACCTTGGTAATACTATTTTAGTAGCCATACAGCAACCGTCTGTGGATTGGTTCTGGCTATTTTCAATTGATTTCAGAGCCCTGCTGGCTATTTTCACTTGACCGAGCATATTTTCTGTACCGCTTTAGCTTCTATTATTTTTCGCAAGTGACTATAGCTAGCGCTCATAAGGCAGTATTAAATACCTTGAGCTGGAGACGTCTTTAGCTCAACTCTATGATACTGGGCTACCACATTTTGGTTCCGGGATCACTGCCAAGTTGGTGAAATCACATTCTCGCTGCATGACTGCTTAGCTGCTTAATTATCTGTTTGCTTTATGCAATATATGTACAATCGAAAAAATGCAATTACAGTTTCATCACGTAGATACGAAATAAAATAGTAAAACTAACAAAAATCAATCAAAAAATAATTTCAATCAAAGCTTTTGACATGCGTCGATGAAAAATGAAACGAATTCAGCATAGATGTGGCATCAAACTACTGAGGGGGTTTAATAACTTACTAAGGTTTTCTACTTCCGAATCAGGAAAAATTGCTTTCGATTCAATAATTTCTATTTTTCATGAACCATCAATTTTTCAAGATCGACTATAATAAAGCTTAGAGGATGACTGATATATATTTAGCATCCAATTTCGGTGGGGGGTTCGGAGGGTTTACTAAGACTTTTCATTCATAGTTTTTGCATTTTGATGTCAGAATATTTTCCTTGACACATCTTATTCTCAGGATTTGCTATAAAATTTCGATGACTGATATGAATTAAGCATCAAATATCAGGGAGGTATAGGGGAAAAGGGGTACAAAAATTTTTACTTTTATTCCAAACATTTCGTTTTACTTGGAACAACTATTTCTCACAATGGGCTGTGAATAGAGTTTAGTTGATGACTAATATGCATTCGTCCTTAAGTTCCTTAGGAGTGGAAAATTTCACCAAGGATTTCAATTTCTAGTTCTTATCCACTTCCGATTCAAAAATAGTTTTCCTTGAAACGTAGTATTTTTTTAGAACTGGCTATGGATATAGCTTAGATGATGAGTGATATGAATTCAGCGTCAAATTCTGGCGAGTGTAGGTAAGTTCATTAAGGATTTCTCCTTTTCTGTTTTTAGGGGCGTCACTTTTGGATTTTCCGATAATTTGTGGGACTGTAAGAAATTAGTATATAAAAAAGTATAAAAATGCTTAACAGTTCGGACGAAAATGAGGTGTACACGCCACTTGCCACCACATTGAGGCACCTACATAAATTTCTGGTCTGCGCATGACTTTAAACATATAAGTCATGACCAAGATTTTAAAAGTTTAAAAAACACCTTACGTTTATATAGGAGTCTATACGGTGGAATCATTTTATATTCTACGGAACTATTAAGCATTTTTCTACTCTTCTGTAGACTTATTTAGTACAGTTATACAAATTATTGGGAAAACAGAAAGGGACATCTCTATAAGGGGAAGAGGATATCTGCCCTTGCCAAACAAATCTTCACCCTTGCCAGAATTTGATGCTGAATCCACATCACTCATCATCTAAGCCATATTTACAACCAGTTCTGTAAAAAAAGACGTTTCAAGGAAATTTTTTGAACTGAAAGCGGAGAAGAACCAAAAGGTTGAAATCCTTAGTGAATACTGGTTAGTAATCCTAAGGATCTTTATGCTGAATCCATATCATTCATCATCTAAACTCTTTTCGTATCCGAAATGGATGTTTTCTATCCCCTTTGAAATTTGATGCTTAATTTAAATCAGTCATTATTGAAACTCTATCTATAGCAAATCCCGAGAAACTTATGTTTCAAGGAAAATTTTTTGAGACCAAAATGGAAAAACTACGAATGGAAATTCTTATTAAACCCTCCCTACTTCCTCCAAAATTGGATGCTAAATCCATATCATTCGTCATCTAAGCTTTATCTATAGCATATCCTGAGAAATAAATGCATCAAAAACTTTGATTAAAGCCAATTTTTAATAAAAAGAATTCAGCGGTGGCTCCAGTTCGATGGAGTCGAAATGGATTTTGCATGAATAACGTTTTGTAAACCCAAACAGTAGTAAAATGCTACAAGTTTATTCGATTTTTTCACACTCATTTGTTTCGTTTGCAGACTTTCAAAGCTCTACAATTGACTCTCTAACTGTTTATAGCTATTTAGCAATTTTAGTTTTCGCTACGATTTTCTTTGGATACTCCGACCATAGGCTCCATGTCAAAATATAAAATTATTTTACTAACTTGCTGTTTGGTATATAACTTACACACATGCAACATATCTGACGACACTTGACATTCAAGTTAATCTATAAACTTGCCTGTCGGCCCATAAATGCGTATATTTTCATCTATTCTGTTTAAATCTCACCAAACATTTATCATAATTTACCCAAATTCATTATTAGAATTAGTAGTTAAAAATTTATCTTTAATAGCAATTGAATTTATTTTTTCCAATTTGTTATTAAGGATACATTTACCCCAATTTTTGTTAATAAAGCATTAATGTTAATTAATTGCAATAACCCCCGTAATATTTTATATACTTTGTGAATCCCTGTTCATTTACGCTTATCGCTACTCAATTTGTTTCTTCGATCCCGTTCAACCCCTCCCCCTTCTTCTTGTCTGAATTTCTGGACGTCAAGATCAACGTATTCTTGCTTTAAATGCCACTGTAAAATGTTTGGCTTGTGTATTTCTGGATTGCAATGTGCTGCATATAATTTGGCAATTTAACGATTTTATTTTGTCACAGATAATGCGACTATTTACTTTCAAATTTTTATTTGGCGGTTTCTGAGTGTGTATAAAATCCCATGTTTTTTCTCTTTTATTGCCTTGCTCTTTTGGACGTTATGACGTCTGAAAGAGCTCTGATTTAATTGTAATATTATTCTAGCTTCGTAAATGGTGCCATATTAAAACACACTTTTTACTAAGCGAAATACACTCTGTACAAAGGATAAGCTAAACTTGCGTACCGCATTTAAGCACAAATAACACAATAATCCAGATCTTGGGTATATAACTCCCTCTATTTCTTCAATTTGCGCCCATTCCTCTTTTAGACTTCGGGTTTGTTCTTTCTATTGCACTGACGAAAGGATCCAACGTATTCTTGACACAGCTGAATACTGAATTATTGTATTATGTGTGCTTTTATATACGTTGCTCAAGATTTCCTTAGGCTTTTTATTTTTAAAATTGTAGTATTTACTGTTTAAAATTCATATTATACATTTATTAACTTCTGTAACAGATATTGCCAATTGCCGGCCCGTAGGCAAAAGCGTCCCGTGGGATTTATTTAGTGGCCAACGAACAACATGAGGCAAAACCAGATGTTGGATTATAAAAGAGAATGAATAAATAAATAAAACAGAATTATTTGTATGTCAATATTATTGATAAAATAAAATATATTATTGCTGCATTATCACACAGCGAATTTTAGAAACATTTTCAACTCAAATGGATAAAACTGCAATAGTTTCATTACTATTTATAAAAATCAGCTGAACATTTTTCAACTCCATAGATATTATTGCTGATCCTATATTTAAGATTCGCATAAACCTGAAGTGAATTACGCATTGGTTATAGAAAAATTTGTATTAATGAAATGGCAACAGCGCTACAGAAAAAGGGAAAGGGGACAGTTTGTATCAGTGGGGGGGGGGTGTACACGTCCCGCACATGACTGACTTCATTATTTTTACATTGCTCTGCGTATATTATGTCATGGGGGATTAATGACGTGCGCATTTTGTTCCCGGACTCTTTGAGATACCGGATTATTAACTTCGACTGTCATCTTACCCAACCGACGTCACTAAATATCCTCAGTCGTCGCTAGGTCCTGTGTGCGCAGTACAATTTTAAATCATTGCGCAAATTGTTTATGTCTGTATATTACCACTTAAATATTAACAAACAATTTTTAACCGTAATAATGCGGTAACTTTTTGTGTTTTGGTAACTCCTCTCTAAGTTTACTCTGGACCGTGACATCACGAAAGACAAAACTTAAATCCTATGACGTCAAGCTGATAACTTTTTGATTCGTTGCCGGGCTGAAAGCCCAACCTTATATTAAAGAACCTTGGTTTGTATCAGTTGGTTGGTGGTGGTTAAGCAGCTTCATCATGTAGCTCTATATTTAGTGTCACTCACCTTAATTCGTCTGTTAATTTTAGTTTTATGTTCGTGTTCAATAAATGTGTTTTATCGAAGAATCAGCACTTAAAATGTAGCCACGCAGCTGCATACAATGGTCAATCATGCAGCGTATTTCGAATTGCGCAGTTGATTCCGAGCGTGAAAAATACTTCAGTGTCGGACGTCAAGCTACTTCAGTGTCGGACGTCAATTCTATCGGACGTCAAGCGCTGCAACATTCATAGAAATGGAGGGATTGTTACGAAAACGTCGAGTTCTGAAAGGTAAGGTGACTCGTTTATATAATGCTTTCTCAAAAGTTAAAGATATGGAATAATTTGAACAATTCGAAAAAATGTGTTAAAATCGATGTTTTGGACTGAATTCATCACAGTTCATTATGAAATCTCACATAACTGCAATGGCGGCAGAATTTAACGATCATGAACTTCAATGCAACGATATGGGAGTGAAAAACGATTTTCTAATTAAAAATCTTAAAAATGTAAATCGCAAACGAAGTGCTTCTTTAAATGTAAAAGAAAGTGGTTTCTTCCATAATGTATATTTATCTGCCATTAAAATACTCTTCTTCTATGGTAATTTGAAAAATCGGTCATAATTTGGAGATTATCCAATGAGAATTATGAAAAGGCTTGGGAAATCATGTAATTGTTATCCAAAATTATATATATATATATGTGTGTGTGTGTGTGTGTGTGTGGCGATAAGAAAAAGAAATCTAAGTTACACTTTTAATTATTAAATTCATTATTTTTAATCACATTAACATTGCCGTAAATTCATATATAGTGAAATTATCATTAAACGTACATTGCTCGTTGTTGTGCAGCAATAAACCCTCCAATTATTTTTACCTTTTGTGTAAGTTCTGAAATGAATTATTAATTAATATAAAAAGATTAGACTATTTAAACTTAAACAATATCATTTATTAACAACATCAATTTATCAATAACATCAATTTTCATTAATTATTTTAGCGAGGGGACATATGCGACCAGAATTATTAGATTTACGACAGTGTCTAGGACCTGTGATAATCTGAGCACATACCTTCCAGTTTAGTCTTGGGCTTATCATCTCTCAAAGACTTGCATCAGTCTTAGTGCTGAAGTACGGCCATAACTCTGTGGTGTGTGGCTTCTACTCGTACTTTTAATGCACTCGCACATAGATCTCTTTCCATTACTTTGGAACTTCTACGGGACACTCTACAAATCTATTAGTTTTTTTAATTTTTTTCTACTCGTGCTCTAGTCGAAATCGTGATCGTTTCTCTTTTCATGTCTGATCTCCATCTCTGCTTCTCGTTGTCTCCATCTGATTTCGTCTACCACGGAACTCTTTTTCTTTCGTCTACTCCAAGCTGTGGTTCCCTCGGCGGGGGGGGGGGCTCCGCCCTTTTTCCCCTTGGCGCTCATTGGTTCTTCTTAACCCAATGGCATCATTTCACATTTAGCAAGGCCCCTCTCAGCCCCTCTGGTCTGGCACCCCTAAATTTATAGTCCGCTCGACCTTAAAGTTCACGTTGTCATAAACCCCGGTGCCAGCCAGACTACAGCTTTGGTAGCCGTTCAGCTTTGGTAGCATCGTAAATACTACAAATAAAAGTGTCTCATGTGAGAACATATTCTGGTCTCACAATATATATATATATATATATATATATATATATATATATATATATTTCACAAGTTTTTTCCACACTTTCTATAAATGCCGGCCGACTAATCGGTTGCTCATGTCCTTGCTGACGAGCCGGTCGGTCTGGGTCTTCAACACTTTCTATAAATGGTAGTGTGTATCTAAATTTACACTCACGTCCAAAAGTTTTCCATCAAATAGAAAAATTAGCATATTCGGCGAAAGAAACAACGTGTAACCACAAAATTTGCAAATATGATAGGCCCACAGGCAACTTTTGAAAAATGAATAGACGACATCATCTGAGTAACTCCAGACGATGGGAGGTAATAGGGCGCCTCGAGGGGGGGCAGTGACAGTCGGAAGTATCCCGAACCCTAAATGTTAATCGTTCCGTCATTTGCAGTCGGTGTAACTGGTATCAAAGTGAAGGAACAGTCTCACGAAGACCAGTAAGTGGACGTCCAAGTGTCACAAGTACTCTGGATGCGGTTCCGGACATAATCCCGACAGCCAAAATCCCGACAAGCCAGAATCCCGACAGCCGAAATCCCGACATGCCAAAATCCCGACAGGGTCGAAATCCCGACAAGTCAAAATCCCGACAAGGTCGAAATCCCGACAAGCCAAAATCCCGACAAGGTCGAAATCCCGACAAGCCAAAATCCCGACAAGGTCGAAATCCCGACAAGCCAAAATCCCGACAGCCGAAACCCACTTTTGCATAGACTAATACAACACTAAGGCGGTCATCGCAGTGACGTCACTAGGGTTAGAATTTACTAATCAGCACCCCCCCTCCCACGCACATGCGCTGGACTCACGCTGGGCACACGCACATGGCTGCCTACGCCTATATGTATAGCTTGATCAAAATTATCGGCTTTTTTACATCTCTACATTTTACAAATTAATAGTTTTAATCACTAAATCATAACAATGAATTGTGCGTGAATTGTATACAGCTGGTAAAATATTGTTGGGCACCGTTTTGAACGTGCCGTCCATAATCCAATAAGGTGTCTGTGATAAACGTTAAACATTTGCAGTTGTTGTAAAAATCAGAATTCTTTCATCTCCAACTGCAGAATCTCTAACTAAAAATAACTCACCAGTAAAAGTGCTTCTTAAAGTGCCAGAATATATGTCCATTGTCGTAGAAAGCGGATGGAGACAAGAGGGAGCGTGAGTCCAGCGCATGCTAAATACCTTGAATACCTTTCCAAATACCTTGAATTCTAACCCTAGTGACGTCATTGCCGATGAGCGCCTTTGTGTTGTATTAGTCTGTGAAAGAGTGGGTTTCGGCTGTCGGGATTTTGGCTTGTCGGGATTTCGACCTTGTCGGGATTTTGGCTTGTCGGGATTTCGACCTTGTCGGGATTTTGGCTTGTCGGGATTTCGACCTTGTCGGGATTTTGACTTGTCGGGATTTCGACCCTGTCGGGATTTTGGTATGTCGGGATTTCGGCTGTCGGGATTCTGGCTTGTCGGGATTTTGGCTGTCGGGATTATGACCCAGACCCCTCTGGATGATCGTTTTCTGTGTCTGCAAGCGCGACGACACAGATCAATCACTGCACTTAAGATTGCTTCCGACCTTGCTCGCGTCGGCAAGAAGCGCGATATCCGGGACAACTACTTACAGACGGCTACACGTAGGTCAGCTGTATGCAAGACGGCCAGTGGTTTGCGTCCCACTGACGCTAATAAAAACTATTTTTCTTTATTAAAACCTATTTCGACTCCATCGGATAGGAGCCATCGCAAAATTTTTATCTGATATAAAAAAAAAATCATATATGTACATTTTGCATTCATTATATTCTCAATGCAGTGAAAAGTTTGTTTGATTTCTTTTCAATACTGGCAAAAACATGGATATTACCCATATACAGCAATCGTATGAAATAAAATATATTGTTTTATATCTACCAAAATATGTAAAAACTAAATTCTATATAAAATATAACTTTGTTAATTATTCAGTTTGAAAGCAATTGCATTTATTGTCGTCCATCGAGAAAGCTGCAAGATCTGTGCAGTAATTAAAATAAGCAAACCTGCAACTTAACCGTTCTCTGCTTTGACCCTGACATAGATTTGAAGTATTCTGTCCAGGGTTGCCGATACTTCTGTAAACCTCAAACAAGTGTAATAGTAAAAAATACAACATGCAACATTTTGAAGCACCAAAAACTGAAAGACAAATTTAAAGTTCTTTAGGCACCACATATGTCACTTCTTGCTTCGGTAAGTGAGGCATATCTCTTCCAAAAAGCATAAGCACAATATTCAATTTTAACTTAGAAAAGTCCAAGAAAGCTACAATATACAAACTATTGATAAAATACTGTAAAATTCATAACATCAACATAATTCACAAGTCAAGAGCAGATTCATAATAGATATCTCTATCTCTCTATATTTAAAACAAGAAAGATCAATCATGCATAAAGCATTTATTATGAAACACTTTCCAACTGCAATGCAATTTTATTTAAACATCTCTAAAATGCGATACATTTAGCTGTAATGTTTTTAAAATATCACAATATTACATTATTTATTACATTTGAAAACTTAAAACTTCATCCAAAAAAATGAACTTTATTCAAATGACATTATTGAAATATAAATCGCCTGGCTCTCTATGTAAAAGCTGTAAATATATCATTCATACACTTTTATTCCATTCTTTTCATTCATCACAATACTACAATAATTTATTTTATTTAAAAACTTAAAATCATGTAATTTAACTCTATGCTTAAAACTTCATTGAAAAAGTCTGCTATAAAATCGTCTGTTCTGTATGTAAAATCGATGAATGTTTCATTCATATCAGCTATATTGCTGAACCCAGAGCTAAATATGTTTGTGTCAAAGAAATTCAGCAATTTTTATACAACGCGTCCTACATTTTTATTTGTTTACATTATCTATAAGTGAAAATTAGGTTTCGTTGTAGAAATAATCAAAGTTTGATGACCATTTAAACTCGAATATATTGTAATTGCGTTGTTTCAGAACGTAGATGTACATAATCTAATCAAAAATAGAACGGTTTTAGGACGGATGCAACACTCAATATGAATTAAAAAGAAATTTAAAAATCACGATTTTGACACAAAATGGATGCCATATTTCATTTTGAAGTAGGTCACGTGATCTATTCATATAATATGGGTGTAATTATTATTTTTATTTTTATTTTAAAAACTACTGAATATATTTTGAAGAAATTTTTTTCATATTTTGTATGGAATAATTTGAATATTTCCTAAAACATTCGAAGCAATTTGTAAATTTTAAATTCGCTTAAAAACTGCTTGAAAAATTAGGTTCCATAGGGTTCACTGTATTTCATTTTTTCCACCCGGGTTCAGTTCAAAACTAATTGTGGGATATAATTCATTTATATTCTCATAGGTCCCACAGACCGTCTGAACAACATACTAATATATCATTTTGATAAAATCATTTTTACGGCAGTTGTCGTGCTAACGGACGGACAGACAGATAGACAGACAGAATGAATGAACAAAGTCATAAACACTTTTCAATTATATTATAAAGTGTTAAAAAGTAGCTCTCGCTGCCGCCGCCGCTGTTTGATAAATTTCGTGTTTCTCAAGTTTCTATGTGACGTACCGCAAAATCTATAACATATACAATTATGAAAGTTAGTACATTTGTAGAGAAACATTAGGGGAATACACTGACATAAACTGTTTTTCGATTTAAAATTTAGTTTTGCAGGACAGAACCCTTTTCTTTAATTTCGGTTTAGTTAATGAGTTATTCAATTTGTTATGCACTTCTGAAGTAAAAATGTTCCTTCGCTACGGGCGAAGATTTAATTGGTTGAGGCTACTGCTAGCTTCTTTCTGATTGGTTTCTTACAGAAACATTACAAAGTAGGCGAGGACAAAGTTATTGAAGCATTAAAAACGTTATAAGTGTAGATCTTTATTTCTAAACATGACTACAACGTTCATAGTGTACTTTAGAAAATGTGAAATGTTGATAATCATATGACTTATCGTTTATTACAACAAACAAATAGAACGTTTCGCAACCGTTGTTGTCAAGAATATACGGATGCCATTATTATAATACACAATTAAATGTTTTTTGGCATTTCTTCCTAATAAAGTTAGCTATCGTTCTTAATAGCATGCGTCAAGAAAGGATTTCTGATGCAGTTTCAGCGAGAGAAAGGAAGTAGAAGACGAAGCCTTCCAACTCACGAAGCGATATTCTTAGTTGGCGAGTAAAGATTTGGGGATTGAGCTTGGTGACATTGTTCACAATGCTAAGGGCGTTGTTGATCATGAACTAATAATGAGACGAAGCCCATACGTGGACATCACACCTGCAGCGAGTTGCGATTAATGAGTGGCAGTCAATGGAGGGCGGAGTCCTAGGATTCTGCGCGCGCCAGTGAACGTCAGCGATTTGGAGAAGAAGCCTCCCGGCTCTTGAATCGAGATACGGGATTAGTGAGCTGTAGCCAATGGAGAACGGAGCCTTGGGATTCTCCGAGCGTAAACGAGTATGGAAGACGTAGGCCATTGTGTGAGTCGTCCGAATGAGTGGCATCTAATGGAGGACGGAGCCCCGGGATTCTGTGATAGTCAGTGAGCGTCAGAGTGTCTGTGAGATTCACGTCTGTGAGATTCAGAGTTATCGAGCTGTGGGCTAAGTGGAATTGTTAACGGGAGTTGGTGAGCATCAGCTAATAATGAGATGAAGTCTCAATGGGTGGATTACGCATGCAGCGAGTTCCGAATAATAAGCGGCAGCCAGTGTAGGGCTGAGACCCGGGATTCTGCGAACGTTAGAGAGTATTGGACACGTAGGCGATCGTGTACGCCGTCCGAATTAAAAGAGCTTGAGAAGCGAACTCTAAGGTTTGGTGAATGTCAGTTAACAAGGGGCGGTTCCCAACGGGTGTATTATGCCTGCGTAGCAGGCGTAATTTACTGCTCGCGAAGTGAGCTTAGCGTGCGTCAGCGAGCGAGAGGCCCTCCCTACTCGCTAATCGATTTACGGAAATTAATGAGCGGCAGCAACGAAGGGCGGAGCCCCCGGGGTTCTGTGAGCGTCAGCGAGCATTGGACACGTAGATGGTCATGTGCGTCGTCCAAATTGAAAGAGTTGGGGAAGCTAGCTCTAGGGCTGGTGAATGTCAGTTAACAAGGAAGTTTCCAAAGGGCGTATTACGCCTGCGTAGCAGCCGTTACCACAGTGCTCGAGAAAGAGAGTTCACCAAGCGTCAGCGAGTAGGAAGCGAAGCCACACGACTCGCGCGGCGAGTTACGGAGGTTTGCGAGCTCAACAAACAAGAGTCTGACTCCCCCCCTAGCAAAAGTCAAAAAGTACCGAATTTAGATACAACAGAAGGAGAATGAGTTTCTCTCAGCAAAACAGAATGGTTTAAAAAATAATTACAATTATGTGTACTTGCCTACAAACAAACAGACATTGATAATCAACATTTATGATTAAAATCTAATTTCAGTACAAACAACTTAAAACTAAATGAAGTTCAAAATATTAAGAGTCACAATAAGAGTTTAAAACTTAAAGCAATGAGTACAGAGCTTTGTACTCAACCAAAGAAACAGACTTTGCGTGAACAAAATGATAATGGTTTAAACACATGCACATTCCCAACAGAGGCAGTCTAGATTCAAATACATTCATAAGACAATATACAACAAATTCCACAATTTAATATTTTAAAAACATTTTTAAGCATTGAAATTTTGACATGGTCCATGTTTCAAGTTATGCCTGGCGACTCTTTCCGGATTCCGTTCGAGTCAAATCTTTGCAAAGTTACCCCTAAAATAAAATAGAAAAATTACTTATGTATATTTGTGCTTAAACTGGATTATGACTTTTTGTTTTTCTTGTATTTTTAATTTTGCAATTTTTAAATCTGGTTCTGCTGATTTTGTGTGGATGCATTAAACGTGTTTAGAGTAGTGATGCCAATTTTGTAATATGCAAATTCAACTTGCCGGTAGTGGATAGTATGTAAGCATGTTAGCATGGTTTTTTACTTAACGCCATTGAGGAAGGGAATGATGATACCCGAAAGCGCTCTGGCTTTTAAATTATATGTACTACTGATGGATGTTTTAATAAATGACGTTTAAAATCTAATGCTTTGTCATCTATTTATTGTTTAAATCGATTTTTAAGCACTTAGTAAAACATATCTTACAGTAACAAGAACTATCAAAAGTTAAATTAATATACATGACATGCACATAAAGAGAAGGTAAACAAAGTCCAAAACGGATTTAACAATTAATTTAATTCCTTTCCTAGATTCGACACTATAGCATAACTTGTAAACAGTTTCAAGGGAAAAGTTAGAACGAAAGTATTTCTTTCTGAGGCTGTCCCAAAGTCTGCAGTAGTAGATGCAGTGGATTGGAATTTCTTCATCTCTACCACATTGGTATCACCTTGGTCGGGTCTTTATTGAAGAACTTCTGTGCTTGGCATACTTCAAATACTCCGTGTTCAGTAAGAACCTGGTTAAGGTAAAAATCGCCGAAAATGAATTTGGTATTTAATTTAGGGATGTGTGGGAAAAGAGCTCTTCCCTTGTCGGTGTTATTCCATCTTTCTTGACATTCGCATAGCTGGTTATTTTGAATTAATTTCTTAAACTGCCTTTTAGTCATTTTTAAAGTGAAGTCAACTTTTGGCATATGTAGCTACTCTTTATCCAACTTATCAGCTTCTTCATTTCCGACTATTCTAATATGCGCCTTTCCCAATGAAGGCTTGTCTCTCCATTGTATTCTAAGATCTCCTTTTTCAGCTCTTGAACCTATTCGTTGTTATTTTCATATGATGTTAATGCTATAAGAACTGATCTTGAATCTCGATGGATTTCAATTCCATAAATGTTATTTTCTGTAATATACTCTCTTGCTTTATAAAGAACACGCAGCTCGTCATTGAAGACCGCAGTGTTGTAATTTAGTTTGAATTTCTCATTATACATAAGTCACCATATATACCACATAAGGGCATCCAACCTCTTGGATCCGTCCATTTAAATCCTATACGTCTATCGTTGTAATTCCATTCAAGTATCTTTCCCTGCAGAGGTGCTGCTTGATTCTTAATACTACCAATATCAATCATGTTCTAATATATGATTTGGTTCTGCAATGTTATCACGGTTCCCCAGTGATTAATCCCTACAGATGATCATATTCCCTCTAATTTTAATATATAACAGGATGCATCCTGCTAGGACTGTTAATCCTTTATTTGAAACGGTCTTGTAGTACTTCGTCAAGGAAATGAATCTTATTCTCTGCATTTTTAGAAGTTAATTATTTGTTCTTCCTAGTTCTTATACCATATTTCTAACCCATAGGAGATGATATCTTCTGTTACTTTCACTTAAATTTCTTTTAAAACCTTGGGCCGTGTGCCCGAAGTGACCCTTGTGAATTTTATCAACTTGTGATGAAAATTTAACACATTCATTTGTTTAATAACATAACTCCAATGCACTGTGCTAAAAACATTGCTTATGCCACGGAAGATTAAGCAGCTTACATAGTCCAGATCTGTCGCCATGGTCACCGATTTTGTCACCAACGTCAAGCAATTCAGACCATCAATACAGGGATATAATATATTATATCATTTTGGAGAGCGTTCTTAAATCTGCAAAATAAAATGTTCAACATTTATGTGTGTGCGCTGCACAACTAAAAGTCAACTGACCAAAATCATCGAATGAGACAAATTTCAATATAGGGATGAGATAAATATCAATATCCAAAATAATATACACTCTTTTGCAAAAAAAAAGAAGAACCCCTAAAAAAATAATCCGATCATCTCGAAATTTTGCAAGCAAATTCCTTTATACCAAGTATGCAAATAATTAAATTTGCAAGGCCAATGAGTGTTAACTTAAGTCATAGCGCTCGTTTCTACTGCGCAACTAGCATCCTATAAAACAGGTTAAAAATGTGGACGGTTTATCTTTAGTCATTATTGGCGTTGCAGTTCCGTGGAGACACAACCAATAATGCCATTACGATGTTGCCGATGACCTTATAAGCGATTAGACGAGTTCGAACGTGGGCATATAGTCGGGATGCATAAAGCTAGCTGGTCATACCAAGGTCGTCACCTGCACCGAACGGAGACTGCTGGGCAAAGGTTCTGGCAGCAATAGTTACTGCAAGGAACTCATCAGCGGAATGAAGGCCATTGTTCGCCATTCAACTTGCTACAGCCTCTTCCATACCGCCCGTGGTACCTTCCTCCATTTCACGGCGCTTGGCTGAGGTGAAGTTACGCTCACGGCAGCCTTTAAGGCATATACCCATAACCCCACTAAGTCGACAGACTCGTTTGGAATGGTGTCGTAGCCGAGCATCATGGCTGCCAGCAGACTGGCATCGCATAGTGTTCAGCAATGAATTACGCTTCAGTCTTTCAGTAGATGACCCTCGGATATGCGTGTGGAGGCGCCAGGACCAGCGATTCCACCCAGCCTTTGTTTTACACAGGCGTACATCCATTACCCTTGGTGTGGGGGTGCTATCTCTTACGACAGCAGGTCGCCCCTAGTCATCCTGCGTACAACTTTAACAGCTCAACGATATTTGGATAAACCGATATTTGGATACTGCTGCCGCTTGCGTTTCCCTTCATGGCACGTCATTCTGGGGTCATTTTCCAACAAGATAATGCCACGCCACATACGGCTCGCATATCTGTAGACTGTTTCCGTGCTGTTCATACTGTTCCTTGGCCAGCAAGGTCTCCAGACCTTTCGCCAATCGAGCATGTATGGAACATACTAGATCGCCAGATCCGGACATACCGAAATGTAGCAGATCTGGAACAACAATTGAGAGATGCCTGGCAGAATGTATCGCAGGATAGCATTAAGAAACTTTATCATTCCTTACCTAGATGTTTACAAGCATGTATTGCCGCCAGGGGGGATTTCAGCAATTACTGATTTGAAAATTCAATGTGCAATTGCTAACCATTGATGGGTCCTACGGCTTTGATTTCGTAATTATTTCATTACCTGTGTATGAGCTGTACGCATATTTATGTTAATAAAAACAGTCACTTTCTTCATAGTGCTTCGTTTTCTTTCTTTCAAAAGAGTCTGATATCAACCAAATGCCAACTGACCAAAATGATCAGATAAGACAAATATCAATGCAGGGATGAAACAAATATCAATATCCAAAATAATATAATATCAATATTACATTATTTTGGATCGGGTTCTTAGATCTATAATATAGAAGGTTTAACATTGATGCTAAACTTTGCACAACCAAATGTCAATTGACCAATATGATCGGATGAGACAAATATCAGTAACGGATTTCTGCGAAGGTATTTGCTCTGCTGAAGTTGAAATCGTAGGATTGACGGCGTTATGAGTTACTATCTACATTACTCTTAACACTAATATAGATCAAACTCCATTCAACTTCTTTTGCAATATAGGTTAATCTCCTAGGTTTTCCGACAGGTTTCGAATAGCAGAATATTTCAGTCCTCCTCACCCCATTAGTTGAATACATAGGCATATAGAAACCCAAAATCTGATGTGGGCAGCACATGGCTTTCCCTGCAGACTCATATTCAAGTTCTCTTTAAACTCAGTTTAATGAATTATAGAAGAAATAATTGCACAAATAATATAATATGTTATTGGACAAATAAAATAATATAATATATATCCCTGTATACTAAAACAAAACTCTGTTGTGGGTAGCACATGACTTTCCCTGCAGACTCAAATTCATATTTCTTTATTTCTATCATAATTCGTTAGATCGAGTTTAATTGCACCAGCTAACACTAAATTTGCATTTTTAATTCAATTTTTGGTTTTATTTGATAATTGGACATTTTTCCGGAATCGGCGTAACAAAATGCAAGAAATCTCAAATATCTTGAGAACGGTTAGTCCTAAAGTATAATGGAGTGTGTTATATTCTTTTCCTCGTCAAAAATTGAGTATAAAACAAGAATTTAATTGATGCATTTGAGCATACGTAGTCTTTTTTTTTTTTTTGGTTTTTTTTTGGCAATTTTTGAGGACCATTTCGTAAAAAAAGGCAGGATGTTCTTTTCCGAATCGTACCAAAATCTAATCACCACTAGAGTATCCCACAAGTAACTTATCTACCAAATTTTGTGAAATTTGTCAATTAGTATTTTAGCTGGGGTGGATACATGAAATTTTTGCTGGCCGTTTCGTAAAAAAGGCGGGTTCTTCTTTTCCGAATCGTACTAAAATCTAATCACCACTAGAGTATCTCACAAGTAACTTATCTACCAAATTTTGTGAAATTTGGTCAATTAGTATTTTAGCTAGGGTGGATGCATCAAATTTTTGCGGACCATTTCGTAAAAAAAAACAGGTTGTTCTTTTCCGAATTATACCAAAATCCAATCAGCACCAGGGTCCCACCCAAGTGACTTACCAATTTTTATGAAATTCGGTCCTGTAGTTTTTTAGTTAGAGTAGATATATACATTGCACAGACAGACACACAGACACACACACAGACGTCACGCTAAAAATAGTTTTTTTCGTATTCTAGAGGTCTCGAAACGTGTAGATCCGTCAAAAACTCGAGTTGTGATTTTCGGTGTGATTCTAATATTTTCCCTATACATTACCATGTATTGCAGGGAAAGTAAGAGGAACATAGCTGTACCACTTGTATTCTATTCACAATGCACTATAAACAATTTGTAGGATATATTACTTTCCTTATATACATAATGTATAAGGAAAGTATTGTGACGGGGTCAAAAATTCGAATTCGAGTTTTCGGCGGGAAAGCACGTTTCAAGCATCCCTGATCACGAATCAAACATTTTTGAAGTGATGCCTGTGTGTGTGTGTGTATGTGTGTGTGTGTGTGAAAGTGTGTGTGTGAGTGTGTGTGTCAGTGAGTCTGTGTAGACGATATCTCACGAACAAATAGAGCGATTCGAATGAAATTTGGTACAAAACTCACAATCCATGAATACTGGAAGCCTATTGTTTTTTAAACGTAATCGAATGTTCAGAATTCTCCTAAATATTCGAGTGAAATATTGAAAAAATCATCAAAAAAACAAAACCTTTAATAAAGTTACGCAAATAGACATTTCTTATATAATTTTTCGTTACAAAACGATTGACATAAACTTTAGAAAGCTAGCATGAACCGTTCTCGAGATATTGCACAATTTTAAAATAAATTTATCAAAAAAATCCCATAAATTAAAAAAATATATATTATCTGTTGAGAAACATGTTCACTTTTCATATATAATATCATGCGATAAATTTGGTATCATCATTCTCGTGCATCTAGCTCCTTCCATTCATGAGAAAAGATACTTTGAGTAATACTTTTGTATTTGAACGCCAATAGAATTGAACGCCAATAGATTGAACGCCAATATTTATCTGCTATAAGAATAACTTATTTCTCCATCCATAACGCTTGGTGAGATTTTGGCGTCAAATTTGGCGGAATGTCGCCTACTTGGCGGCTTTAAAATTGTTTCCAAATTAACTAAAATCTCATCAAATGGATAAAAATAACACTAAATCAATGAAAATGACGACTGCTTGACGGAAATTCAATATCTTGGAAAAAATATAAATATCTACCATTAGAAAAATCTATTTTTTTATTGTAAAAGTAGTAAATTCATTGCATTATATAAGAAAAGTCATGTGTTGCCCACATCTGATTTTTTTAATATGAAGAAAGAACGTGAATTTTACCCAGACACAACAATCGTCTCAAGTAAAATGGATTGTTTTATTATCTACCTAAATATTTTAACAGTAAATTCTATATAAACTATAATTTCGTGAAGCATAGTTTATTTAAATGCGTAGAGCAATTATAGATTGTCTATCTATTATCAAGAGATCCCTGACTGTGTGAGCGGCACTTGAATTTGACAAAAGCTGCCAACTTCAGAGGAGGCAGGGGACATGCCGGGCATGACTGACTTCATTATTTTTATTTTAGCTCTGTGCATATGATGCACGCAAGAGTAGGAAACGCTCACATTTTGTTCTCGAGCTCTCTAATGAGACCCAGAATCTCTTTGACGTCACTGAGAAATATGTGCACAGTACAATTAAAATTCACTGCTAGGTTATTTACGTCTAGATCTTGCCACTTCAATATTAACGAACTATTTTTTTATTGTAATTATGAGAAAACTTACTGTGTTCTGGCAACAACTCTCTTGGTTCGTGGCATCACGAATGATGAAATGTTTCTCTCGTCGACATCAGTTTTTAATTGCTTGCCGGACTCAAAACCACCCTGGCCAACTTGGCATTTCTCTGACTGTATCTAGTCATAGTTTGGGATAAATTAACACTTTATTAAAAACACAGTCAAAATTTCTAGATAAATAGCACTTTATTAAAGCACCAGTATCCATAAACAGAAACAACAAGCAACCAATAGCATATTTTAGTATTGTTGTTGGTGACTGTTGACTGACAATTGCTTTCTGATCTTACAAGGTCACAAAACAACTGTTAGGTATAATACCACAACAATTAAATACTTAACTAATTCACAAAACATACGATTCTGTTTTCGAAACACTGGCCTATCTCATATTTCAATTTGTCTCGCATTTCGTCAAGTCAGTCCAAATGAACAATGATTCGCTTGCTTACTCTCCGTAAAAATCTCGGGCGTAACTTCGAAAGTTAATAATATTACTACAAAATTCGAACAGTTACCGAAATTCGCTAAAAGTCGCCAAATTGGCGATATTTCGCCAGATTTGTCACAATGGTTACTAATTTTGTCACCAACGTCAAGCAATTTAGATCACCAATACAGGGATATATATTATATTCTTTTGGATCGGGTTCTTAGATCTATAATATAGAATGTTCGACATTGATGTTAACATTTACACAAACAAATGTCAATTGACGAAGGTAATCGGATGAGGCAAATGTCGGTAAAAGAGTTTTGCGAAGATACTTGCTCTGCTGAATTTGAAGTAGGGTTAATTACGTTGTGAGTCTACCTACATTACTCAAAACACGATTATAGATTAAACTGGGTTCAACTTAGCTTGTAATACAGGTTATTCTCCTAGGTTTTCAGACAGGTTTCGAATAGAAAAGATTTCCAGCCCTCCGAATACTCCACCTCAGTAGTCGTATAATTTAAAGTAAACATCCAAAAACCAGAAAATGTGAAGTTTTAGACGTTATGCAGACGATGTTCTCCATATTACATGCATCACATACATCTACTATGCACTAAAATCAAAATCCCCTATGTGCGGTCAAATTTATATAGACTTGGTATTGACACGTAACTTGCAAAGATTACATTATTTATCAGTTGTGCATTTTACTTTAGTTACAATTAACCCATATTGTTTGTTGTAAAAGGAACAAATCAAATTGACAACAATAGCTAAACTTATCGAACTTTCTAGCAGTTTCGTTTCAGAAGACGCTGTTCACGTAAAACTATTTTGGCTCTATCTGACAGGAGCCACCACCGATTTATCACTCAAAAACAAAAACAAAAAAAACACAACTGTACAATTTGCATTCTATTTATAATGTAGTGTCAAAAGTTTGTAGGATATATGTTTAATAGAGAAAATGTGGTTTTATCCAGATACAATTGCCTCAGGTAAAATCTACTGTTTTATTATCTACCTAAATATTTTAGTAGTAAATTTGTATAAAATATAGTTTCGTAAAAGTCTATTGGTGTTTAATACAGTCGATGTTCTTTCATCACAGAAACTTCAGCTGTGTGTGCGGCAATAAGCAAAGACTGCGAATAAAGCAATTCTCTGACTAGATTCAAAAACAAAAGTAAAAAAACACAACTGTATAATTATTTGCCTTCTATTTGTAATGTAGGATATATACCGGGTGGTCAAAATTAAAATACCCCTACTCTGAGCTTTCTATAGATCGAACTACTCAGTGTAAAGGCTCCAAAATTGTTAAACATACTATTCAAGACATGGGGAAAGGGATTACATGAAAAAAAAATTAGTTCCAGAAACACCGATAGGTGGCGTTGTACAACAGAAAATATGCTGAAAAGACACAAAATACACATTTGTAACACATTTTATTCGAACGTACCAAACATTCATATCACAAGGACCTTATCGATACAGGGAATGCTGCTCAATATAGTTCCCTTCATCAAGATGTAAAATCTGCAGTCTGTGGACAGCTTGTTCAACTGCGGATCGTAATTGGTCGATTGAGATGCTTCTCACATGCAGAGTGATACTGTCTTTCAAGTCTGCCAAGGTTACCAGAAGTCCTCGATAAACAAGACTTTTTAAGTATCCCCACAGCCAAAAATTACAGGCATTAAGAGCTAGAGAACGAGATGGCCAGATTGTTCGAAATGCACGACTAATTACTCTACCATTAGTCAAATGTTGCCGAAAAAACTGCTGTACACAGAGTCCAATGTGTGGAGGCGCTCCATCTTGCATAAAAGTAATTGAATCAAGAAATTGGTGCTATTACAGTTGGGGTACAACAAAATTTTCGAGCATGTTTTAGTACCTCCTGGCCGTCACGGGCATGTCAGAGAGCCATTGGGAGTAGCCTTTTCGAAAAAAAAGGTGCAAGAATGAATGTGGCTGTGAATCCACACCAGATTGTAACTTTCGGTGAGTGAAATAGAATCTCTTGGAAGGTACGAGGGTTTTCCGTGTCCCAAATGCGACAGTTAGGGGTGATGATTGTTCCACTTAGATGGAAATGTGCTTTATCGCTCTATAAAATCTGCCATAGCCACGATGCATCCACTTCAACTCTAGCCAGAAATGTCAATACAAAGGTCAGTCGCTTCTCCCTGTCGATGGTCAGCAAGTGGTGATTGTGACTAATTTTATACGGGAAAAAATTCACTATGTTTCTCAGTACGTTCCGCACTGTGCTGTAGGGAACACCCAAGTGTCGTAACACTTCACGTGCACTACTACAGCTTATAACGTTATCCATTGATTGTTCAACAATAGCGGTGGCAACATCGTCAACGACATCTGAACGAGTCGATCTGCGTCCTCGACCCGGCTGAACTCCAAGATATCCAGTTTTCTCGAATCGAGCGATCATTCTCCTGAGATCTTGGTGAAGTAATGGTCCTTTGCGTAAATTCTTAAGTCGACGAAACTCTTGAAGTGCAGCTGCAGCATGTCCTTTGTTTTCATAAAACAGCTTCAAAAGCAAAGCGTGGTCTGGCAGTGTGACAGCCATCGCTGATAAGAATGAAAATTTCCCAGTTATATCCCCTTTTATGCCCAGAACATAGTAGCTGCAAACCAAGGGTTTATGCAAATTTTTGTGCTTACAGTGCGAAATTGCAGTTACAATGAGAGTTTAAGTTTCTTCACTTTTTTATCTTCTTTTTTTTCATATCAACAAAAGAAATTAAAAAGGAACAAAAAAGATCAATCATGCTTAAAGCATTGACTATGAAACACTTTCCAACTTCAATGCAATTTTATTTAAAAAAGTCGAAAATGCAATACATTCCTTGGTAATATTTTAAAACTTATCACAATACTACATTAATTTATTATAATTGAAAACTTAAACCTTCATTGAAAAAATGAACTTCATTCAAATGACGGCATTGAAATATAAATTGCCTGGTTTAAATATCTCTAAAATGCGATACATTCCACGGTAATATTTTTAAAACTATCATAATACTACGATAATTTATTATATTTGAAAACTTCATCGAAAACAACTGAAATTAATTCAAATGACGTCATAGAAAAAATAACACGCCTGGATCTCTCTATAAAAACAGAATTTCATTCATAACTTTCTCCCATTCATTTCATTTATCACAATACTATAATAATTTATTTTATTTAAAAATTAAGACCATGGAGCCACAAGTAATTAAACTCTATGCTTAAAACTTCATCGAAAAAAACCGTCCTTCTTTTATAAAATCAATTAATATTTCATTCATATCAGCCATGCAGACTCCATGGACTAAATGATTTTGTGTTAAAAAAATACAGCAACTCTAATACAACTCATTCTATATATTTTGCTGTTTACATTTTACATAAGTGAAAAATTGGCTTAGTTGTAGAAATAATCAAATTTGGATAATCATTTAAACTGAAATATATTGTATTTGCGTTGTTTCGGTATGTAGATGCACAGAATTTAAGCGAAAATAAAGTAGTTTTAGGACGGATACAACACTCAATATGAATTAAAAGGAACTTTAAAAATCACAATTTTGAGACAAGATGGATGCCATATATTATTTTGAAGTGGGTCATGTGATCGTTTCATATCATGGTCACGTGATCGTTTCATATAAGAGGTGTAATTATTATTTTAATTTTTATTTAAAGAACTACTAAATATATTTCGCTGAATTTTTTTTTATATATTTTATGGAACAATTTGACTATTACCTAAAATTTTCGAAGCAATTTGTGAATTTTAAATCCGCTTAAAAAATGTTTGAAAAATTAGGTCCCATAGGGCTCAATGTATTTCATTTTTTCAACCCGGGTTCAATCCAAAACTAATTGGGTGATATTATTCATTTATATTCCCATAGGTCCTACAGACCGTCTGAACAACATACTAAAATTTAATTTTGATTAAGTCATTTTTACGGCAGTTATCGTGCTAACGGACAGACAGACAGACAGACAGACAGAATGAACAAAGTCATAAACACTTTTCAACTTTGTTGTAAAGTGTTAAAAATTCCATATCGCATGTTTTTTTTATTAGTTTGTATCTTTCTCAGCATATTTTCTGTTGTACAGCGCCACCTATCAGTGTTTCTGGAACTAATTTTTTTTTCGCGTAATCCCTTTCCCCATGTCCTGAATAGTAGGTTCGACAATTTTGGAGCCTTTACACTGACTAGTTCGATGTATAGACAGCTCAGAGTAGGGGTGTTTTAATTCTGGCCACCCTGTATTTAATAGAAGGAAAACGTGGATTTTAACAATCGGCTAAAGTAAAATCTACTGTTTTATTATCTACCTATATATTTCAGTAATAAATTCTCTATAAAATATAGTTTCGTAAGTATTTACACATGTTTGGATGTCACTGCTATTCTTTTATCAAGGAAATTGCGGCCGTATGCACGGCAATTGAAATAAGAAAAGCCTGCGAACGTAACAATTCGCTGACAAGATTTAGTCGTAGTTTCCGAACATTCAACCCATAGTTGAGAGCACATCGATTAACCTTATAGCTACAATCACAGCAAAAGATGACTTACTACCTAGCAGAAAATGGCGTATTCAAACATGGATTTGCCAGTAGGTCTGAAAAGAAAGTGTTTGATTTTATAAAATTGATGGTTTGAGTTCCAATCTAAATAAATTCCCAAAATTCAAAACTATAGTCTAATAATTTTGTTCTTATGTTAGCCATGCATTTAACATTTTGTTATTTAATTTGGGAAGGCGAATGTCGTTACTATGAAAACCGATCATCGCACATAAAGTATCCATATGTGCGTATAAAGAAAGTTACCACAATGTTATTAATTATGAATTACCACCACTAAAATTGGAAATTGGCGCTTTTGGTCACTTTGTAAGTCCAAAGACAAAGATTTAACTAGCAAGTAGTCTAGAATCAGTAGCAAGTAGTCTACGCAAAACTGAGGTTTTGAACAAGGTAGAAATTACTAATGAGATCACTATGAATTTAAATAAAGAAGTATTAAAAAAACAAAATATTACATGGATTATTGCAATTAGTTGGAAAAAGGTTTTATCCAAAATCCGCATAAAGTTATGTTCAAGGTTTTTGACTGTGCATAGAAAGCCAACGCATCTTCTTTCTATGGAATTGTCCCTGATCATGAGCGTTTGAAGGGGAAAGCCATCAGGATTTTAATGTTATTTTAACATCTTTTAGCCAACGGCTAACCATAGGCCAACGGCTCTACCGTGCTGAAAACACCAGTTCTCGTTAGATCACCGAAGTTAAGCAGCATCGGGGGCGGTTAGTACTTGTGTGGGTGACCGCCTGGGAACACCGCGTACTGTTGGCTCATTTCAGTCGACGTGGTGGCCGAACGGGCAAGGCGAGCGTTTCCAGCGATTGATCGGACGCCACGTTGAGGGTTCGAGTCCCACGTAAGACATGGATGTTTGTGTTGTTGGGCGCAATGTGTCCCCACCCCCACTGGTGCGCTGGAGCAACGTCATTTGACGGCTTAGAGGTTCACTGTTCTGGCCGATGTATAGGCGAAGATGAAAGAGTCAATGCCTGGTCATTGGAAAAAAAAAACATCTTTTAATATAAAATCTTCTATTTTAAAGTATTTTTATTCATTAAAATTTAATTTTTAAACGTGATTCCGTATATTTTATCAAAATATATGTTCAATCTTTTAACATATAAAAGTAGACACATTCTGTGTCAGACAATATTTCAATTGTAACGAAATTCTATCGCGAATAATTTCAGATATAAACGGCAATCCTCAATATTTTCCAACTGAATGAAATTACAGAACTTGAACAGAAGGCATGAAAATCTTGATGAAAATATTTCAATTAATATGATAGTGAATTATTTTCGGAAATATGGTTAACGGGAACTACTGGATCGAATTTTCCTATTTATTCGTGCAGCCATAAATTTGACTTGTCCTGGTAGTAAACAATATAATTTATCACTGACTAAGATAACAGAAATACCGCCCAGAGAAATCATTTACTAGCATGATCACAAGTATTCTCTAAAACTTTTTGATGCTAGTTGAACAGTTAAATACATCATTATCAATTTCCTATGCAATTTTCTTAAAATGTAATGCATAGAGAAACTATTTTAAGAAATATATTGTTTTGTATAATACAATCGGAATTTCGTACTAATTGATTGTTCTCTATTTAATAGGTAGTTTATTATGAGACAAGAGTAGAACGTTCATTTTGGAATCTTTTGAGCATTCTCATGATATGACATGTTAGGTAAATAACACATTTTAAAATGTATCGCACCCATCCTTCGAAGGAACGAAACTCAATAAAAGAGATTGTTAAGAAATTAAAGTACATTATTTCAGCAAGTGATTATCTATATAATAATTGTCGAACAAATTTGTGTCTTTTCCAGATTGTCCGGAAAACCCCCCACCCGACGATTTTAACTTTATATACTTACAGTTTCGACCACTGGATAGAACCTAACGGAGATGAATTTTCGATTCACTCACCCCCTCCCCGATCCCGAAAGGCGAAGAAAGTGGGTATTTTCTTAAAAGTCCTTCCAGACCAGGCTGAATATATTCACTTCTTTAGGATTAAGCACGTGACAAATTTTAACATAGCCAAATTTTTAAATATTCCCCTAGGGTAACAAAATACAAAATAGAAAGAATAATGCAGAAGAATATAAAATGCTTTCACGGGAGTCTCTTTTGAAAACCAGACTGAGAAAACGCCTTTACAGGCAGCCATTCGTAAGACGTGAGTCTAGTGTTGGCATATGCTGAAGTTTGAAGAAATTGTTACCAGATTTGGCAATTTATCGCCAATTTGGGAATATTTAGCGAATTTTCAAATATTCGAGAACCATCTCGATATAATGAATATTCTATAAGATACAAGCCCTGCTGGAAGTTTCTACAGAGAGTATATAAAAGAAGTCAGCAGTCAGTTGGAGAGCAGTTGATGTGATACCAGATGCATTGAACTGTGACAT
The DNA here is from genome assembly GCA_951213105.1 of Amaurobius ferox. NCBI lineage: Eukaryota > Metazoa > Arthropoda > Arachnida > Araneae > Amaurobiidae > Amaurobius > Amaurobius ferox. The sequence continues at coordinate 17,204,008 of OX578135.1, forward strand.
ACGTCAGTGTTTTGAGAAAGTTATCGGCTGTTTTGTGAAAATAGTGGAGCATTTGATTGCTATTTTACTGTACCCGGAAGTTGTTCAGTGATCTTGTGAGACAGTTAAGCTATTTGCTATATATTGTTCCTGTTTACGCTGTGCTTGTAAATAAACATGTTAGTTATCCATAAATTTGGGTTCCTAAGCGGACACCCATGGTTCCAAAGGATACGTCGTAACAATATTTTAATAGAATGTTTTGATAGACAATGTCATTTAGAATACTACCAAAAAATTTACTTATATTTTAAATTACGAGCAATGCCGGTTGTATCTGCCAGTATGCATATAAATAAAACTGTTATGTGTAATTCTATTTATTTGTCTATTATCTCAGCATCGGAGAACTTGCCCCTTTCTTTTATGTTAGAATTATTATGTAATTTCAGAAAGAAAGGTTCAAGTGTTAACAGTTTCACCACAAATTGAGAATTTTGAGAATCTTTATATTACATTCTATTACGATAAACGGGTATATACTGCTAGTCAATAAGTGAAATACACTTTTTGCGAAAGATAAAGAAAATTTGAGCATGGTTGTAAAGTATATTTTGCTGCCTCAACCGGGAATCGAACCCTGGATCTCCGAACGGGCCAGCCGACGCTCTACCGTTAGGTACTGGGACGAAAAAAAATTATCTTTGAAGTGGACTCTGCATTCTCCACCCTCTAATGTCAGATTGGCAGGAAATTGAGAATCTGTCTAACCACCTCCTGCTACTGCTATTTTTACCCAGGTTAGCATCCTGTGGGGTCATTATCCTCTCAATTTTAAAACCGACGCTGAATCTTCCAGAGTCCACTGAATCCGTACTACTCGTACTATGGTAACTTTCAGATCTCCGACATGTTTACTCTAACCTATAGAGATGGTTTGTACGGGCACCATTGTAAAGAACCTTGCTGCCCTCAACAGCTAATAAAACCCTTGATTTCCGAACTGGCCAGCCAACTCTCTACCTTTAAGCTACTGGGACGAAATCCAAGTTCTTATCTTTGAAGTGGACTCTGCAACGTATATAAGCACAATAATGCAACATACAGCTGCTTCGAAAATGCGCTATATGCCCTGCGTCAGTGAAAGAGAACTAAAACACCCGAAGTCGAAAAAAAGATTGGGCGCAAATAGAAGAAATAGAGGACGTCATACTCCCAAGACCTGGATTAAGAACTCACTTGAGAGAGCCAATCAGAAAGCAGATTGGACAGCAGTCCAGTCTTCAATGTGTTTCTATAGTGATAAATAAACAATCATTTTGTCATTTTTCTTTAGAAAATGAATGATACAAATATTAGAACGTTGGCATCAACCGTTCGCTAGATACTGCCCGAATTTTGGATGGATTTTTTTAGAAAAATTAGTCAAAAATCTACTTTGAATACCATTAAATTTATAATCATTCAAGACGCAATTTATATTAGAAAACGTATGACATTAAAATAATTAAATGCTTATTGCCTTTTGATGTGGATTTAGCACATGAGTATGAATAAGTCACTCTGTTTGGACTTAATTTGCATAGAGCTAGCTCCCAGGTGATATTATTTCAATGCGAATTTCACTATGATGTAGATGTCATACACAATTATTGCGCTGTGAAAGAAATAAAGTAATTGCATTATGTATTCAGTGTCACGTGCTACTCGCATTATATTTTTATTTTGGAATGTTACTAAGACTTTGGGTAATTATTTTTATTATTTTTAGCAAATAATACTTTCGTTTCGCAGTTTAATGACCGGTTTATACAGAGTCTCCTCATGAAATTGAAACGAGCTTTAATTCTTTACCTGTTGGAATAAATTGGGCAACCTGTTGGAATAAATTGGGCAATGTAAATTGCAAAAATGTTGAAAGTAAGGTAGGAAATATGACTACGTTTATGAAATAGTCCTCCCATTAATTTTCAAGAAGTTGCACTTTTTAACTTTTTATTCGACCCCCTTAGACAAATTTGGTTAATCAGAAAATTTTTATTTTTAATGCAACAAAATCATTAGAAAAACCGCATATCTATATCTTTAAAATTGAGCGAATTATATTTCATTGAAAATTGAACATTGTGAATGGCATAATATATCAAATTAGAAATGTAAATCAAATCATATATCAAATTAGAAATGTAAATTTGTGACATATCACAAAAAATATAAAACTGGATGATAATACATAGGATATCCAACCGCGTAGTGAGTACCAATGCTTTATATGATCTCTGTCTGTGTAATACTTTATTTAGGTGCATTTGTGACAAAAAACAATTAACAAATATTAACGTATTTTTGATCTAAACAATCTCCATCGTCCATTTGTTCATGATCCCTATTTTCACTGATGAAACAGCCTTTCACATGGTACATAAAAGTGGCATATGCCAGATTTTTTCCTTTATCATAATTCAGTTGATGTTAAAGATACATATATACGGGTTTTTTTAATGATCTTGTTGCATTAAAAATAAAAATTTTCTGATTGACCAAATTTGTCTAAGGGGGTCGTGCAAAATTAAAAAAGTGTAACTTTTTGAAAATGAATGGGAGGACTATTTCATTAACATAGTCTTATGTCCAACCTTACTTTCAAAATTTTTGTAATTTACATTCTCCACTTATCTCCAACAGGTAAAGGATTAAAAGGCGTTTCAATCTTTTGGGGACACCCTGTATATTAGGTGAATTGTTGATTTTGGAATAATATTATAAAGACCTGGTCTCACACGATGCTTTTCTCCTCCTTAAGTGTTTATTAAAATTAATGTAATTTTAATCATAATAAGATATGTGAATAAAATATTTATTTTAAAAGTTAAAATTGCGGATTTTAATGCGTTTTGTTTTTGAATTAATGATAATGTTAACCTTTTGCTTAAGGGTGGGACAGCGTCAATCCCAGACGAAAAACCTCTCAAAAAGACAGCTATTTGACATATCCTATCCCAAACAGTTCGAATCCCCCTTTGCTGACATTGGCGTCCATGGACGCCCAGGTCGAATAATCTCGACCCGAGGGCTTTACCTTTCGACCCGATATCCGACGCGGTACTCATGCGAGGAGTAGGGGGGTTACCCGCTTAGCGGGTTGGACTTCTTTTATTTTTCAAATTGCAGGTCTGGTTGAGGGCCGGGCCGTAGCCAGAAATGTAATCCAAAAGGGTCTGCAATGAAGTTCAGAGGAGGGGGGACTCAACTGCCTTGAAGGAAGGGATCCCTAGAAAAAACATTTGGGGAGGTAGAGCGGAGGGAAATGCACTAAAATGTTAAATTTTACTTCTTAATAAATTACTGCATTAAAAATATTTTAATTATAATTAAATATGTTATATCACATAATATTAAATTGACTGTAATTACTTATCAGTTGATAACGTATAACGTGATAACGCAGTACTCTATATAACTAATTACTCATCTGTATAACTGCTCATTAGTTGGCAATGTATATCGGTGAAACTCGCAATAATACAAAAGCACCCTAAATACTATATAATTAATTTAACTTTTAAAACTCCATTGAATATTTCTGAATTACATATGTAAATAAATGGATGATTATCAATATAATCACAAATTCAGCGACGAAAAATATTTGAATTCTGTGCGGTACAAAACAAATTTTACAAAAAATTTTGAAAAAGCAATTTTTTGCAAAATTCTGATGACATAGTGTATGAAATTACATACCACTACAAAAGATTAAATATTTCCATCAGAGGAGGCTGCAGGGTATATCTCTTGTGGGGGGAGGCTCAGCCCCCCTCTGTCCACTGCCTGACTACGGCCCTGGTTGAGGGTGGGGCTTCATTTACTTTTCAAACTTTAGGTCGGGTCGAGGCTCTAACAGCGAAAACTATTTTTAAAGGCTATACCTTATCGCAAATTTATGAGCGTAACTGGATAAATGTGTGTATGGAGGTTACGAACTGCAAACAGCAGAATATGGCACTTATACGTAAAAACTTGCAAACTAATGAGTGAAATTCTGAACAGCAATTGTATTGCGCATCACGATCTAAATAATCGGATCTTATACAGTTCATTCGAGCCGGGTTTCGAGTTAACAATTGTATTTGTTGCGGTTGCATGTCGGGTTGCGGGTTGATATTTTACTTTGCGACATTTTATTTTGCTGTGTGTACGGGTCGGGTCCAGCCTAACCCACGCAGGACCCTAATAAACGAACGTACAGACACGAGCGAACACACACAGCATATGCACACAGAGCATACACACGCAACACAAATCCCCCCCCCACACACAAATTCATACACACACACAGCATACACATAAACCACATAAATTCACACACGCATGGAGTATAAACATAAACCACACAAATTAAAACACACACCACACAAATTAAAACACACACCACATAAATTAAAATACACACCACACAAATTAAAACACACACCACACAAATTAAAATACACACACACACACACATAAACACACATTCACACACACACACGTACATATACACGCATTCACACACATAGATACAGACACTCACACACACAGCACACACACACACATATATATATATATATTCACACAAACCACACGCACGCAGAGTACACTCACACACACACACACATACAAACACACACACACACACAGACATAGATGTCTGGCTAAAATAATTTTGTAGAGTCTACAAATCCTGTAAATTTGTTGAAAACCTGAGTTCCAATTACTATCCCATTCGAATACTTTTTCTATACAAATCCTGCATATTGGAGGAAAAGAACTAAATATTTTAAAAGAGTGCTCAAATTCTGAAATCTTAAATATATTATGAAAAATGTACGTTAAAATTCAAATGAGCAATGGTTCAAACAGTAAAAATGCAAATACGTTCAGCGAGGAAAACATTTTATAAATTAACAACATTTATTTCAAATAGAGTTTACTAATACGAATTTTCATATTTATTTTATGACAAAACTTGAATTCGAAGATACTTAAACAATTTAAGTGTCACAGCTACACTCCAATAGAATTTATTTGTTTTCAAAACTGCAGAACGTTATGTAAATGTCATGTTTGAATATTCAAATATTTTCTCTAACCTGCAAGTTTGTTTACACCGAAGAAATTAAAACATTTTGAACTGTTTGATAAACTGCATATTCCAATGAACATTTACATTTGTAAAAGCAAATGCAATGTATTTAAGTAAATGGAGAGCGTTTTCCTCGTTTCAATGCTATACAGATAGACAGAAAGGCGAGCGATGTTAAGGAATTTCAGCAGTAAATTATACTGCTGTGTAATGTTTCCAAATAAATTGCGCTTAATGTTTATTATTCATTTATATGTAAATATTAGCATAGGGAACAATTTATTGGTAAGTTCAAGATATCTTACCATACAACATGCTCCTTAATATACTACATCTTAATATACAAGATTAGCAACTTAATATACATATTTTAATAAACAAAATGCATGTCTACTTAATATACAACGTGCACTTTTTCGATTACAGTGGAGTTCGCATATAGCGATCTCACAAAGGAAACGAAAACTTAAAGGAAAGAAAACAATTTATTGGCAAGTTCGAGAGATGCACAACATGCTCCTTAATATACAACATCTTAAAATACAACATCAGTAACTTAAAATACATATCTCAATATACAACATGCATGTCTACTTAATATACAACATGCAAATTTTAGAATACAAAGGAGTCCGCATATAGCGATCTCACATAGGAAACAAAAACTTGCCAAAAAAAATTCATTGGCAAGTTCGAGAGATGCACAACATGCTCCTTAATATTCAACATCTTAAAATACAACATCAGTAATTTAATATACATACCTCAATATACAACATGCATGTCTACTTAATATACAATATGTAATTTTTAGAATACAAAGGAGTCCGCATATAGCGATCTCACAAAGGAAACAAAAACTTGCCAAAGAAAATGTATTGGCAAGTTCGAGATATGCATAACATGCTCCTTAATATACAACATCTTAAAATACAACATCAGTAACTTAATATATATACCTCAATATACAAGATGCATGTCTACTTAATATACAACATGCAATTTTTAGAATACAAAGGAGTCCGCATATAGCGATCTCACAAAGGAAACAAAAACTTGCCAAAGAAAACAATTTATTGGCAAGTTTTTAATATACAACATGCTCCTTAATATACAACATTAATATACAACATAGGGAACATGTTCGGTAAGATGCACATGAGCAATGGTTTAAACAGTAAAAATTTGATGTGGGCAGCACATGTCTTTCCCTGCAGACTAAAACTCACTTTCTCTTTATTTCTTTAATAATTCATTAAATTGAGTTTAATGACACGAAATAACACACATAATTATTTGAAAAGGGACTGAATTTGTACTTGTAGTTCAATTTATTGTTTTCATTTGATAAGTGAACGTATTGCCAATAGCGCGAAGCAAATGTGCGAAAAAAATATCTCAAGAACGGTTAGATCTGGATTGATGGGGTTGATCATATTCTTTTCATCGTTAAAAACTACGTATAAAACAGTCATTTAATAGATCAGTTTGAGCATACGTAGTCTTTTATTTTTGTATTTGGCTATTTTTGCAGGCTATTTCTCAAAAAAAAAAAATGGCAAGTTCTTTTTGCCGAATCGCACCAAAATCTAATCAGCACCAGGGTAGCCCACAAGTGATTTATCTACCAAATTTTGTGAAATTTAGTCAATTAGTTTTTATCTAGAGTGTATACATACGATTTTTGCGGGCCATTTTGCAAAAAAGAGGCTCTTTTATCTCGAATCGTACCAAAATCCAATCAACACCATGGTAATCTACGAGTAGCTTACTTATAAAATTTTATGGAATTTTGTCTCTTAGTTTTTGTGCTGAAATGGATACATACATTGCACGGACATACACACACAGACAGACATACATACATACACAAACGTCACATTAAAAATAGTTTTTTTGTGTTTTGGAGGCCCAAAACGTGTAGATCCGTCGAAAACTCGAGTTGCGATTTTACTTTATATATTATTACCATATATTGTAGGAAAAGTAAAAATCTGATCTGGGCAGAACATAACTTTCTCTGCAGACTCATATTCACGTTCTCATTATTTCTTCAATAATTCATTTAATTCAGTTCAATTGCACACAAAACCAGCCATAATTATTTTAAATTACACGGAATTGGCACTTTTAATTCCATTTCCGTTTTCATTTGGTAACTGGATATATTTTCAAAGGTGGTGTAGCGAAAATGCAAAATATCTGAAATCTCTCGGGATCGGCTAGTCCCTGGAGTAATGGGGTTGGTCTTATTATTTTTCTCGTCAAAAATTACGTATAAAATAAGCATTTAATGGATACATTTAAGCATACGTAGCCTTTTATTTTTAGATTTAACGATTTTTGCCGGCCATTTCGCAAAAAAAAAAATGTTCCTTTTTTCCGAATTGTACCAAAATGTAATCAGCACTAGGTTAACCTACAAATGATTTATCTACCAAATTTTGTGAAATTTGGTCCATTAGTTTTTCATCTAGACTGGATACAGGCAATTTTTGAGGACCTTTTTGCAAAAAAGGACGGGTTATTTTATCCCGAATCATACCAAAATCTAATCAGTACTAATGTCACCCACAAGAGACTTACCTAAGAAATTTTATAAAATTCTGTCAATTAGTTTTTTAGTTAGAGTGTATATAAAATCTGCGCAGACACACACACACAGACATACACAGAGACATACACACACAGACGTCACGCTAAAAATAGTGTTTTCGTATTCTAGAAGTCCCAAAACGTGTAATTCCGTCGAAAACTCGAGTTGCGATTTTCGGCACGATTTCAATACTTTCCCTATACATTACTATGTATTGCAGAGAACGTAAAAATAGTAATTTTGAGAAATCCAATGGGCCAGGACAACGCATAAATTAGTTTCTTTTTTCCAAATGTGAAAGTATGTTACGCTGCGACAATCACAGTGTTTATTTGATTTAGAGTTTATTGTCTTCAAATACAAAATTTCATATTTACTTTATGGTAAAACTCGAGGTTTTAGATAAATAAACAATTGAAGTTTCGCAGCTGCCACCCAAGAAGAACTTATTTATGTACAAAATTGCTGAAGAATTTGGTTTAAACGTCATGCCTGTATATTCAAATATTTTATCTCTGCTGCAAGTTTGTTTAAATCAAACAAATTTAAACCATTTGAGCTTTATGATAAATTGAGTATCCTATTGAGAATGTATATTTATGAAAGCAAATGTGATTATTTAAGTAAATTAGGAGAAGAATGTTCATCATTTGATTTATAGAAAGAAAGTCGAGCTATTTTAAGAAATTTGGGTTGCAAAATAGAAGTGTTCACATAAATTTTACTTAATGTTTGCTTATTCAATTAAAAGTAAATATTAATATACGTAGTTATTGGTAAGTTCTACAGAAAAACAAACTGTTTAATATATAACAGGTAAATATCACTTTTAGAATACATTTATTTCGAAAGATGTGAGATTATAAACACATTTTATTATCATCACTAAACTACAAGTGCATAGAACACGCAATGTTGAGAAAAAATTGTAATATACTGGTATTTAAGCATATTAAAGACAGGTAACTTAATACTTTTAAAAAAATTAAGCTGTAACATATATGTAAGATTTTTTAATAAGTTAAAATCTTTCTAACAATGTATGATGTTTAGCGTCGAAAAAAGTTGCCCTAATTGAAAATTGTCCTAATAGAAGTTTTCAAATAAATTTTACTTAATGTTTACTTATTCAATTAAAAGTAAATATTAGCATACGTAGTATATTATTGGTAAGTTCGACAGATAAAATAACTGTTTAATATGTATCGGGTAAACATCGCTTTCAGAATACATTTATTTGAATAGATGAGAGATTATAAACACATTTTATTATCATCACTAAACTACTAGTACATAGAACATGCAATGTTGAGAAAAAAATTGCATTATACGAGTATTTAATCATATTAAAGAGAGAACTAACTTAATATTTAAAAAAATGAAGTTAATAAGTTTAGTTTTGATTTAAATAAATTAAAGACGAAATCTTTAGATTTTAAAAGTCAGTTTATGAACATCCTATAAACGTACGTCTACATGGTGTACGTCTACAGGATGTCCCAAACAGATTGAGACGCATTTTAATTCTTTACCTGTTGGAGATAAGTGGTTAAAGTAAATTGCAAAAATGTTGATAGTAAGATAAGAAATAAGACTACGTTAATGACATAGTCCCCTTATTACTTTTCAAAAAGTTACACTTTTAAATTTTTATACCACCTTCTTAGACAAATTTGGTCAATCAGATTTTTTTTATTTTTAATGCAACAGGATCATTAAACAAGCAAGATCAATCATGCTTAAAACATTGATTATGAAACACTTTCCAACTTCAATGCAATTTTATTTAAACAAGTCTAAAATGCAATACCTTCCTCGGCAATATTTTAAAACTTATCACAATACTACATTAATTTATTATGTTTGAAAACTTAAACCTTCATCGTAAAAAATGAACTTCATTCAAATGACGGCACTGAAATATAAATTGCCTGGTTTAAACATCTCTAAAATGCGATACATTCCTCGGTAATATTTTTAAAACTATCATAGTACTACGATAATTTATTATATTTGAAAACTTCATCGAAAATAACCGAAATTCATTCAAATGACGTCATAGAAAAATAACACGCCTGGATCTCTCTATAGAAACAGCATTTCAACATAACATTTTCCCATTCATTTCATTCATCACAATACTATAATAGTTTATTTTATTTAAAGATTAAGACCATGGAGCTACAAGTAATTAAACGCTATGCTTAAAGCTTCATAAAAAAAAATCGTCCTTCTCTTTGTAAAATCAATGAGTATTTCATTCATATCAGCTATGCAGACTCCATGGGATAAATAATTTTGTGCTAAAGGAATACAGCAATTATAATACAACTCATTCTATATATTTTGCTGTTTACATTTTACATAAGTGAAAAATAGGCTTCGATGTAGAAATATCAAATTTGGATGATCATTTAAACTCAAATATATTGCAATTGCGATGTTTCAGTATGCAGATGCGCAGAATTTAAGCAAAAATAAAGTGGTTTTAGGACGGATACAACACTCAATATGAATTAAAAAGAACTTAAAAAATCACGATTTTGGAGACAAGATGGATTCCATATATCATTTTGAAGTGAGTCCTGTGATCTTTTCATATCATGGTCACATAATCGCTTCATATAAGAGGTGTAATTCAATTTTTATTTAAGAAACTACTGAATATATTTCGCTGAATTTTTTTTTATATATTTTATGGAACAATTTGAATATTACTTAAAATTTTCGAAGCCATTTGTGAATTTTAAATCCGCTTAAAAAATTTTTGAAAAATTAGGTCCCATAGGCTCAATGTATTTCATTTTTTCAACCCGTGTTCAATACAAATCTAATTGGGTGATATTATTCATTTATATTCCCATAGGTCCTTCAGACCGTCTGAACAACATACTAAAATTTCATTTTGATTAAGTCATTTTTACGGCAGTTATCGTGCTAACAGACAGACAGACAGACAGACAGAATGAATGAACAAAGTCATAAACACTTTTCAACTTTATTGTAAAGTGTTAAAAACCCGCATATCTGTATCTTTAAAATTGGGCGAATTACATTTAATTGAAAACTGTGAATGAGGACCCTATATCAAATTAGAAATTTAAATTTGTGACATATCACACAAAAAATAAAACTGGATGATAATACATAAGATACCCAACCGCGTTGTGAGTACCGCTTATATGATACCGCTTTATATGATCTCTGTCTGTGTAATGCTTTACTTACATGCATTTGTGATAAAAAATTTTGCCACATATTAACGTATTTTTGATGTAAACAATTTCCAGTGCTAAGTTCGACAGATAAACTGTTTAATATATTAATAAGTAAGCATCACTTTTAGAATACATTTATTTCAAAAAATGTTAGATTATAAGCACATTTTATTATCATCACTAAACTACAAGTAGAGATCTTTCAATGTTGAGAAAAAAAATGTAATATACTCCCATATTAAAGACAGATAACTTAATTATTTTAAAAATTTAAGCTGAAGTTTTTTTTAATAAGTTTAATTTTGTTTAACAATGTATGATGCTTAGCGTCGAAATATGTTGCCCTAATTGAAAATAGTCCTCATAGAAGTTTTCAAATAAATTTTATTAATGTTTGCTTATTCAATTAAAAGTAAATATTAGCATACGTAGTATATTATTGGTAAGTTCGACAGATAAACTAACTGTTTAATATATAACAGGTATACATCCGTTTTAGAATACATTTATTTCGAAAGATGAGAGATTATAAGCACATTTTCTTATCATCACTAAACTACAAGTACATAGAACACGCAATGTTGAGAAAAAATTGTAATATACTAGTATTTAAGCATATTAAAGACAGGGAACTAACCTAATATTATTAAAAAAATTAAGCTGAAGCATATATTGAAAAATTGATTGAGATTTTTGAATAAGTTTAATTTTGATTTAAATTAAAGACGAAATATTTAGATTTTAAAAGTCATTTAATAAACATCCTGTAGACGTATGTCTACATGGTGTACGTCTATAGGATGTTTATTAAATGACTTTTAAAATCTAAAGATTTTGTCTTTAATTTATTTAAATCAATTTACATTTTTTGACATGTTACCACTCTAAGTAAGTTTAATTTTGTTTAACATTGTATGATGACGCTTAGCGTCGAAAACAGTCACCTTAATTAAAAAAATTTCCATTTACATTCTTCCTCGTGATCGAGTTTGACATTTATAATCTCATTTTTAACAGAACACAGTTGAAAAGTATTTATGACTTTGTTCATTCATTCTGTCTGTCTGTCCGTTCGCACGATAACAGCGGTAAAAGTGACTTTATCAAAATGAAATTTTAGTGTGTTGTTGAGACGGTCTGTGGAACATACGGGAATGTAAATGAATAATATCACCCAATTAATTTTGGATTGAACTTGGGTTGAAAAATTTAAATACATTGAACCTTATGGGACCTAATTCTTCAAACATTTGTAAGCGAAGTTAAAATTCACAAATTGCTTCGAAAATATAAGGAAACATTTAAATTATTCCATAAAATGTATAAAAAAAATTTCAGCAAAATATGTTCGGTGATTTTTTAAATAAAAAATTAAAATAATAGCTACACCCATATTATATGAGGAGATAACGTGACCCACTTAAATACAATATGGCATCCATTTTTTTCCCAGAGTAAAAATCGTGATTTTTAAAGTTCTTTTGAATTTATATTTAGTGTTACATTCGTCCGAAAACCGCTGTGTTTTTGCGTATTTTCTGTGCATTTATATTCTGCACCAACGTAATTACAATATTTTTTAGTTTAAATGATCATCCATTATTTCGACAACGAGGCCTAATTTTAAAACAAGTGATTGTAAGATGAGCTGTATAAGAATTGCTGAATTTCTTTCAAACAGAATTATTTAACTCTGGAGTCTGAAATAAAAGTGTATGAATGAAATATTCACAGCTTTTAGATAAGCCACACGATTTATATTTCGATGACGTCATTTAAATAAAGTTCATTTTTTTCTTCGATGAAGTTTTAAAGTAAAATAAATTATTGTAGTTCTGTGATCATTTGAAATATATCTGCGCTGAGTGTATCACATTTTAGATATGTTTAAATAAAATTGCATTTCAGTTGGACAGAATTTCATAATCAATGCTTTATGCATAATTGATCTTTCTTGTTGGCTTTTCTGGGATTCTGAGAGACTTATGTGTCTCAAACCCCCGTTTTGTCCACACCTAGAAAAATAACTGAATATCCTGATTTGGTAGGTTCGGTCCAATGATCTTTACTTCGACCCAAACTATCCGACCTTTTTGAAAGTGTAAGGTATCTGTTTGGACGGCCGGGATATGTCACCCAATTTAGACCGGAAACCAGTGGGGTAGACAGCCACAGGGACCGTACCCTCTTTCATCTACCACTAACCTGTCTGAAGGACTTTCAGCCCCACACATTAAAAGTGTCCATACTCGCGTTGAATGCAGGGTCAGTTTGGGCAAAGCCGAGAATCGAACACAGGTCCTTAGAGTACAACCTCTGTATCTTAACCATTAAGCTGCTCCGACCCATAGTGGTCGATGCTATAAGTGTGCAAAGAATCAGCCTGCTAACTCACCCACAGGCTACTTGAATATTTGAAACACCGTTAAAACACTCATAATCTTCGCCCATGAAGGGTAGAAAATTCGACTATGTTACATTCTGTTCGATGACCAATACAATGAATGTACAAATATTCAGCCTTCTACGTCATCATCGGGTTTCTGGAGGATCTGCAAACAATTAATCAAACATTTTCTCCGCCCTGAGGGAGAGAAGGATAAATCTGTGAATATAATAGGCTTCATTCCAATACTATCTTTCAACAAAACACAAATAATTTCGCTGTTTCAGGGTCAAATTTATCTTTTTGGCGACATTTTCTTCAATTTCGTAACATATAAAAAGTCGTCATATTGGCGATATGTCGCTATATTTTTCGCCAATGATACAAAGACGGGCTGAGAAATGGGTAAGTCACTTGGATGTGACCCTGGTGCTGATCAGATTTTGGTACGATTCGTAAAAACAGAACCCGCCTTTTTTGCGAAATGGCCCGTAAAAATGTCATTTATCCGCTCTAGCTAAAATACTAATTTACCAAATTTCACAAAATTTGGTAGATAAGTTACTTGTTGGATACTCTGGTGCTGATTAGAATTTAGTACGATTCGGAAAAGAAGAACCCGCCTTTTTTTTTACGAAATGGCTCTTCAAGATTTGGCTACGTTGAGTGATGTATATCTGCATTCAAAATACAGTAATAAAGTATCTGCATTTACCAGAATATAACAATACGCTAGATGAAAATAATTTTGATTTTAATCTCAGACATGCCCCGGGTAAATTTTCTAATCGAAATGTATTAAGAGAAGGTTATTGTTGCTAACGAAAAGGGTTCCGTTTGGCCCCTCCTCTTTCGTCTGTCTTTAGAGCCAGGCGAAGAAACTCAGTGTATGACGTCAGCATGACGTGAACCCAGGGTCCCCAGGATTAGAAGAAGGGTTACCAGATTTGGCGATGTATCGCCAATTTGGTGATATTTGACGACTTTCAGAATGTTCCAGAAACGTCTCGATAGAACGATTAGTCTTCGAGATATAGAGATTTACAGAAGTTTCTATGGAGAGACTATAAAAAAGACTCATCCGTACTTTGCAGGGAGTTGACGAATGGACGTGAAATATTGGACTGTTATTTTTGTCAATGTTTTGAGAATAATAGCGGCTGTTTTATGAAATGACTTTCATCAAAATTCTGTGAATGATATCGCTTATTCTATGAAATAAGTGGAACATTTAAGTGTTGTTTGATTGTATACTGTTCCTGATTACTTTGCGCTTGTGAATAAACGTAAGTTATCCAGAAACTTGGATTCCATCTTGTACCCTGAGTATACACCCACGATTCCAGAGGCTACGTTCGTAACATTGTAATGAATTTGAAATTATAAAGAAAAATGCGTCTATCAGATTCTTTTTCTGTAGCGTTACATTGTAACCTATTGATTCATATTTTTCAAGAAGCTAGTTCTTACCGTGATAAAAAGTTAAGTCTCGTGCTTTTCAACTTTTCGGGTTTACAAATGGAAATCAATAAGAAAATATCAAAATTATTTGAAACGGATTTTTTATTTACAATATGGCTCTTAGAGAAAATACTATTAAATCTTTAATGATGTAAAAAAAGAAAAAACGTTTTTTTCTTTCAGTCTGGATTATATGTATTAAATAAAAGATGCGATGTATGCAAGATGTTTTGTAGATCAGTACTTAACTCATTGATGTTTTTTGTAAAAATTTGAATTTGCTGGTGTAGGGGGACCGCAGATACTAGAAGGTGGGGGACAGATTCGAACTTCGGAACCTTTAGATTGCTAATTCTGCGCTATGCGATCAAGCCCAAAAGAATTCTCCGAGGCTGGGGGAATAATCTGGGATGGCTTTAGTAGCAGTGAGTGACGCAATGCTGCAGCCCAGCCACACTGGTTATAAATGTGTTTTGTTGATAAATATTGCAAATCAAAGTTTTCCAATTTATATATTTCATGGAATAAGAGTGTTTTGCAAGATGAAAGTAGGGCAAAAGCGCACTCTTATTGCAGATAACCGCATCCATGGACCGGTTTTGCTCTTTTTATACACTGATGAACATGGAAAAACCGATGCTTGGAATGACCTTAAAAACTTGGCTTACGGTGTTACATGGAAGGTCCTTAAACATCACGATAACTTTGTAAGGATAGGTCCATGAGTGTACATACTAGGTCTATCTAAATTAAATCGACCATGTCCAATCAAATAAAAGAGATTGCGCCAAAAGCGGAGAATTTAGTAAGTTAGCATAACGAACTCGAGACAGAAGAAAAATGTGAATTACAAAGTTGTAGAGGATTAGCTAATGAGTGAGAATCGACATTAGGATCGCACTTGTTAAAAATCCGTATCATCAGAAACTGTAACACTGTAACACCAGCAATGCTTGCCAATGTAAGCGGTCATATTCTTTCTCGAATTTAAATGCGCATTCTTTCCGACGGAAGGAATTTTGAACAGTCTGTATATTAAATTCTTGTGTAAGTATTGTTTATTTTACCATTCCTGTTAGCATTTCTAAATATGACAGTCATTCGTCAATATCTATATTGCGTAAAGTAAACGGCTTCTGTAACAGTTTTATGGCCAATCCCTATACATTAGACAATGTTCTATAACATAGTTATTTGATTATTCATCTATCTCGCTTTGTTGACAAGCTATTTATTCTAACTTTCTTTTAATTTTCAGCTGGAGGCGCTGCAATCAATTTTATTCGATCCGGTATGGTCATTTTACCGAACATGATTATATCCGATCAAATAAAAGTAACTCCATACCTGTAGCACTCATAAAACTTTTCTTACAAAGTTATTAATATGCTTAAAATACTGCTTTAAGTCCTGTGCTTCTATGAATCCCGTATATCTGTATTTAACATAAAGTAACAATATATCGGTATTTAGAGTTAAATAAATCAGTGGATAAGAATAATTTATATTTTAAATTCCAGTTAGCTACCAGATAATTTTTCCAATTAAAATATATTAAAGAATAAATTTAAAATTGCAAAAAAATACTCATTTCAATAACTCAAAGATTATGTTTTATTTTTTAAATGTTACATTGTAACCTATCTATTCATTTTTTCTAGAAGCTAGTTTTTAATGTAATAAAAAATCAAAACTTGTGGTTCTCAACTTTTGGGCTTTCAAATTAAAATCAAAGAGAGAATGCCAAAAATATTAAAAACGGCTTTTTAATTTGTAACATGGCTCTTAGGGAAAATCCAATTAATTCTTTAATGATGTAAAAGATGAAAGAATTTTATTTTTTTAAGTGTTGAGTATTTCTATTAAATAAGGAAAAAAATAAATGCTATATGTACGGTCTATATTTTTTAGATCAGAACAGATTTGACTCTTTGATGTTTCTATAAAAACTCGAATTTACTGGTGATTAATGATACAGTGTTTAGTCGAAAAAAAAATCTACATCAGAGTTTCTTGAATTGTGTGTTGTCACAAATTAAGGGTGTTTTGCGTGATGTAATTAAGCTAAAGTCGCTTTAATGTTGTAGGTAACCGCATCCATGGATCGGTTTTGCCCTTTTTCTTAACACGATGCTTACAATGGCTTTAAGAAAACTTGACATACAAGAGAATTCCTTGGATATTTTGTAATGAAAATCACTTTGTAAATAACTTTTAAAATAATTTTTAATCACTTTGTAAAGAAACAGAAATGAATGTTCACGTTGTGTCTATCTATAGTAAAGTGACTATAACCGATCGAATAATCTGACAATGCTCCTGGCGGAGAATTTAAACAGTTAGTATGTCCAAACTAGCAACAAAACGAGATAGACGAAAAGAGTTAACAAAGTTGCAGTGCAAATTTTATTGTGGATCAGTTGACACAAAATACGAACGAAACACATATATGGCGAAACACCTATATGTAAAACATATATGGCATGCAGGAAATATAAGTTAAAAATTTGGGTCTGTAGCACAGAAATCACCTGGGCCTGTAGTACTGTAATCATCTGGGCTTGTAGCACGATTATCATCTTCGCCTGCATCACTGTTATCATCTGAGTTTGTAGCACGGTAGTCATATGGACCTATAGCACGGTAATCATCTGGGCCTGTAGCACGGTTAGCATCTGGGCCTGTAGCATGGTTATTATCTGTGCCTGTAATACAGTTATCATCTAGGGCTGTAACACGGTTATCATCTGGGGCGCGGTAGCCCATTGGTTAGCGCGCTGGAGTTGCACTCGGTAGGCCCGGGTTCGATTCCAGCCGCTGCCAAAACTGCCGCCGTGTTCACGCGGAGTACGATCACGTTAAACATGTGGGTCCGAAAGTCCTTCCGAGAGGTTGGTGGTAGGGGTAGGAGGGTACGGTCCCTGTGGATGCCTCCCCCACTGGGTTCCGGTCTAAATTGGGTGGCACTTCCCGGCCGTCCAAACAGTTACCTTACACCTTTCTGGTAGGTCGGACGGTCTGGGTCTCAACAACAACAACGGTTATCATCTGGGCCTGTAGCAAGGTAATCATCTGGGTTTATAGCACGATAATCATCTAGACCTGTAGCACGGTTATCATCCGGGCATGTAGCACGGTAATCATCAGGACCTGTAGCACAGTTATCATCTTTGCCTATAGCACGGTTATCATCTAATCCTGTAGCACGATAATCATCTGGGCCAGTAGCACGGTTATCAACTTTGCCTGTAGCACGGTTATCATGTGGACCTGTAGCACAGTTATTATATGTACCTGTAGTACGGTTATCATCTGGACCTGTAGCACGGTTATCATCTTTGCCTGTAGCACGGTTTTCATCTGGGCCTGTAGCACGGTAACACCTGCAAATCTTATCAGAGTACGTGATCATATGTATATGTACTTGAATTGAAATGTGAACTGTAGCTGAGCGACAAAAATTTTAACACGGTGTGTAATACACTCTAAGACAAAAATATCGACGCACCAAGAAAGAATTATCCAAATGACACAAAATTTAGTACGTGTAATATGAATGTATAGAAAAATATATGATTAGAATTTCAGAACAATTGGATGATTTATTGCACTGAAAGATCTACACAAAGTGAGCACGTCAATATGGCGTTGGTCCACCTCTGGCCTTGACAAGCTGTTACCCGACGTGGCATTGATGCATAAAGTTGCCGGATGCTGTTCTGAGGGATGTCGTTCCAAATAGCTCCCAACTGACGAGCTAATTCGTCTACATTCTAGGATGGTCGCAGGCGACGCCCCATCTCAGCCCAAATGTGCTCAATAGGCGAGAGATCTGAGGATCTAGTTGGCCAAGGAAGTGTGTCGTAAGCACACTTCCTTGTGTTAAGCCTTGTGTGGCCTGGCATTATCTTGCTGAAAAATTACCTCGGGGTGTCGCGAAAGGAATGACAATACAACGGGTCGTAGAATATCGGCAACGTACCGCTGTGCTGTGATGATGCCACGGAGGACTATCAAACGAAATCGCACCCCAGACCATAACTCCCTGTTGTCGGGGCGTGTGGCGTGTAACAGTAAGAGCAGGATCTTGACGATGTCCGGGCTCTCTCCAGACACGTCTGCGCTGGTTGTCGGGACTCAGTTCAAAACGAGACTCATCACTGAAGCCAACTCGTTCCCAATCCCAACAATTCCACGTTGATCAAGCCCGACACCCATTGCAATCACTGTTGACGATGCATACTGGTCAGTGGTAAGCTTCGTAATGGGCGCCGCGAGTATAGATTCCGCTTCCGTAGTCTTCTATAAATGGTCCGGGGGGTCACTTCCGTGTTTGTCACACGTTGGATGGTTGATAACGACAAATCTCATGCTGTCACAGCTGCTCTGACAATCGCTCTATCTTCCCGTTCTGTCGTCGCTCTAGGTCGTCTGCTGTCCGCTTGCTGCTGAAATCTGCCATTTTGGATCCATTCCTACCAACATCGTCCAATTGCGGCATCGCTCCTACCCAAATGCCGAGCGATTTGTGAGTGTGCTGATCCAGCCTCATGCAGTCCGACCGCACGCTCTCTTTCAAGTTCCTTCATATGCTCGTAGTGGCAGCGAATTCGCTGGCGAGGCATTGTTACAATCAAAGTACGTAAACGCAATCGAAACCCACTGCACGTTTTGTTCCAGAAAGCGAGGTTCGCTCCTTAGATACACCACCATGGTGCTCAGTTTCAATTGCCTGTAGTTCCGACTATTCCTTCATTGGCTGCGAATTTTTGATCATTTGCATATTCGATCGAAAGGTGTTTGCATGTAATGTTTAATTACTATCGGATTATTTTGCGGCGTGCGTCGATTTTTTTGTCTTAGAGTGTGGAGTCTTGTGCATGTGTATATTTTAGTATTCCTGAGTAAGACGGTAATTCGGCGATAACCATATTATCTAACATAATAAAGGTGTGTCTATATAGTCTGTTTAGTGTGTACCTGTATAGTCTGTAACGGGAAATCTAAGCTTCATACAACCATGAAATTGAATTTACAAGTATTTCAAGACCGAAATATATGCATCTGGGCACTATTTTTTTTTTTTTTAATTTTGAATTCTTTTTCTAGTTATTTTATGTTTTAGTCCAATTCACAGCGCTTTTAGGCGATATTCACACAAATCGATTCTTTAGAGATCTAAAATATTATCACAAAGTTTTCATCTTGACACCATTGGAAAGCTCGAAAACTTTTCTTTCAAACAAATTGTAAATGGAATTCATACGATGAATAGACGAATTTTCATGAATTTCTAAAAATTATATATTTTGCCTCCATTTAAAAGCTCTCCGAATTTATATTATGATTTACAAAAATTGACGTGCCATGTAAAGTTTACCATTTAACAGCAGCACCTAAATATATCACAGACTACTCTAGGAAAAATAATTTCATGAACTCATCCGTAGATTAATTACATTTTTTAACCAAGCCATATCTTAGATTTTGAATTAACGGGGTGCTTCCCTATTATATAGAGGAACCGGTTCCGGAGCTATTATACTTACTGAGACCACTCTCACGCACAAGAAGGGAGCTATTTAACCTACTGAGGCCTCTCTCACGCATGAAGGAATGCGTTTTTCTATCTACAGAGAGCAGTTCCACATGTCCTTTGTTATCTCATACTTGCGCAGAGGATTTGCAGCAAGCTATGAATGACTTCTATAAACTACGCTATTAATTGGGCATTCGATAAAAATAAAAATGTTAATATTTTTTCAAGCAGCCTTTTCTCCATATCTGCTTTAAATTCATTGAAAAATAAATCCAACTATTTAAAATTCATTAACGTAAATACTGTAGCATCGAAAAACTTATCAACCTTTCCTGTGTAGCTTTCTTGCTTACAATAATAACCTTGGAAACAAAACAGCTGATTTTCACACTAAAGTTTTCCTGCTCATTTAAGTCTCTTTCTTCATGATTCCTTTACCTTGCTCCTACTTTTCAAAATTCTGTAAAAAACTTTTAATAAAACAATGGCAAAATTACCCGGACGACTATATCTCTCACACCTCACGTAACAATAATAATTCGCTAATATAAAATATTTCCTTTTTAACCTTAATTAAAATTTTTAATATATATTTTTTTACTTCATTGCTGGTAATTGTTACTTTAATTATTGCTAATAATACTTTATTTCTTTATTACCCCTTTATATATTGCTAGGCGGCTCTGTCCCCTACTCGCTACATTTCGCCAATCCCTTTCAGGAGGCTTTGCTTACTACTCGATACGCTCGCAGAGCTCGCTTCATATCTACCCTAAAAATTCTACTTTCAAAAATCGCTTTTCTATCCCTACCTATTTTCCGCAGGAGGTAAAAGCAGGGATTTTTTTTAGCCCAGGGTATCCAAAAATTGATTTCTTTAATCCTGAGCTCGCTTCGCAAGCTATTCCATGCCAAACTAAAGTTTAAAATCCAAAAACGGTTTATTTCATCGTATTGCCCTATTATTTCTCTATAAATGTACAAAATTTCATATTTTTGTATGCAATAGTTTTTATGGTACGAGACAGAAAAATCGCTAGATGTGCTGACACAAAAAGAAAAATTTCACTTCAGAAGTGCATAAAAAGTAAAATATCTCAAAAACTACCTGAAATAAAAAAAAATTGGTTCCGTAAAAATTCGCCCATGTAGATACCTGCCTGCAAAAATCCGTGGTCTTGCTATTGTTAGTCTATCCAGGACGCGAACTCGAAAGTTCAAATATTTTATCTTTGAATTTGGCATTAAATATTTCTTAAACTACAATATATATTTAAAAAACTTTATTTCAGCGTATTCCCCAAAGCTTTTTCTACCAGTTTTCCAAATTTCATATTTTTATATGCAATGGTTTTTGCGGTACAAAACAAAGAATCTCGAGAAATGAGAAATTTGCCAAATAGCGGCTGCGGCGTTAGCTTTCCCCCCGGATAGCTACATTGTAACCTAACGATTATTTTTTTTTTCCAGAAGCTTGTTTTAACCGTAATAAAAATTAATCCTCGGGTTTCTCATATTTTTTTTTTGTTTGAAAATTGAAATCAAAGAGAGAATATCAAAATTATTTCAAATAGCTTTTTAATTTGCCACATGGATTTTAGAGAATATCCAATTAAATCCTTCATAATGTAAGAAATAAAACAGTTTTATTTTTTCAAGGGGAAAAAATTAAATGCGATGCATGCTGTGTTTTTTTTTCTATATGAGCACAGAAATATATTTCTCTAGAAACGAAATTTCTGGTTATTATGATGGTGCTTTGTCAAGAAATATTGTAAAATTAAAGTTCCCCAAATTGTGTATTAATGGAGTGTGTTTCCAAGATGTAAATACGGTAAGATCGAGCTTCCACGACAGATAACCACATACATGGACCGATTTCGCGCTTTTTATACACTCATCAATATGGGATAACCGATGCGTGCAATAGAAGGAAACAAATTTTGTTATACAGGGTTCCTGCTTCGATTCAGACAGTTCGACCTACCTGAAGGTGTAAGGTATCTGTTTGGACGGCCGGGATGTGCCACCCAATTTAGACAGAAACCCAGAGGCGGCGGCATCCAGAGGGATCGCACCCTCCTTCCCCTACTAACAACCTCTTGGAAGGACTTTCGGATCCACAAATTTAACTTGCCAATACTCCACTTGAACACGGGGACAGTTTGTGGAGATGCGGAAATCGAACTTGGATCGTTCGAGTGCAATACCCGCGAGCTAACCACTGGGCTGTTTCACCCCTTTCTTAGAAAGCAGTGGGTGTACAGGGTTTCTTAGAAACTCTCTACGAATCCAATAACTTTGTAATTAAAGGTCATTGAGTTTACGCGTTTGTCTATCTTTCGTAAAATGACTATGCTCGGTTGGATGAAAAGGATCGTCGCTCCCCTAGCGGAGAATTTAAAGATTAAAATAACGAACTCAGCAATAAAACAAGATAGAAGGAAAATATCAATTATAAAGTTGTAGATATTTATCTAATTATGAGGAATAGATATCAAGAAGGCACGAAACGCATATATGGCAGGTAATAAACAACTATAAGAAACTCGTATCATCAGCGATTGTAACACGGTGATACCTGCAAGGCTTATGCAATGTACGCAGGCATATTGTGTCTTCAGTTCAAATCTGAATTATTGCCGACGGAGGTCATTATGAAAAGACTGCATATAAAATTCATGCATGTGTTGTTTATTTTAGTGTTCCTGAATAGGGCAGAAATTCGTCAATAACTAATTGGTGATAAAGAAATGATGACCTACATCAGGTTTATGGTCGACTCCTACTCGTTAGACAGTGCTTAACAAATTTACATTTGACTTTTATTCATCATTCTTGCTTTGTTGTCGACTGCGTTATCCTAACTGCATAAATTCAAAATTCCAAACCACGCCTCTACAGGAGGCGTTACCATTGTTTGGAACGCCCCTGAAGATTCTGTGATACGTCATTTATCTTGAAGCAAAAGCGTGACATAAATAAATTAAACACTGGAGAAAAATCAATGAAACTTTATTCAAGCATTGAATGGTAAACAAATAATTAGTTGCGTTAAATTTACTGTATCTGAAAAATGATTTCGTGTAACAATGATAAAATTCTTTAGATTCTTCATCGTTAACAGTGAATTAATATACATACTCCCGCACAGTTCAACCCCAGAAGCTGAACAACACCTAATATGTTCCACGCTGGTAAATATTCAAATAAGGAATCAATTGGAGGGAGCGGGAGGAAGCTACTCTCTCATTCGGTTTTAATTAGTAAGATGGGAAGTTAATTAAATTAAAACTCTCTATCTATCTATCTAACCAGATATATATAATTCAATAAATGGCTCCAGCTGTTATCGGGAATTGCTAATTGAATTTTTAGTTATTTCGGGATAGAATTCATGTACGTTGATAAACAAGACGGTTGTGTTATAATTTAAGTTTATTGTTTATGAGCAAATAAAATGCACTAGTTCCAATACTATACAGTCAGCTCTCAGCTTAGACAAGTTTACAATCAGCTGTTAGCTTATATAATCAAGTTTAAAATCAGTTGTCAGCTTATTTAGATAAGTGTGCAGTCAGCTATCAGCTTATTTAAACAAGTTGAATCAACTGTCAGTTCATTGAAAAAGTCCAATTAAAATTTTTAGAAAATTTAAATTTTTATTTTTCACGATCATTGGTATTTATACAAATGATGTCTCTATTGTATTGCTGGGAAAAACGTTGGGTATTCGGGAGTTGAATATTAGAAGAAAATTATATTTAATGAATTTCTTTTAGAAACTTTTCCCACTGATTTATTTAGGCTGGTTTCTCTGTTTGATTGTTTATCTTGGTTTCATTGTTGTATGTGTATCTTGAAATCAATTTCTGATTTAAGAAGATTTCTGTGTTTTCTGCAGTGGGATATCAAAGCATCATACGGCAATGAAATTTGGCACACATATATTCCAAAAAGGTGCACCTCAGCGAGATTTTTTTTTAAATTCAAATTAGTTTTTTAGTCAATTTATAGTTTAGCAAGATTTTGAGCGATTTTCAAACAAAGCGGTTCCTTCACACAAATAAGAGAAATGATACCAGAATGATTGTTGCGACCTCACAAGCTAAATCCAATATGACTGCAAGTTTATATCTAAATGTTTGCATCTAAATGACATGTTTGCATGAATGATGTTTGCATCTAAAAGTTTATATCTAAATGACTGCAAGATTATATCTTCTATATGAATATTATGAACACTCTTATTATTGAAGATAATCGTTCTTTTGCCATGTTTATTTTTTTATTCTATTCAAGCTTACTGGTATAAACACTTTTAACTTAGTATTAACATCAGATGTCGAAAAAAATATATGTTTCCATAAAATAGCTTCAATGCTACTGCCATTGCTTATGAACATTCTGGTCTATTCGCCACAATTTGATATGCTGATTTTAATTGGCAGCAACATTAAAACATATAATTTTTTTATTATCGAGTTTATATTTCTGGTGATAAAGAAGAGGTTCTTTTTTCTTTCATTACATGCATACTATAATATTTTGGGAAACTATCGTGACGGAAAGAATGTAATTTGACGCGATGATTACAATCAGTGAATTCTAGAACCATGCTGGTTTATAAATACATTCGAATATTCAGAAGACCCCCCCCCCAAACACATACACACACTTTTCAAATGAATTGTCGAAACAAATTATCTCTCAAGAACATCAACAATGGCGAATAAATTGCCATATCCTATGTAATTTTTTCTTAGCGCTAAAATTTATGTCATTCGTTTTCTAAGATTCGACCGTTCTCAAAATATTACACGTTTATCAAGCAAATGTTTCATAAAAATTGCATAAAATCAAAAATATATAAGTATCATCAAATAAGTTCACTTTTTATGCGCAATATTATTCAACAAATGTATTAACATCCTTTTTGTGGATCTAGTTTGTTCTATTCACGAGAGAAGTTAGCTTTTTTGTAATAGCTTTGTACTTTAACGAAGAATTCGTCAATATTCTTTATTTCAAACTAGAAATGTACCCCGGCGTTCCCCGGGATTTAAGACGCAAAACTCAAATAATAACTGCACCAGAACTCGCATCGAATTCCTTAAACCCAAAGAACGTTTTAACAATAGGATCGCTTATAACAAAAATAAAATAAAATAAATTTTTGATTGAGCGCACTCACGGCTACTCCACGACCGTTTATCTTAATCCCGAGCAACGGCGGGTAAATAATCTTGATATGGTGAATTCTAAATATCAGCAATGGATCCATGTGACGCTATCACAAAGGTAACCCGATGACAAATCCAGTGATGCACAGACAAAATTGAGTTAAAGCAGACAAAATGATGGTGATAATATTCTCGGTCGCTAAAGAATAGCTATGTGTGACACTGGAGATTATCGCTCAAAATCATACTAAAAAACTAATTCAAATTTTTAAAAAATTTCGCCGAGGTACACATGCGTACCCAATTTCTTGGCTCAACGATACTTAGATTTACCGCTTACGATACTTAGATTTATCGCTATACTGACCGCACGTACACACACCCAAAATTCTCTCTTTATTATTACTAATATTAATGACAACTGCAATTTAATAAATATTTTACCAATTTGTTACGAAACGTATCCTCCAAATTCGTGGGTGTGTACGCAAAATACTAATATGCGTCCTAGTTTCTGGATAACTTCACAAGCACAATTTTATCACAAGCACAAAGTAAACAGGAACAATATACAATCAAACAGCACTTAAATGCCTCACTTATTTCACAGAATAAGCGATATCATTCTCAAAATGTTAATGAAAGTAATTTCCCAAAACAGACGCTTCTATTCTCAAAAACATTGACCAAAACCACAGTCCAATGTAGCTTGTGTCATGTCTATTCGTCAACTTCCCCACAACGGAGGGATGAGTCTTTTTATAGGGTCTCTATAGAAACTTCTGGAAATATCTCTATATCTCCTAGACTAATCGTTATTTCGTGAAATTTCTGGAACATTCTGGGAGTCGTCAAGTGTCACCAAATTGGCGATAAATCGCCCAAAATTGGAAACCCTTCTAACTGGGAAATCCTGCCAACCCTGGACTCATGTCATCTTCACGTCATGCTGAAGTCATGAACTGTGTTCTCTTCGCCTGGCCTTCGAGACAGACGAAGGAGAAAGCGCCAAAGGGAATTTTGCGTGTTCGTATACAGTATAAATAAGTAATTCTATTTACACCAAGTTGTCAAAAGCGCACTATTTCAATTTATGTAGTATTAATTCAATACAATATACACCGTTGCTGACCGTGTACACCAGTATTGCTCTCTAGTTAAAACCTGCAAACAGCTGCTACAAACCCTTTGGGTCAGTCGAGTGGTCATGGTTTGCAACCATTATTGCTCTGTTAAAATAATAAATGCATTGCATTTCGTGGAGAAAGTCACGCATTACTCACATATATATATATTTTTTACTTATATTATTAATTTGCCTATTATTAAAATATATTAATGGTAACGAACATTTAGCCAAAAATAGCGTTTACGGAAAAATAAATATATTCTTAGGACTTACAAATAAGTCTTCCCAAATTTATTGAAGCGTTAATTGTCACAAAATAGCCCATTACTTCAAATTTTCTCTTTCTAAAAAATGAACGCTTAAACTCATATATTACTCGTAAGCTCCTTCTGCTTCTAAATTTTGCAATACATTTCATTAATATATTGAATGTATAATTTAAAGAAATAAAGCTGGTAAACCGCATTGAACAAAATCCACCCTCGTAAATATTCAAATACGTAATCGATATAGAGAACATATGCATTCCGTTTTATTTTCTTCATTTTAATTAGCAGAATGTAAAGTTAATTTAATTAAAACTCTCTATCCCGATGCATAGAATCGAACGATGGGCTGGCTATATACGGTTGTTCCGGAAAGTTGCGTAAGGGTTTGAATGCTTCGAAATATCTCGTGGTATTTCCAAGTTACGTAATGAGATTGATTCAGAATAGAAAGAGTGAGCTGTATATTTGCATTTCCATTATACACATATGATATACTATTATTATACTATTATTATACTCTTATTATATTTTATGTAAATCGTGTTATATCGTAATGTAAGTATATATATATATATATATATATATATATATATATATTTGAAATGTAATAATAAGAATTATGTAAAAAAAAAAAATAATAAATAAAATAAAATAAAAGTACAATTCAAGTAATATTAACATCACCATAGAAGCAAATTATCCATATACTTGTCTGCTGCATTATGCGCGTATTGTATATTGGTTTCTTATTTTCTGTCTAGTTGTTTGCGAGTTTCTGTGGTAACATTCATATATATATATATATATATATATACAGGGTGTCCCAAAAACATTGACCTCGGCTTTTATTCCTTAAATATTGATTTTAGACATGTATAATAAATTACAAAGTTGCGCAAAAAAAGGTACAGAATTTTATAAAATTGATTAAATTTTTTAATTTTTATACGGCCCCCGTACAAAAACATTTCCAATTAGTAAAATGTACCCCATGTACTAATAAGGTGATGCACAAAATTTCAGCATTTTATCATAAAAAGTCCCAGAGATATGAAAAGACAAAAATGCTGATTTAAACCACTTTTCGATGCATGGACATAGGTTCTCAAAGGGAAAAATATATATCGGCAGATCGCGTTTTAGGGGTCATACACAAATTACTAAAGAAAACAATGATTACATAAATAAATAATAATTTTGATGTTTATTGGTACAAAAGTATCTACACTGTGTAGAAATAATAGCTTTGCACAAAGATTACAAAGCTGGTTCAAAATGTTTTCAATCCAAAGATCTATTGAAGGTAAAAGGAAGGTATTATTTGACTATGATACATTTCTGGTCATTTGCACACTTGCTGTTGTTGTTGAAACCCAGACCGTCCGACCTACCAGAAAGGTGTAAGGTAACTGTTTGGACGGTCGGGAAGTGCCACCCAATTTAGACCGGAACCCAGTGGGGGAGGCATCCACAGGGACCGGACCCTCCTTCCCCTGCCACCAACCTCTCGGAAGGAATTTCGGACCCACATGTTTAACGTGATCGTACTCCGCATGAACACGGCGGCAGTTTTGGCAGTGGCTGGAATCGAACCCGGGCCTACCGAGTGCAACTCCAGCGCGCTAACCAATGGGCTACCGCGCCCCTGCACACTTGCTGTAAACATTTGCATTTTAATGTGTAATTAATCCCTCACCAACTTTGTTTAAACATATCTCTGGGACTTTTTACGGTAAAATGCTGAAATTTTGTACATCCCCTTATTAGTGTATGGGGCACATTTTACTCATTGGAAATCTTTTTGTACGGAGGCCGTATAAAAATTCAAATTATGTATTTTTTCAAATTTAATCCCCTCAAAATTTTTATCGATTTCATAAAATTCTGTACCTTTTTTTGCGCAACTTTGTAATTTATTATATATATCTAGGGTCAATATTTAAGGAATAAAGCCGAGGTCAATGTTTTTGGGACACCCGGTATATATACAGGGTGATTCAAAAGTTCGGAGCAAAAGTAAAACTCGATAAAAAAATATATGTGGGTCGGAGAGACATGCGGTTTGTAGATTAATATTCACCGTAGTGAGGTATTTTGTGTGGCATGAAAAAAATTAGTTCAAACTCTCGACACTCGGGGCTGCGGGAGATAAAGCCATGGAGATGACTTATGCCTGGAAGTGATTGCACACATGACTGGCCTGCGAGATATCCAGATTTCACAGCCTGTGATTTCTCGTTGTGGGGGATACCTAAAATCACGGGAGTGAGATCTGGGGATCTCGCAGGCCAGTCATGTGTGCAATTACCTCCGTGCATAAGTCATCTCCATGGCTTTATCTGCCGCAGTTCCCCGAGTGTTTGAACTAATTTTTTTTATGCCACACAAAATCCCCCACCACGGTGAATAAGTATCTACAAATCTACAAACCGCATGTCTCTCCGACCCATAGATATTTTTTTTTTATCGCGTTTTACTTTTGCTCCGTACTTTTGGATCACCCTGTATATATTATTTATATATATATATATATTAATTTGTATTTTCTCATATTTGAACTCACATACTTATTATTGACATACTTAATTAATATCGCATACTTCAATTTAGTTTCTAATAAAAAAAATTTGAACTAAAATAATAAATATTAGCAAATACGATTAACAATATGATTACCAAGCAATATGATTAATATGAAAAACTTAAGCAACGCATAGAAACACAAATAACACAGTAATGCAACATACAGCTGCTTATTTTATGAAATTTGGTCAATTGGTTTTGGAGTTAGAGTGGATACATGCAGACACACTCACACACACACACACAGACACACAGACAGACAGACACACACACATACACACACACACACACACACACACACACATACACAGACACACACACACACACACACACACACACACACACACACACAGACGTCACGATAAAAATAGTATTTTTGTGGTCAAGGGGGCTCGAAACGTGTAGATCTGTGGAAAATTCGAGTTGCTATTTTCGATACGATTCCAATGCTTTCCCTATACATTAGCATAAATTGCAGGGAAAGTAAAAACGACGCCCCACACAATTGTCTAAACTATAAAGAAAGATCAAGATCATAAATTTTTCTATACGTCCGCCGATGGGAATTTTTTCTGAATTTGAACATGTTTCGGTTTTATCTCTTTGTCATTACGTAAACATATCAAATTGCACAAAATAGTCGATAGCGTTTTTCTCCCATTTTGATGCGTTAAATAAATGCAGATTCTAATGATGTCTAAATTTATACATAACTCTAGAAATAACTACGTCGAAAATGTGAAAGTCACGTGTCAAGTATTTTTCAAAATTGCAGAAAACATCGAAGAAAATTAGGAACGTAAAATTCTATTGAAATACATTTAAGAATGAAATATGACACATAATTCAGGTTCTAAGTAGAAACTTAAGATAATAAACGAGTTGAGGCATCGTGATCAGAAGTTGCTATATAGAGTGATGAAAATGTAAGTGTCCATTGAATATTTTGTTTAGAAGGTTTTGGTGAAACACAATGAAAATAAGGTAAAGTGGTTTTGGTGGTTAAAGAAAATAAAAAGAGTTATGCCATCATGCTTAGAAGTTGTTGTATAGAGTGATGAAAATTTAAATATCCATTAAGTATATTGTTTAGAAAGCTTTGGTGTAACACAATGAAAATAGTATGTACTGGTTTTGGTGGTTAAAAATAATAAAAAGATTTAAGCCATCATTCTTAGAAGTTGTTATATAGAGAGATGAAAATTTAAATATCCATTGAAAGTGTAGAAAGCTTTGTGGTAAAACATCATATAAAGCAATGAAAATAGTGTACACGGGTTTTGGTGATTAAAAATATCCATCTTCTTCAGAACAAGACAGCACGGCCAGCACTCATCAAAGCTATAGCAGCTTCTAGGCTGTCTTATAAGCATTGACTGCTTTCAAATTGGATATAAAATATAATTGACTCCAAGGGATTTAAAATTCCAGTGTCCTTAAACCCATAAATATTTTATTGTCCATCCCATTTACCATAATTTCATTATATAAAATTTTTTTTTATATTTGCTACCGAAAATTTGTTACCCTTCTTGCAATACATAGCATATATAAATGGAAAATATCGTGATGGAGGTCAAAAACCAAGTACTCTGCTTGGGATTGAACTACATGTTTTGAGCATATTACGAATCTGAAACTTCTCATTTATGTCTGTATGTCTGTCTGTGAACACCACATGTTTCGAATAAATTTATAAAACATCGTGAAATTATCATAATCCGTGAACATCAGAGACTTATTAATATTCGGGGTGAACGGACTCAGAGAAGGCCTTTATTTTAACTCAAATCCAAGAAGCCTTATAAATATAAAATTATGTATAAATAAATATTTAATAAATATTTAATATCTGACTTTTTATTTAATAAATATTTAATAAATGTTTAATATTTAATAAATATTTAATATTTAACCTTTTGCTTACTGTTGGGACAGCGTCCATCCCAACGAAGAACCTCACAAAAAGACAGGTATTTGACACACCCTATACCAAACATCGGGC
The DNA here is from genome assembly GCA_951213105.1 of Amaurobius ferox. Taxonomy (NCBI): domain Eukaryota; kingdom Metazoa; phylum Arthropoda; class Arachnida; order Araneae; family Amaurobiidae; genus Amaurobius; species Amaurobius ferox. The sequence continues at coordinate 17,235,481 of OX578135.1, forward strand.
GCGGTTAGTACTTGGGTGGGTGACCACCTGGGAACACCGCGTGCTGTTGGCACTTTTCGGGCGCGGTAGCCCGGTGGTTTCCGCGCTGGATTTGCACGCTGCCACACAACTGCCCCCGTGTTCATGCGGAGTACGATCACGTTAAACATGTGGGTCCGTAAGTCCTTCCGAGAGGTTGGTGGTAGGGGAAGGAGGGTACGGTCCCTGTGGATGCCTCCCCCACTGGGTTCCGGTCTAAATTGGGTGGCACTTCCCGGCAGTCCAAACGGTTACCTTACACCTTTCTGGTAGGTCGTACGGTCTGGGTCTCAACAACAACATCCTATACCAAACAGTTCGATCCCCCTTTGCAGGCATTGGTGTTCATGGACGCCAATGTCTTTTTGAGAGGTTTTTCGTTTGGGATTGACGCTGTGGACGCCAATGCTTGCAAAGGGGGATCGACCTGTTTGGGATAGGTTATGTTAAATACCTGTCTTTTTGAAAGGTTCGTCATTTGGAATTAACGATGTCCCACCCGTAAGCAAAAAGTTAATAAATATTTAATATTTAATAAATATTTAATAAAGTAAATATTTAATATGGAACTTTTTTAAAGAGAATGACATCATTTATGACATGCTGACATGCGCCGTTCAAGAGATGTTTAACGGTTTAGATCGAAAATGAAATACTTCATGAAACATAAAATTAACTGAGTATGATTAAATAAATAAATGCTTTGTAAATAATTTTTTAACTCAAAGTAAATGGACATCATTAATTAGAAATTGTGGATTGTTCTCGTGAAATAAGAAATTGTTCTCTTTTTTCACCTTTCTATATCTCTCGAACAAATGGAACAAATCGAATAAAATATCTACGATGATTCCAATAAATAAAAAACGGCAGAAGTTAATTAATTATCATATCTCTAAGAACAGGGTAACATCTTTAATTTTTTTAACATTACATCTTGAGAACAGCAAAATATATATAATTACACAAAAATAATACCTTTAGGTCTGTATATGGAGTCTGTATATTAGGAGGTCTGTATATCGAGTCCGTATATTAGGAGGTCTGTATATCGAGTTAAAAGTTTTTTTTTTCCTGGCACAACTGGCATGGTTGGCATGGGAAAAATGGAACACTGGAATGATTTTGATTCAAATCAGGTATTTTGGAAATTGAGTGGTATTATCTGTATCTGCAGAATTCACATAGCATGCGCTTATTTAGGATCCTGACAATGCCGAATAATTCATTTTAGTTTATAATATTTCAATTTAGCTTACAGCTAGTACTTTATACATTCTAAGACAATTGTGATTATTTACACTTACAGTCACAACAGAAACTTGCTACACGCAAGAAATTATCGCACACAAAATAGTTGTATATTCTAACAAACCTTTTTTAAAAGGCCAGCAGCATGCATATAGTTACGAATGTGTAAAACGTCCTTTCTCACTGGAATCACTTTTCAAAATCAGACGGAGAAAACACCCGTACAGGCAACCTCTCCTATGACATTAATCTAGGGTTACTATATGAAGTTATGAGGCAGTGGTTGCCAGATTCAGAGATTTATCGCCAATTTGGCAATATTTGCGGAGTTTTCGAAGATTCGCGAGAAACACGTTCAAATAACGACTATTCTACCAGTTATGAGAAATTTCTAGAAGTTTCCTTAGACAATCTATAAAAGAAGTCATCACTCCATCGGAGAGCAGTTGACGAGATACGGGCTGCATTAAACTGTGACTTACGTCAATGTTTAGATAATAGTATTTGTTGTTTTGTAAAATGAGTGGAGCAGTTTATTAAGTGCTGTTATTGTTCCTGTTTGCGTTGTGCTTGTGAATAAACGTGTTAGTTATCCAGAAATTTGGACTCATTCTTGCATCCTTAAAGCACACCCACGTTTACTGAGTATATGCCGTAACAATATAAAGATGGCATGACGATCCACACAAAATGACTGGACATTAAAAGCTACGTTGCACTTTTGGCACGTCATCGCACATTCTGTTACGTCATCTGTATACGGTTACAATATCTGTATACGGTTACAATATCTGTATACGGTTGCAATATCTGTATACAATTACGCTACACTTTTACCGTAAATTCTGTACCCTGCAATCGATCATCTATCTCTCGTTTTTATCTGTTTTTCGTGCTGTAAAGATATCAAAATGCTCGTATAAAAGCCAATTGCCTCATTTCATTTCCATGCGAAGAATGATCGAGCAAAACACTGTCTGTGAATATTAGTCACGTTGTCATTTATTATATAACTCTTGAAATCATTACGTGTAGGAGATGCAAAAGTCTTTTAATAAAGGGAGAATATATTTTTAAAATAGCAAAAGCATTTGTCGAATGTCTTTAGAAATGCAGTCTAATATAATTTGCAAACTTTAAGGAGATAATGTTGTAAATAAAACGAGGTTTGTCGTTATATCAATAAGTCGATCTATAATAATAAAGGAAGATGTATGTGGGGGGGGGGGGATTACTTAACGACCGAAAACGTTATAGAAGAAATTCCATCTTGAAACCATCGAAAGATTGATGTTATGTTCTTTCCAACAATCTTTGAACAAAGACCGTAAAACTATTCCTCCATATTTATTTATTTGTAACTATTTATTTATTATTATTTATTTATTTATTAATTTATTAAATATATCGAATTTGCTATTTCTAGGTTACCTGACTTATTTTGAGGTCATTTGATAAAGGAAATTTAAGGATTCCAAACTTTTGAATTTAGGAACTAAGGAATTTCTGAACTTTGGCAATAAGTTGTGTGTATAGTTTTGCGTTTTCTAACCAAAAAATGTTTATTCGTTTATTAATCGATTCTATGAAACCGATTTTCACCCAAATCTTTTCCTTAGCGACTGAAAATATTATCACAGTGTTTCCATCTTAACAACAACAGAAAGATAAGAAAATCCTCTTCCAAACAAACTTTTATCGGAATTCATATGATTAATAGACGAATTTTCTTAAACTTTTAAATAATATTTACTTTTGGAGAGTTGAAGAAGTAATCGATCTTACATAATAAAAGAAGAGAGATTTCTCTGTGTGTGTGCAGTCTGTAGCGAGAAATCTAAGCGTCGTACGACCAAAAAATGTGGTACTTATATAAAGAGCCTTGCTGCCCCAACCGGGAATCGAACCCTGGATTTCCGAACTGACCAGCCGAAGCTCTATCGGTGAGCTACTGGGACGAATTGCAAGCTCTTGCCATTGAAGTGGACTGTGCACAGTTTGTATGGCCGATTTGACGTGGCCTACATGGCCAAGACTATAATCCTATGAAATGTAATAAATCTCAACGATTCAATACACGAATGGGGTCTTAACCTTTTGCTTACGGGTGTGACAGCGTCCATCCCAAACGAAGAACCCCTCAAAAAGACAGGTATTTGACATACCTTATCTTAAGCAGTTCGATCCCCCTTTGCAGACATTGACGTCCATCACTTTCGGGCATCAATATGCCCTTCATCAGTGGTGAACCACTGATGAAGGTAGCAAAAGGTTAAAGAAAAGAAAATTGAATTTGGAGAGGTTTGAATACACACCTAAATATGTTATTATAGACGGTTTAAACGTCTCAGGATCCTTTCGTTGCTGATTGTTGTAAGTTTTTTTTTCTATTCAGCAGTTTTGCTCTAGTGTCCTTTTTCTCACAACCTTATTTTCTATGCCTCCTTTTCTCTATTGTTTTGTGTGCTCGCAGTTTTCTGTCAGTCGTCCCCTCCGCCACTTTTATTTCTCTCTTGTTTACAACATCATTTTTTCTACCTACAGGCACGTGTATCATCCTCAGTTGCTAACTTGACTTGAGTAATGGATGAGATGGCGCTTCTTGTCGGTCCTGAAAAATGAGGCTATTATTTGTCGTTGAAATTAGTAAAACAGTTTATTTTTTGCATTTGCACTATATTTACAAAGATTTTATTCATTGTGTTAATATCTAACTAGTTATATTTTTAATTCAAGTATCAAAACACAATCTACAAATATCCACACTTACTATCTCGTTATCTAATCCACGTATCGCAAACAAATACATAAGAATGGGCATCGTCTTATAAGTGTTCAAAAGGGGTTTAGGAGATTCATGAAACATGTATTTTCTTGAAAATACCAGAAAGATGATTTTTACAGAACCAGATCAAATACTTTTGCTTCTCTATCATTATCAATAGATCTATCTTTCTATTTATTTAACTATCAATCCATCACGGTCCCTTAGAGAATTTTAATAGAATTCTCGAGACAGTACTCTGTCGAAATTAATGCAGCGCCAAATCTGTAGCAATAAATTATTGAACTAACGGTACAAATAATCCACATATATAAAAGAAATTGGTCGGATACTTATTTTCTGTATTATTTATGTTGAAGCACTTCTTTTAATTTTTAAATGACCATTACCTCTTACCTTGGAAGAAAATTATGCAACAACGAAGAAAAAACTGTCTACTTTTATAAAAAAAATCATACGAAACTGAATCATAATGCGCAACTTATGATAATAGCAAGTGATAATAATTCTACTCATTACTACATATTTATCATTTTTACAATAAATAATTATTCTATTCAAATACTAATTCATCTTCTTAAGATAATTCATGCTTCTATTCATTAAATACTAATTCTTTTTCTCGTCTTTCCTACAATTATTCCTGCTTGTACTCAATACTAATTAATATTTCTTATAATATATCATGCTTCTACTCATTAATACTAATTTACTTTTCTTACAATAATTCATGCTTCTACTCACTAATATTAAGTCATATTTCTTATAACTACTACTTCTTACTAATACTAATCCATCTTTCTCACAATATCTCAGGTTTCTACTCAGTAATACTAATTGATCTTTTCTACAATAAGTCATGCTTCTACTCATTAATACTAAGGTCTTATTCCTTATAATAACTATTGCTTTTCACCAATACTTATTTATCTTTCTCACTAATATTAAGTCATATTTCTTATAATAAATACTACTCACTAATACTAAGTCATCTTTCTACTCACTAATACTAAGTTTTATTCCATATAATAACTATTGCTTCTCACTAATACTTATTCATCTTTCTCACAATATCTCATATTTCTACTGAATAATAGTAATTTATCTTTCTTACAGTAATTCATGCTTTTACTCACTAATATTAAGTCATCTTTTCTACAATAAGTCATGCTTTCACTCACTGATACTAAGTCACATTCCTTATAATAACCATTGCTTCTCACTAATACTTATTCATCTTTCTCACTAATAGTTAGTCATATTTCTTATAATGATTATTGCTTCTCACTAATACTTATTCATCTTTCTCGCAATATCTCATGCTTCTACTCAATAATACTAATTTATCTTTTTTACAATAATTCATGCTTTCATGCTTCTACTCACTAATATTAAGTCGTGCTTTCATGCTTCTACTCACTAATATTAAGTCATGCTTTTTATAATAACTTCTCACTAATACTAATTCATTTTTCTCACAATATTTCGTGTTTGGAATCCTTCTCACTATATCTCATGTTTCGAATCTTTCTCACAATATCTCATGTTTCTACTCAGTTATGCCAATTCTTCTTCTTTTTTACAATAAGTCATGCTTCTACGCACTAAGTCATATTTCTTATAACTATTGTTTCTGACTAATACTTATTCATTTTTCTCACTGATATTTATTCATCTTTCTCACTAATAGTAACGCCGAGGTAGCGGGAAATATATATCAGATAATAAATGGTGTGCCACATGTCATCGAGTATTATTCACGAGGACTTCATGACGCCGAGAAAGGATTGATACTCAGCCATAAAGTTGAAGTTGGCAATTTATGAGACGGTGCAACATTTCCACGAATACCTCCTTGGAAGAGAATTTATTTTGTTAAGTGATGCAAAGTCACTCATGTATTATTTAAAGCTGGAGAAGCAACCAAGCATAACAGCAAACCAGATGGATAATGGAAATTAGCACTTTTACATTCCAATTTAAACACCAACCTGGAGAAAGTTACCCAGAGGATTATAATTCCGGATCTATTTTTGATCAAGAAAATCAAAAAATAGTAAACAATATAATGCAAAAGAAGGATTTTAATATCAAACGAATAGTAAAAGAACAATTTAAGAATAAAAAATTGAGAAAGATTAGGAAGAAGATAGCAGTATTGTCATTAATAGATCATTAACAGATCGATCGATCAATTGTCACCAGGTCCGGGGAGGAGTGTTGTGTACGATTTGGTATGTTTAGATTAACGGGTTTTAAAGGGGATAATGTCAGACCAATGTTGTTATTCCCGTGAAGTGTTTCAAAGTATTTAAAAATTTCTAATATTTTAAAAAATTATATTTTTAGATCTATTTTTTATTAATTATTATATACGATGATGTTAAATGCTAATCCATGTGATATATTTCATGAAAATCTTAATGATGAATATTTAGTAAATCAATGAAAAATGAATTGTGTTAAAAATATATATAGCAGGAAAATAATAATGCTGTGTAATTTGTAAAAAAAATTGTTAGTTGTTAAAGGTATCAGTTATTGTATATAAGTGTGTAACATTAGGAAAGTGCATGTGCATATACATAAAATTTCATAAACTAGTCAAAATTTAAATTTTGTTTGAATTTAAAGCTCGACCTGATATGATGTTGATGAATACATAACATAAAGTTCATATAATTAATTAAAGTTCATATTATTATATCATATATATATATGATATAATAATATGAACTTTTGTGTTCACAACAAGACTTTATTTGGACTTCAGATTTATGACGAACTTTCATCATGGGAAAATGCCAATTACAGAGTTGTTAAATACACGAACTTTTATCGAACTTTAGTGGTGTTTCTTTTTTTTTGTTTTTCTTTTGTGTCGACCGGAGATATATGTGAGACCAAATTTGAAACAAGATTTAGCGGAGAAAATTTTATGTTGAATATTTATGATTGTTTGTAATATCAAACAATGCATCGGGCTTAAGGATGTCAGTTTTATGGCACCTTTACCCGAGAAGTCAGATAAGCCATAAACATAAGGAGATAAAGTGAAGACACGAGATTGGGTAAATATGGTAACTAATTATTCAAGATGTCTGGCAGTTTTGCCCTAAGATCGGCCAATTAAAGGCCAAAGAGACGGGTCAGACCTCAGGCGAAATGTGGTTGCAACATGTGGAAAGTTCTAAAGATATGAGAGAACAGTAAGAGAGTTAGAGAGTTCGAGTTCGACAAGAGCACTCGGAGCAGACAAGAGTCTAAGTGAAGTCAGAGCATCAAACTTCGAGTTTGTATGACTGGCAATGCAGCTATGATGAAGTCAATTTCATTCGTGTTCAGTGATCGACTTCCGTATGAGACAGCGTACCACACCATGAGTTGGTACAGTACGGTGTACACTGATGAAACAGAACCAAAGGTGGCTGTGCCAATGCACAAAGACGAAATTGGAGGCATGTGTTCCCATCAATAATTATAGAAGGTCATACATCTGGTTTAAGTATTTTAACTTAGCTGGTCTTACATTTGCAATCTCTTCTGCAAATAGTAATATGATAATTGTTGTAATGAATTTAATAATTAATCAAATGTTCTTAATAAAGGATTTTATTTTAAAGTTAAATTGGTGCAATTAATTGTGGTGGTATATGAATGTATTCTATTCCAGGAACTCGCACTGGAGATAAATAAGTTGGGTTTAAGCGGCACACAACGCAATGTGTTTTAATGTTTCACAATATACGATATTACGGCCATGAATAAGAAATTAATTGAATATATGCTATGCATATCTTTTTATGTTTTGTGCACCACAATAACTACTACTTCTCATTAATACTAATTCATCTCTTTCACAATATATTCTACTCAGTAATGCTAATTCATCTTTTCTGCAATAAATCATGCTTCTACTCACTAATACTAAGTCATGTTTCTATTACTTCTAACTAATACTTATTCATCTTTCTCACAATATCGCATTAAAACTAGTTTACTCAATAAAACTAGTTCATCTTTTCTACAATAAGTCATGCTTCTACTCGCTAAAACTAATTTTACAAAAAAAAAACACAAAAACCGCCTATAAGGGTTGTTCTCCAAAATATAGAAGACACTTCCATTGCAGATACCAGCCTCCATGGAACGATTTCGCGCTTATACGGTCGTCAGCGTGGAATAGCCGATATCTACAATGTCATTAAAAATACTATAGGAATTTGCATACGATCGTGCATTTTAAGTTTATTTTTATTGTATATTCCGTACGATGAACGAGTACACTGTTAGATATTTGTAACAGTTCTCTATATTCTTCTTCTGAAATATCGTACTTTTCTTCAGAAAAAGTTCCATGTTTTAACCCACCTGCACAGTACCCATTTCATGCGGATTGAATGGGATTTTAATTATGTCTCCCTGTGAAACATAAAAGATACATGTTTTACGGACTATTTCTTAGCGTCTTCTGCATATTCCTATAAAAAACGTTGGAATATTTTTTTAGACAAAAAGTAAAAATAATTAAAATTACAATTTCTAGAAAAATTTCTTTCTGCAAGTTTTTGAATGAACTTCATTAATATATCTGAAAAAAATAATTTTATAGTTTTTGTTGTTAAAAGATTTTACGGACTTGGAAAATTAGTTTTTGCATTGCGAGAGACATAAACGTAAAAGTTGGAAGAATTGATATATACTCGTATTTCTTTCATAGATGTTTATTGTGAAATTCTAAGCTGCCTAAACGGCATTAGTTAATTTCTAACCTCATGTCATAAATGTAACTATATAACAATGTATCATGTCATAAATGTTACTATATACTAATGTAACAAATCTTAAAGTCAAGATCTTACACCCATATACTAACTGGGTATATTTTCCTTAAATGTTTATTTCTAAGATTCTAAGTATAGTTCTAAGATTTAAATACATATACTAGATACTAAGATCTTAGAAAATGTGCTACGCTTAAGTTGTGAGGTCTTGATAGCTTTTTAGTTATCATTTATTTAATTTGCATTTAACCATGAGTTTACTGTTGACTAAAAGACTATTACGAGCTTTGGTTGGAAGGACCAGTCAGGAGCTTCTTAAGCAAAAGGCGAATGTTACAAGCGGAATAGAATCAAGTGGATCGATTTTTGAATCGCGTACCATACACATTGCATTCGCTTTACGAAGTTCTTATCGTTCAAAAGAAGTGATAGATGATCAGAACGGCTGACGAAGGCCATCCCCGAAAGCTGAGGAATCCGGATCTGTTGAAGGTCTATCTTCTATACAGGGTGTATATAAACTGTTTTGACAAAATAAGAGGGGTGATAGTACCCATCAAGATGAAAAATATTTACAATGGCACCTATTGTCGCATTCCACTCTAAGTGTCAGAAAAGAGTAAAGTTAAAGTTGAACTATCAACAGTAAAAATAAGGAGAATTAACGCAATCATAAGTTGCACAATCCCATTTATTTACACCAGAGAAAGACTCAAAGTAGATGCTCAAAGTGACGGCCAACGACGCCGTTGCACAGTGGCGAATTCACAATGGCAAATGAACGACTGGCGCACCCTTTCGAAGACACCTGGTGTCGTGTTTACCCTATCCGTTGCAACAACGATTCTCGCGACGAAATTTTCTATGGAGACCACAGGCGTCTTGTACACCAATGATTTTATGTACCCCCAGAAGAAGTCCAATGGGTTGAGGTCCGGTGAGCGTGGAGGCCAAGTCACAGGTCCACTACGTCCAATCTACCGCCTAGGATATGTGATACTCAAAAAACGTCGGATGACTAGATGTGACGGTGATGTTCTGGAGATGTGATACTTCTCCGGCACGACAGCTTTGTCGTCTGAAGTAGCGACTTGTGTTTATTGGACATGTTTCGAAGTTACTCTTTTCTGACACTCAGAGTGGAATGAGACCCTAGGTTCCATAGTAAATATTGTTCGTCTTGACGGGTACTATCACCCCTCTTATTTTGTCAAAACAGTTTATATACACCCTGTGTAAAGGTAATATTCGGATTTATTGTGGGTTGCACGCGGGTGATGAGGACGAAAGATTTAGGTATGGGCATTGCCACCAAATGTCCCTAAAACTTAGGAATATGAATCTGTTGAGTATGTATCTTCTAGGTATGTGTATTTCCACCAAATGTCCCGAAAACATAGCAATCTGGATCTGTTGAAGATGTATCTTTTAGGTATTGGTATTACCACCAAATGTCCTGAAAACATAGGAATCTGGATCTGTGGAAGACATATCTCCTAAATATGGTTATTGCCACCAAATGTCCCGAAAACTTAGGAATCTGAATCTGTTGAAGACGTATCTTCTAGGTATGGGTATTGCCACCAAATGTCCCGAAAACATAGAAATCTGGATATGTTGAAGATGTATCTTCTAGGTCTGGATATTGCCACCAAATGTTCCGAAAACTTTGGAATTTTAATCTGTTGAAGATATATCTTCTAGGTATTGGGTATTGCTACCAAATGTCGCGAAAACTTAGAAATCTGAATCTGTTGAAGATCTATTTTTTAGTTATGGGTATTGCCACCAGACTTCTAGTGTTCATTTATTTGTAGTTTAGGTTACTGTCTATGGTAGAATTCATACTTATTTTAGTTTTTTATGCCTGACTAGGAGTTTGTACGTTCAGTGAATAAACTGTATTTTGGCCTCTTATAATCCCTCTGTGCACCCTTGTCTGCTAGGAGTTGCTTGCTTGTTGTTATTTTTACAATCGTGTTTCAGTTTGACATTTTTAAAGTTCGGAGCTAACACCTTATGGTACAAACTATACGCCTAATACCCAAACAGGATTAAGAACTCCACAGAGTTAAACAAATATGTCATACATTCACTACTGTAACATACAATCGGAACTGTAAGTCAGGCATTATTCATGAATACAGCTGACTTGTACTTCCTAAAAGAAATAAACCATAGGCAAATTAGGTGATTAAAAATAATTCCCCAAATTGAATTATTAACCGTTTTTTTTTTTTACTTTCACTGTATACATTGTGCCTGCATGCACGTACAAAGGAAGTAAATTAACTGGTGTCAAAAATTTGAACTCGACTTTTCGACGGAAGAGCACGTTTTTAAAGCATATCTGAATTCGAATCGAACATATTTGAGGTGATGCCTCTGTGTAAGTGTGTGTGTGTGTGTGTGTGACCGTGAGTCTGTGGATGTGATATCTCAGGATGGCCCGTTTCGAACGTAATTTGGTATGATTATTACGATCCATGAATATTCGAACCCTTGTGCTTTTAAACGTAATTGAACGCTCGGAAGTCCCCAAAGTTTCGAATGAATTTTTGAAAAAATCATTAAAAAAAAGTTAGGATCTTCAAATGTTAATTGAATAATCATTTTATACGCAAATTTTTATACTAAAATGAATGGCATAAACATCAGAACGCTAGCTTGAAACATTCTCGAGATATTGCATATTTCTCAAATAAATGTATCTAAAAATTATATAAATATGTACAGTGGAATCATAAAATATGTAACACTTGGCGATAAATTTGGTGATTTTGGCGACTAAACTAGCGAAATATCGCAAATTTGACGAATTTTTAATATGGTGCCAAATTGACAAAACTTGCCAAATTGACAAAGCTTACCAAATTGGCAGAAATGTCAACAAAATTACAAAAATGACCCCAAATTGACGAAATAATAATTAACATATTTTAATATAATGGAGTATATTGCTTGGCAGATGCTAGCAATATTTCCAATTGTCAAATCATATTTACACAATACATAAACTAATTTGGTACTCTAAAACAATTTTACATGTTACCATGCAGAAATGCGCCAAATGTCAGTATACCTTTCAACGTTAAAAGTATTCTGCTTGGGATCTTATCCATCATTATTTCCCATTGAAAGAAGTAAAGTAACTTGCATTATGTAGCCAAAGTCATGTGCTGCCCACATAATTTTTCTTCAATCTTTATTACATGTAAGTATAAATTTTAGGGAGAATACACAGATTCATTCAAATGATAAAGTAAAAAATGTGTTTTAACTTTTTCCAGATGCTTTACTAACGTTATTCATCAAGATGCGATATTTTAAACGTACAATTTTTTTTCGTGGCAAACCACGAGTAAAAGTTGTCATTTCATTGCAAAACAGAGATTGTAATTTTTTACTTCGGGGGAAAATTATTTAGTTTTTTTTTTCTTTTTCGTTTAACCATATCTCAAAAAATGTTTCTAGGATATAAAGCAAAACATTTCAGCGTATGTTTCATAAAACTACTTACAAAAATTAATGGAACAGCGGAAAACCGGGACTTATAATTTTTAAATAGTTTTTTTTTAAACAAAAATGCCTTTTCAGCGATGTAAAAAAAAAATGCTGCTGTCATACACAAAACCCAAAATGCAAAAAATCTCCCTTCTTTACATCTTATTTAAAAAACCGTGTGTCCAACAAATGAATTTTCCTACAGACAGCGGAGTAACTAGAAATTTTTGTCGTTTACGCAAAATATGCAAAAGGCCCACAAAATATAAAATCCTTTCAGAAAATTACTCTAGTATGAAGGAAACATTTTTATGAATGAAAAAGTTTGAAAATTTTGGTATTTTCTTTAATTTGTTTTCTTTTGCCATTTTCTTTTTTTTTAAACTCCACTGTTTTTAAATAAATTGGTGTCAGGCACAGTTGATTGAATGAAAATTATTTTCACACTTGTTAAAGTAGTTTAAGAAATAATTCACTGCTTAACAGCTGATATTATATAACCCTTATAACCTTATAGACCATTTCTTCTTCTTCGGCCCGTCAACTAGGAGCAGGACATCCTAATGCACAGTCAGGAAAAATTTGACCCCCCCCCCCCCCAACAGAACTACACCAATGAAAACAGATACCTCAAAGGAAGTGTCCCCCTGACGTCATCAGACCAAGCAGCCGAAACAAAATATCCACATTTATTTTTCCTTTTTTTACATACTAAATAACACCAAAAATAAATCCAATAAACAGAATTAATCCCCACCAAAAACTCAGACCAAACTAATAAAGCCATACCCACAATAAGCCTTCACCCCACCGCCCACCAAAGAAAACCATAAAAACTAAAGAAAAATATGAAAACTTGAATGATCCTCAACAAGGCGAAAATTAAAACAAAAATCCAAATATTATAAACAAAATCCAGCTAAATTAACATTAAATTAAGCCTCTTCGAAGCAATATACTAACAATTAACTTAAATTATGTATAGACACAACTAAGTCAGCCCCAATTCATCCAAACGAAGTTCGATTAACAATCCTTAAAAGATTATAATTCAACACCAAATCCAATATAACCCTATATAGTTGACGCAACAGAAAGAAGCAGGACAAAAAAAAATTATCAATAATTATAGATCTTTTACATTTCGTGTACTGTTACACCGCTCACTGTGTTGCTGTTGTTGTTCAGACCCAGACCGTCCGACCTACCAGAAAGGTGTAAGGTAACTAACTGTTTGGACTGCCAGGAAGAACCTCTTACTGTGTCTGCAGCCCTTTAAAGTGAAGGGTAACACGATATAGTTGTAATCATTTGAACTCAAGATACCGATTTTTGAAATTTTACCTTGTAAAATTTACCTAACAAGAAGGGATTTTGTTGAGAAACTCGAGTTGAGCTAGACTCCAGCAAATTTTAAATTGTGATATTACCGAGTTGCATTCCAATATTTCTATGTTAAATACGCATTAGGAGGAAGTTGGGGTCATTGTACATGCAATAACAACAAGAAAACGAACGTGTTTACTATGCTGTTGGTGAGACCCAGACCGTTCGACCTACCAGAAAGGTGTAAGGTAACTGTTTGGACGGCCGGGAAGAGCCACCCAATTTACACCGGAACCCAGTGGGGGAGGCATCCACAGGGACCGTACCCTCCCTCCCTCCCTACCACCAACCTCTCGGAAGGACTTACGGACCCATATGTTTAACGTGATCGTACTCCGCGTGAACACGGCGGCAGTTTTGGCAGAGGAGAGAATCGAACCCTGGCCTACCGAGTACAAATCCCGCGCGCTAACCACTGGGCTACGCGCCCCGTGCTTACTATATATCACAATTTTGTGAACCACTATGGAAATCAATAAATTCAGTATTAACACAACTAGCTTCAAAACATTGATTGTAGTTACAGTCATTTAGCTAAGGATAGCAGAATTATTTTAAAGAACATTCTAGACATGTATTTAGTAAGATACATCGCCTAAATAATAATAATAATTTGAGTATTTTAAATATATTTAGAATATATGTGAAGTACTTTTTGATTAATGATATATCTTAAGCCAAATGTCATAAATGTTAAAAATTTAAACGCAATATTCAGAAAGTATTTTCTTTATTACTGTATCATGCTTTCTGTTTTGAATAAAAAGAAACCTCCATTTTTATTTCTGCTGCTATGATAGATAATCTCTTTAAAAAATCAACGTCAGTTCTTCAAAATATATTACACGCTACAAAACTCCAAACAGTTTTTGAGTTCTTTTTCACGGAAGCTTAAAAAGCAATTAAACATTTTTAGACTGTTATTAAAAAATATCACGCTTCTATCATTTACAAGAAATAAATGGTTAAAAATGTATGCCCACATTTTTTCTGTTAAAAAAAATTAAAATGGTGAATTCAAACGTCATAAAAAATTATCAGGCACACCCTGGAATTGAAAAGTAAATTAACGATCTGTTATTTACTAATGCGTAGATAAGAGTAAAAAGAACTCTTTGAAGTTATGTTACATTAGAAGATGATATTTTTTATGTTCCCTGTAATACATAGCAGTGTAAGAAGTAAGTATTGTGATAGGTTAAAAGTATGACTTTCGAATTTTGATGGAACTTCACATTCTAATAGAATGAGAATGGAGAAGGTTCTAAGGGAATTTTTTCACATGAAAAAATTCCTATAATTATTGCTTAAATAATATGTAAGAAATTGCATTGAGAAATATATATATGCTGGTGATAGGGGCGCCGTTTTTGGGGTAAAGAGGAACCAAAATCTGGCTTTGCCCATGGTGAAAAAAATCCAAGATATTGTGCTGCTCCAGAAATAAAAATAATTATATTTTAATAATTTCTACTGTATAAATATTGTATTGAAAACCTAAAATTGACATTACAAATAAAGCATAGAAGATTTAAACAGAAAATATTTAGCCTTATGTAACACACATAATTTATAATGCATTAATTGACACATAGCCATTTCTTAACAAAAAAGGTTTGCAAATTAACAATAACATTGTACTAATGTTATTATTAATTTGAAAATGGGGGTTGGAATTTGAAAAAAAAATCGGGTAATTCGTTGTAGTAGCTGATTAATTAATTCAGTTATGCTGAATATATGCATAGCTGAACATATACTTAGGTGAATATATACTTAATTAAATACATAGCATGCTATTTTGAATGTAATTGGGTACTGCATAAGTTTGGGTGACTTCGTTATTTTAAAATGCTTCCCATGAAAAAATGCCTATAATTACTGTAGTTTAGCCAAAAATGTTTTAAATAATATATAAGAATTTAATGACTTTTAAACTACAAATTCAATGTATCCTAAAAATACTTAATTTTTATTGCTTTCTTTTGGGCGATAAAATGTGAATAAATGTTTTGCGGCAGAAATACAGAAAAATAATAATTTGAATCTGTATCGAAAATTATGTGCTGCCTATATCAGGTTTGTTTCTCATCACCACATATTTCAATTTAAACATTCTATAATAATGAAATTATTAACACTTCAAAAAGCCGTGATGAAGCGTTACTAATTGTCGTTCATGGGATGAAAAGGTGCAATATGAAATGTGAAAACTATTATTATCTTCGAAGAAACAGAATCATTTTTTTTCTCTCTGTGAAAAACACATCAACTCTTCAATATCTTGTCAAAAAAATCCTATTTTTTTCTTTTGAAAGAGATTTTTCTTTGATCGAAATTTGTATAGGGAACATGTAATTATCTAGTCGTAGGAATATGACCGTCATTTAATTTTTTAAAAGAGTGTTGGAAGTTTGGAAATATAATGTGTAATTTGAAATGCTATTTCATTTTGACTAGAAAAGTAATTTCATTTTTCGGAAATTGAGTAAATATATGATTTAACAAGAAAGATCAATCATGCTTAAAGCATTGATTATGAAACACTTTCCAACTTCAATGCAATTTTATTTAAAAAAGTCGAAAATGCAATACATTCCTCGGTAATATTTTAAAACTTATCACAATACTACATTGATTTATTATATTTGAAAACTTAAACCTTCATTGAAAAAAAATGAACTTCATTCAAATGACGGCATTGAATTATAAATTGCCTGGTTTAAATATCTCTAAAATACAATACATTCCACCGTAATATTTTTAAAACTATCATAATACTACGATAATTTATTATATTTGAAAACTTCATCGAAAACAACTGAAATAAATTCAAATGACGTCATAGAAAAAATAGCACGCCTGGATCTCTCTATAAAAGCAGGATTTCATTCATAACTTTCTCCCATTCATTTCATTCATCACAAGACTATAATAATTTATTTTATATAAAAATTAAGACCATGGAGCTACAGTTCATAAACTCTATGCTTAAAACTTCATCGAAAAAAATCGTCCTTCTGTTTATAAAATCAATTAATATTTCATTCATATCAGCCATGCAGACTCCATGGACTGAATTATTTTGTGTTAAAGAAATACAGTAATTCTAATACAACTCATACTACATATTTTGCTGTTTACATTTTACATAGGTGAAAAATAGGCTTAGTTGTAGAAATAATCAAATTTAAATGAGAATTTAAACTCAAATATATTGTCATTGTGTTGTTTTAGTATGTAGATGTACAGAATTTAAGCAAAAATAAAGTAGTTTTAGGACGGATACAACACTCAATATGAATTAAAAAGAACTTTTAAAAATCACGATTTTGAAACAAGATGGATGCCATATATCATTTTGAAGTGGGTCATGTGATCGTTTCATATCATGGTCACGTGATCGTTTCATATAAGAGGTGTAATTATTATTTTAATTTTTATTTAAAAACTATTGAATATATTTCGCTAAATTTTTTTTATATATTTTATGGAACAATTTGAATATTACCTAAAATTTTCGAAGCAATTTGTGAATTTGAAATCCGCTTAAAAAATGTGTGGAAAATTAGGTCCCATAGGGCTCAATGTATTTCATTTTTTCGACCCGGGTTCAATCCAAAACTAATTGGGTAATATTATTCATTTATATTCCCATAAGTTCTACAGACCGTCTGAACAACATACTAAAATTTCATTTTGATTAAGTCATTTTTACGGCAGTTATCGTGCTAACGGACAGACAGACAGACAGAATGAACAAAGTCATAAACACTTTTCAACTTTGTTGTAAAGTGTTAAAAAAATCATCAGAATCTTTTAACTAGTTTGGCCTGTCGACGCGTCAACAGAAAGACACCGCGAAACAAGAACAAGAAACTCTACATTCAAAAAGCAGTTATTTTTCACTGCTTGTGTTCTACTGATTTGAATATTTTAATTTTCATCTCTAAGCATGTCCCATGACAAGCTATGAGAAAATTGTTCCTCTAGCATTAATCGCGGTCGAGATACAGGGGACCGAAAAACTTTTCTTGTGACGTGAAATTCACTCTTGACAGAGATCTCACATTTTCATAGGCATTTGATTACCGTTTAATTTTCATTACATGGCTAAATTTTAGTGATTTAAGAATGATGCCAGCCATCAATGGTAAATATTGAACTTTATTTAGTTTCGAGTTTATTTACTTTAAGTTGGACATCGTTTTCTAAGGGGTTAGAGAGTGAAACCAGTTTAAATATTAAAAAGTAAGCATGTATGATGTATTACATGTTAGATTAACTATATTATCTTCAGTAATGAAATATTATGAAGTATGTAATTTATGCAAGTACACACACACACACGTGTGTGTGCATGAATACATGAATAAAGAATTAATAAGATGCTTTCACTATTAATTACGAAATATGCAATAGGCATGAAATAAATAATCTTATACACAAATCTAGTTTTAGAAGAAATATATTTGCGCTTGTACTGTTTCACATTTATTTCACATTCGAAAACTTCCAGAACAAATTTAGGCACTTTTATTATTTTTTTTAGATAATGCAACTTCTCAGAATATGCAAAATCGAAATACGTTTGAAATTATTTTGCGTAGCTGAGACACATTTCGATAATGGATGATCGTTTTGATTTCGAGTTTGCTGAACTATCATCAAAATACTCTGTTCCGTTCTCCATATGGAAATTTTAATTTTCACTTCCTTAACCTGATTGATGTGGGCTGCAGACTGCACTGTCAGGTAATCATCAAGTCTGCATAAATAGACCAACTTTGAACGTTTAATTTCTAGTACGGTTTTCTAGAAGAAAATATGGATCTCTAAATGGAAACATATGAGAAATTTGAATGTGTTTTCTGTTCATGCATACATATATTTCCTAGATAAATTTAAAATTATGTTATGTAAATCTAGTCTCTTGCTTTCTATTAAAATAGAAATCAATAAGGAATATAAATAAACATAAAATATATGACATATAATAACTATAATAAAAGAATATGTCTGTGTGGTCTGTAGCGGAAAATCTAAACGTTGTACGTACATGAAATTTGGTACAGATGTACTTCAGGACCTGAAACGATATGTTTCAACAAGTTTTTTAAAAATTCGAATTTGTTTTTTAGGTATTTTAATTCGAATAAAATTGCCGTTTACAGGTTGCCATCTGTTGTCTGGTGCTGGTGTCGCCATCTATATTCACGTTGCGAAACGTAAAACTATATAGTAGCATTAAAAATTCAGATATATCAACATTAACTCATAATCTTCATGATTAAAAAGTTGTTTCTAAGGCTCTTGGCGATATCACTTTATGGCGAATACCCAGCTTAAATGATTCAATCTGCGGTATGTGTCAGTATTTGAAAACATGGCATTATTTGAGCAAAACCGATTGGACTTCCAAAAATGAATTAAACATTTTAACATGAGCTTTAAGGTATAAAAAATAAACGCTTCGAAGATTCCTTCGATGGGAGTATTTAAAATGTAAAAATTAACGCAGTCATCGCACAGAAAGAGACACTCACCCAAATACTAATCGCACTCGGAACTGCTGCAGTTTGAAGCTTATGCCGTTGCTGGTGGCCGTGGCTGCATCAACTTTCTAATTCCTAGACATAAAACTACAGAGTTAACGTGAGTTTTTATTCATTATAAAATTCAGATAAATCAGCATTGACTCACAATGTTCATGATGAAAAAATTGTTCTTGATGCCCTTGGCAATATCACTTTAGGACGAATACCTAGCTTAAATGTTTGAATCTCCGGTATGTGTCAGTATTTGAAAACACAGCATTTTTTAAGCAGAACAAATTGGACTTGAAATTAATTGGAAAAATTAATTAAAAATGTTAGCATGAACTTTAAAATATGAAAACGAAATACAGAATTTAAAAAAAAAATGAACGTCTCAAAGTTTCTTTCGATGCAAGCATTTAAAGTATAGGAATTATATCAGACACTGCAAGGAAAGGAGGAATGATGGAGGTGTCACCCACCCAAGTACTAATCGCACTTAAAACTGCAGCAGTTTGGAGCTTTAGTAAATGCATTAGTATTTCATCAAAGGGGGTTGATCATATGGTTACGCCGAGTTAAGAGTATTTGTAAAAGTTATTTTTTAATGAAAATCTGGAAATATATGAAATGTACTCAGGGTTGTCGGGATTTAAAATGAGCCACGACACGTAGCCGTATGTCTCCGGTCGTCCATTTTGTTGCTCCAAGTCCTCTGGACGAGCCGGACGGCCTGGGGCTTTCACGTAGCCGTATGTCTGGCCGCCCAGCTTGCTGCTCTATGTCTTAGGATGAGCCGGACGGTCTGGACTTTCGACGTAGTGCCCCTTACAATAGTGTTTATCTTATTTTTGTTATGCGTGCGCGTATTGTTAAGAACAAGAATAAAGAGCAACACTACGTTTAAAAGGACTATTTTGAGTAGTATTTTTCTCTACTTGTATTCTGATTGGAATATATATATATATATGTGTGTGTGTGTGTGTGCTTGTCTCATGACATCTATAAAACAATTATTGCTCTAGCTTTAATTACTGTCGAGATCCAGAGGGCTGTAAAACAAACCCATCTTGTGGCATGAAGTAAATATACTCTTGGCAGCGCTCACACATTTTTATTCATATTCCGTCGCCATTTCATTTTCATTACTTGTCGAGGAACGCTGCTGCGTTCTCAAATCTCTGATACAATATAAAAATGGATGGTATTCTTCCGACATTTTGCTATACTATATTTATTTTTAAAAAATCCACTGACTAGATTCTCTCTGTAAGTAATAAATAATATTATCTAAAGAATATTTTATTTTTCATTTTCTCCGTTTCTCCTTAGCTTAAATTCACAGTATTTTCTCCAGAGAGCAACATTGAAATGAAAGGTAACATTTTATGGGGGTAAAAATATGTTTTTGAAAAATGCATCGATTTATTACTTTCCCTACATGTATAGTATAATCAATGTATAGGGAAAGTATTATGATGGGGATCGAAAATTAGAATTCGAGTTTTCGCTAGAAGTTTCCGGCATCCCTGCACTCGAATTGAACGTTTTGGAGGTGATGTGTGTGTGTGTGTGTGTGTTTATGTATGTATATATGTATGTCAGTACATGTGAGTGTTTGTATGTGAATGTGTGTGTCAGAGGCTCTGTGGAAGTGATATCTCAAGAACGAATACAGTAATTGGAAAATAATTATACGATTATTACCATCAGTGAATATTGGTAGCTTCTTGATGTTAAACACGATAGAATGTTCCGAAGCTCCCTCCTTCAATTTCCGAATTAATAAAGAAAATCACTGAAAAATCAGGAACTTTAACAATGTTAAATAAATAATCATTTCTTATGAAATTTTTCAGAAAGAAACGAATGGCGCCAACTTTTAAAAACTACCATGAACTGTTTTTGAGGTATATTCTTGGGTATCGATTACAATGATGCCTGATACCACGCTGTAACAAATTTCCTTTCTGGGTGTTCAAACTCAATTCGTTCGTTTCTTTTTTTTTTTTTTGTTATTGTTTTGTTACTTCGCAGCTGCATCTGTTCCTTGAACCAGAATACACTGTTTTCAACCACACGAAGAAGAATTATAACGCTTTTTAAACAATTATAGTCACCATTTTTTTTTTATATCTGCTTCAAATATGTACAATATTTTGTATTCTCATAAGCCGCAGTTATATTCATTGTGTTTTATTCCTGTTCCCAGGATAAAGTTCACGACGGACTGATAAAATGCCATAATAACATTTTCTGTTATAATAACGCCCTGAGCTGAAAAATTGGTAATCAAGATTTCGATATTTCTGTTTGATACCACCCGATAGAAAATTTCCTCTTTGGATGTTCTAACTCGGATTATTTGTTTCTTTGTTGCTAGTTTGCAGTTGTATTTATTCCTTCAATCATAAAAAGCTATTCTTCATCTGATAAAGGGGGCTCTCTCAACGCCCTTAAAACAATTATACGTTAACCGAGTTTTGCCATGTCTGCCTCAACGAAGTATAAAAATTTTGTATTCCGGCAGCATTATCTGAAAAAAGAAATATGGGTAACAAATATCCAACCTCAATTTTACTCCATTCAGCTACGGCTGAAACAAAAAAAATGTGATTGGACATTTTGTTTTCTGTATGAATTACTGGCAATAATGTACTGCTTTTATGCTACTCGGTAAAGTTAGTTTATACACCTAATTTAAGTGGAAATTTGTTGTAGTTTCTAAGGCCGCTTTTGTGCAGCGTTGCACTATTTGCATCATTTTAAGTATTATTTTAATTATCATATGTGCTTATATCAAGTACTCATATAAGTACTTATATAAATACTTTTGTATACAGAAGGTCGTTCGCATTTTATGGAAACGATTTTGTATTTATGTTTCTCGTTAGTATTTTGAGATAAAGATTTAGCATTTTCAATATAATCGTCTGCTACTGTTTTATTTTGATTGGAATGCAGAATAAAAGATTTATTTCGAAAATGCTCCTGAATATGATAGATGGCTCGAAGGTTACGTAAATGCACTTTCCGAGGGAAAATATTCGTATCAATAAATTGTAAAGGGATGTAAAAATCGAGGTTATTGCATTTCAAGGAGAGGTATTTTTAATATATTAAATTTGAAAAGGAAAAAAGCGTCTAACTGAAAAAAGCGTCTAACTGACTTGCGAAAACATGGCCGCAAAATCGCATCCTAAGACTGTTCGAACGCGGGTAAATATCAAGAAGGTGAAGTCTCTGATCCTAAAAGAAAATTCACCGACCCAAAGATCCATTGCATCGAAACTGGGAATGTCTTCTGGCACTGAAATTAAAATCATTCATAAAGATTTGAAGTTAAAAAAGATGTTAAAATCTAAAGTTCATCTGCTTTTGCCACAGAATATTGTGGAAAGAAAAACAAATTGTAAAAAATTATATGAAAAATACCTAGCTGCTGATAAATGGAAATGTGTGGGAACACTGGATGAGGCATGAATGTATTTAAGTGACTGTAATAAAAAAGAGCAATTTTCTATTGTTCAACTGACGAAAATGACTGTACGAAATGGCTTCGTCAATGCACAGAAACGTTCCCAAAGGGATTCATGACAGTTGCAAAACTTGTTACAACGGTAAATTACAATTTCAAAAAGTCTCAAATAAAGCTAAAATTAATGCACTCTACTATCAGCAGAATATTTTAGAACCAATTTTTGAAGAAGAAATTCCAGCCTTATTCCTGTCTCCTTTCGTACAGTCATTTTCGTCAGTTGAACAATAGAAAATTGCTCTTTTTTA
Organism: Amaurobius ferox; assembly: GCA_951213105.1. NCBI lineage: Eukaryota > Metazoa > Arthropoda > Arachnida > Araneae > Amaurobiidae > Amaurobius > Amaurobius ferox. The sequence goes on from OX578135.1 coordinate 17,258,532, forward strand.
TTACAGTCACTTAAATACATTCATGCCTCATCCAGTGTTCCCACACATTTCCATTTATCAGCAGCTAGGTGTCAAAGGACATCGATAAAATTGAGCTTCATATGGACAAAGCCTTAGTCACACGTCTAAGTCAACTGCCACATATTTAGCAAAAGAAAGAATCAGAAACAGGAATAAAATCTCATTTAATGAAATACCTGTAAAATCACTTGACGCTTTTCCTATGAACTTTTGCGCTTTCGGTTTGTTAAAACGAGCCTTAGGAAACCGGCATCCAAGAACACTGAACGGACTTTGAAAAACAACTCAAGAGGAGTAGGATCAAATTGACATGACGGTGCTAAGTAAAGTTTATTTTCATGGAAAATTATTACAGTCACTTAAATACATTCATGCCTCATCCAGTGTTCCCACACATTTCCATTTATCAGCAGCTAGGTGTCAAAGGACATCGATAAAATTGAGCTTCATATGGACAAAGCCTTAGTCACACGTCTAAGTCAACTGCCACATATTTAGCAAAAGAAAGAATCAGAAACAGGAATAAAATCTCATTTAATGAAATACCTGTAAAATCACTTGACGCTTTTCCTATGAACTTTTGCGCTTTCGGTTTGTTAAAACGAGCCTTAGGAAACCGGCATCCAAGAACACTGAACGGACTTTGAAAAACAACTCAAGAGGAGTAGGATCAAATTGACATGACGGTGCTAAGTAAAGTTTATTTTCATGGAAAATTATTACAGTCACTTAAATACATTCATGCCTCATCCAGTGTTCCCACACATTTCCATTTATCAGCAGCTAGGTGTCAAAGGACATCGATAAAATTGAGCTTCATATGGACAAAGCCTTAGTCACACGTCTAAGTCAACTGCCACATATTTAGCAAAAGAAAGAATCAGAAACAGGAATAAAATCTCATTTAATGAAATACCTGTAAAATCACTTGACGCTTTTCCTATGAACTTTTGCGCTTTCGGTTTGTTAAAACGAGCCTTAGGAAACCGGCATCCAAGAACACTGAACGGACTTTGAAAAACAACTCAAGAGGAGTAGGATCAAATTGACATGACGGTGCTAAGTAAAGTTTATTTTCATGGAAAATTATTACAGTCACTTAAATACATTCATGCCTCATCCAGTGTTCCCACACATTTCCATTTATCAGCAGCTAGGTGTCAAAGGACATCGATAAAATTGAGCTTCATATGGACAAAGCCTTAGTCACACGTCTAAGTCAACTGCCACATATTTAGCAAAAGAAAGAATCAGAAACAGGAATAAAATCTCATTTAATGAAATACCTGTAAAATCACTTGACGCTTTTCCTATGAACTTTTGCGCTTTCGGTTTGTTAAAACGAGCCTTAGGAAACCGGCATCCAAGAACACTGAACGGACTTTGAAAAACAACTCAAGAGGAGTAGGATCAAATTGACATGACGGTGCTAAGTAAAGTTTATTTTCATGGAAAATTATTACAGTCACTTAAATACATTCATGCCTCATCCAGTGTTCCCACACATTTCCATTTATCAGCAGCTAGGTGTCAAAGGACATCGATAAAATTGAGCTTCATATGGACAAAGCCTTAGTCACACGTCTAAGTCAACTGCCACATATTTAGCAAAAGAAAGAATCAGAAACAGGAATAAAATCTCATTTAATGAAATACCTGTAAAATCACTTGACGCTTTTCCTATGAACTTTTGCGCTTTCGGTTTGTTAAAACGAGCCTTAGGAAACCGGCATCCAAGAACACTGAACGGACTTTGAAAAACAACTCAAGAGGAGTAGGATCAAATTGACATGACGGTGCTAAGTAAAGTTTATTTTCATGGAAAATTATTACAGTCACTTAAATACATTCATGCCTCATCCAGTGTTCCCACACATTTCCATTTATCAGCAGCTAGGTGTCAAAGGACATCGATAAAATTGAGCTTCATATGGACAAAGCCTTAGTCACACGTCTAAGTCAACTGCCACATATTTAGCAAAAGAAAGAATCAGAAACAGGAATAAAATCTCATTTAATGAAATACCTGTAAAATCACTTGACGCTTTTCCTATGAACTTTTGCGCTTTCGGTTTGTTAAAACGAGCCTTAGGAAACCGGCATCCAAGAACACTGAACGGACTTTGAAAAACAACTCAAGAGGAGTAGGATCAAATTGACATGACGGTGCTAAGTAAAGTTTATTTTCATGGAAAATTATTACAGTCACTTAAATACATTCATGCCTCATCCAGTGTTCCCACACATTTCCATTTATCAGCAGCTAGGTGTCAAAGGACATCGATAAAATTGAGCTTCATATGGACAAAGCCTTAGTCACACGTCTAAGTCAACTGCCACATATTTAGCAAAAGAAAGAATCAGAAACAGGAATAAAATCTCATTTAATGAAATACCTGTAAAATCACTTGACGCTTTTCCTATGAACTTTTGCGCTTTCGGTTTGTTAAAACGAGCCTTAGGAAACCGGCATCCAAGAACACTGAACGGACTTTGAAAAACAACTCAAGAGGAGTAGGATCAAATTGACATGACGGTGCTAAGTAAAGTTTATTTTCATGGAAAATTATTACAGTCACTTAAATACATTCATGCCTCATCCAGTGTTCCCACACATTTCCATTTATCAGCAGCTAGGTGTCAAAGGACATCGATAAAATTGAGCTTCATATGGACAAAGCCTTAGTCACACGTCTAAGTCAACTGCCACATATTTAGCAAAAGAAAGAATCAGAAACAGGAATAAAATCTCATTTAATGAAATACCTGTAAAATCACTTGACGCTTTTCCTATGAACTTTTGCGCTTTCGGTTTGTTAAAACGAGCCTTAGGAAACCGGCATCCAAGAACACTGAACGGACTTTGAAAAACAACTCAAGAGGAGTAGGATCAAATTGACATGACGGTGCTAAGTAAAGTTTATTTTCATGGAAAATTATTACAGTCACTTAAATACATTCATGCCTCATCCAGTGTTCCCACACATTTCCATTTATCAGCAGCTAGGTGTCAAAGGACATCGATAAAATTGAGCTTCATATGAACAAAGCCTTAGTCACACGTCTAAGTCAACTGCCACATATTTAGCAAAAGAAAGAATCAGAAACAGGAATAAAATCTCATTTAATGAAATACCTGTAAAATCACTTGACGCTTTTCCTATGAACTTTTGCGCTTTCGGTTTGTTAAAACGAGCCTTAGGAAACCGGCATCCAAGAACACTGAACGGACTTTGAAAAACAACTCAAGAGGAGTAGGATCAAATTGACATGACGGTGCTAAGTAAAGTTTATTTTCATGGAAAATTATTACAGTCACTTAAATACATTCATGCCTCATCCAGTGTTCCCACACATTTCCATTTATCAGCAGCTAGGTGTCAAAGGACATCGATAAAATTGAGCTTCATATGGACAAAGCCTTAGTCACACGTCTAAGTCAACTGCCACATATTTAGCAAAAGAAAGAATCAGAAACAGGAATAAAATCTCATTTAATGAAATACCTGTAAAATCACTTGACGCTTTTCCTATGAACTTTTGCGCTTTCGGTTTGTTAAAACGAGCCTTAGGAAACCGGCATCCAAGAACACTGAACGGACTTTGAAAAACAACTCAAGAGGAGTAGGATCAAATTGACATGACGGTGCTAAGTAAAGTTTATTTTCATGGAAAATTATTACAGTCACTTAAATACATTCATGCCTCATCCAGTGTTCCCACACATTTCCATTTATCAGCAGCTAGGTGTCAAAGGACATCGATAAAATTGAGCTTCATATGGACAAAGCCTTAGTCACACGTCTAAGTCAACTGCCACATATTTAGCAAAAGAAAGAATCAGAAACAGGAATAAAATCTCATTTAATGAAATACCTGTAAAATCACTTGACGCTTTTCCTATGAACTTTTGCGCTTTCGGTTTGTTAAAACGAGCCTTAGGAAACCGGCATCCAAGAACACTGAACGGACTTTGAAAAACAACTCAAGAGGAGTAGGATCAAATTGACATGACGGTGCTAAGTAAAGTTTATTTTCATGGAAAATTATTACAGTCACTTAAATACATTCATGCCTCATCCAGTGTTCCCACACATTTCCATTTATCAGCAGCTAGGTGTCAAAGGACATCGATAAAATTGAGCTTCATATGGACAAAGCCTTAGTCACACGTCTAAGTCAACTGCCACATATTTAGCAAAAGAAAGAATCAGAAACAGGAATAAAATCTCATTTAATGAAATACCTGTAAAATCACTTGACGCTTTTCCTATGAACTTTTGCGCTTTCGGTTTGTTAAAACGAGCCTTAGGAAACCGGCATCCAAGAACACTGAACGGACTTTGAAAAACAACTCAAGAGGAGTAGGATCAAATTGACATGACGGTGCTAAGTAAAGTTTATTTTCATGGAAAATTATTACAGTCACTTAAATACATTCATGCCTCATCCAGTGTTCCCACACATTTCCATTTATCAGCAGCTAGGTGTCAAAGGACATCGATAAAATTGAGCTTCATATGGACAAAGCCTTAGTCACACGTCTAAGTCAACTGCCACATATTTAGCAAAAGAAAGAATCAGAAACAGGAATAAAATCTCATTTAATGAAATACCTGTAAAATCACTTGACGCTTTTCCTATGAACTTTTGCGCTTTCGGTTTGTTAAAACGAGCCTTAGGAAACCGGCATCCAAGAACACTGAACGGACTTTGAAAAACAACTCAAGAGGAGTAGGATCAAATTGACATGACGGTGCTAAGTAAAGTTTATTTTCATGGAAAATTATTACAGTCACTTAAATACATTCATGCCTCATCCAGTGTTCCCACACATTTCCATTTATCAGCAGCTAGGTGTCAAAGGACATCGATAAAATTGAGCTTCATATGGACAAAGCCTTAGTCACACGTCTAAGTCAACTGCCACATATTTAGCAAAAGAAAGAATCAGAAACAGGAATAAAATCTCATTTAATGAAATACCTGTAAAATCACTTGACGCTTTTCCTATGAACTTTTGCGCTTTCGGTTTGTTAAAACGAGCCTTAGGAAACCGGCATCCAAGAACACTGAACGGACTTTGAAAAACAACTCAAGAGGAGTAGGATCAAATTGACATGACGGTGCTAAGTAAAGTTTATTTTCATGGAAAATTATTACAGTCACTTAAATACATTCATGCCTCATCCAGTGTTCCCACACATTTCCATTTATCAGCAGCTAGGTGTCAAAGGACATCGATAAAATTGAGCTTCATATGGACAAAGCCTTAGTCACACGTCTAAGTCAACTGCCACATATTTAGCAAAAGAAAGAATCAGAAACAGGAATAAAATCTCATTTAATGAAATACCTGTAAAATCACTTGACGCTTTTCCTATGAACTTTTGCGCTTTCGGTTTGTTAAAACGAGCCTTAGGAAACCGGCATCCAAGAACACTGAACGGACTTTGAAAAACAACTCAAGAGGAGTAGGATCAAATTGACATGACGGTGCTAAGTAAAGTTTATTTTCATGGAAAATTATTACAGTCACTTAAATACATTCATGCCTCATCCAGTGTTCCCACACATTTCCATTTATCAGCAGCTAGGTGTCAAAGGACATCGATAAAATTGAGCTTCATATGGACAAAGCCTTAGTCACACGTCTAAGTCAACTGCCACATATTTAGCAAAAGAAAGAATCAGAAACAGGAATAAAATCTCATTTAATGAAATACCTGTAAAATCACTTGACGCTTTTCCTATGAACTTTTGCGCTTTCGGTTTGTTAAAACGAGCCTTAGGAAACCGGCATCCAAGAACACTGAACGGACTTTGAAAAACAACTCAAGAGGAGTAGGATCAAATTGACATGACGGTGCTAAGTAAAGTTTATTTTCATGGAAAATTATTACAGTCACTTAAATACATTCATGCCTCATCCAGTGTTCCCACACATTTCCATTTATCAGCAGCTAGGTGTCAAAGGACATCGATAAAATTGAGCTTCATATGGACAAAGCCTTAGTCACACGTCTAAGTCAACTGCCACATATTTAGCAAAAGAAAGAATCAGAAACAGGAATAAAATCTCATTTAATGAAATACCTGTAAAATCACTTGACGCTTTTCCTATGAACTTTTGCGCTTTCGGTTTGTTAAAACGAGCCTTAGGAAACCGGCATCCAAGAACACTGAACGGACTTTGAAAAACAACTCAAGAGGAGTAGGATCAAATTGACATGACGGTGCTAAGTAAAGTTTATTTTCATGGAAAATTATTACAGTCACTTAAATACATTCATGCCTCATCCAGTGTTCCCACACATTTCCATTTATCAGCAGCTAGGTGTCAAAGGACATCGATAAAATTGAGCTTCATATGGACAAAGCCTTAGTCACACGTCTAAGTCAACTGCCACATATTTAGCAAAAGAAAGAATCAGAAACAGGAATAAAATCTCATTTAATGAAATACCTGTAAAATCACTTGACGCTTTTCCTATGAACTTTTGCGCTTTCGGTTTGTTAAAACGAGCCTTAGGAAACCGGCATCCAAGAACACTGAACGGACTTTGAAAAACAACTCAAGAGGAGTAGGATCAAATTGACATGACGGTGCTAAGTAAAGTTTATTTTCATGGAAAATTTGAGCTAAAGCTATAGTCAAGCATCAAGGTTATCAGGTAGAAGCAAATCGTCGCAAGCAATACGACCTTTATGCATAAAAATTAATTATCAAAATCATTTCCATAAAGTGCAAACGACCTTCTGTAATACATACTTGATATGAGTATTTATAGCAAGCATTATACGTATATAAGTACTTATTTCAAAGTTACACCCAATTTTGGTGTAACTTTGGCTTGAGTTTTCTTCTAAAACTAGAGCATTGTTTCTATTAATGGTGGGCCTAATCATCTTAATTCAAGTAGTATATTTGACCTTCCATTGGCTCATCTGAGAGAGTAGAATGTTTACTATATAATAAGTGAGACTCTTACATGTAAGTGCTCTAACATGTGGTACAATATTCCCCTTAAAGTATACATCACTAAGTTGTACAATATTCCCCTTAAAGTTCACCTCTGAGCGGTACTGTATTCCCCTTAAAATACACCTCTAAGTAGTACAAAACCTAAATGGTACAATATTTCTCTTAAAGTACACTCTTAAGTGGTACAAAATTCCTGTTATAAATTCATTTTTAAGTGAAGGATAGTGCTCTAGTTTCGTACATAACTTTACACCAAACTTCATACTATGTACCACTTAAATTAAGACCATGACTTCATTTTTAACCTTTTGCTTACGGGTGGGACAGAGTCCATCCCAAACGAAGATCCTCTCAAAAGGACAGGTATTTGACATACCCTATCCCAAACAGCTCGATCCCCTTTTGCAGATATTGGCGTCCATCACTTTCGGGCATCAACATGCTCTTCATCAGTGGCTCGCCACTGATGAATCGTCTTTTTTTCTGAAGCGTGCAAAAATCAATTCAGCACCAGGACAGTCTACAAGAGATGTATCTATCAAATTGTGTCTATTAGTTTATCAGTTAGAATGGATACAAAATCTGCATAGACAGACAGACACACACAAACGTCGCGCTAAAAATAGTTTTTCGTGTTCCAGATGTCCCGAAACGTGTAGATTCGTCGAAAACTCGAGTTGTGATTTTTGGCACGATTCCAATACTTTCCCTATACATTACTATGTATTGCAGGGAAAGCAAAAAAATCCTGGTACAATTACTTGTAATATTCGACGATTTATTGCTTATTAAAAAATCGGGAATTTTTTTCCCTACAAAAACAGGATCAAGTACAAATAACATTGAACAGATACATTTCATGCTAAGTCTGTTTTCAATTCAGAGCCCGCCCCTACAGCACGAGTCAACAATCGAGGGGAAATCGTAAAATTAACAGAAAATCATCGAATTGAAGGAAAATATTATACCAATTTTCCCTATTTAGGTCATTTTTTACGTTTTTTCTATTATAAATATCTGGATGAATGTTGTTCATAATTGCACCGATCTTGTTTTATTTTAGACTAATTTCTGTATAAAAAAAAACTCTTTCTAATTATTTTTTTTTTTCTTAGTGGACCATATATAATATTGGATCCCCTACTTCTTATTAAAATAACATTCGTCGAATGAAATATATATACGATATCTCAAATATATATATATATATATATATATATATATATATATATATATATATATATATATATAAATAAAATTGTATATATACATATATACATATATATATATAATATATATACATATATATATATATATGTACATATATATATATGTACATATATATATATATACAAGGAAGGACAGCACCCCTCCTACGTTCTCCACCCCCGTAACTCGTTACGAGTCATGAAGTATCGCCTCCTACTCGTTAGCGCTCGCTGAGCTCGCTTCGCGAGCACTTTCGTTCTGCCTGTTACACAGTCGTAATATGCAAATCAGTACCGTCTTTGTTAACTGACATTCACCAGCCCTAGAACTCGCTTCGGTAGCTCTTTCAATCTGGACGGCGCATACGACCGCCTACGTGTCCCATGCTCTCTGATGCACGCAGAATCCCGGGTCTCCGCCCTCCATTGTCTGTCGTGCATTAAACCCGTAACTCGAGTCGGGAGGCTTCGCCTCCTGTTCACTGATGCTCACTGACTTCTTGTTAACTGACATTCACCGTCCCTAGAACTTCATTCGGTAGCTCTCACAATCTAGACGGCGCATACGACCGCCTACGCCCCCCTCGGGGCCCCACCATCCAATAACACTCGCTCATTCATCCCCGTAACTTGATTCGCGAGGCTTCGTTTCCTACTGACTGACGCTCACTAAGCTCACTTCACGAACATTTTCGTGCCGCTTGTTAACTGACATTCACCAGTCCTAGGGCTCTCTTCGCGACCTTTTTCAATTCGGACAGCACACACGATCGCCGACTTGTCCCATGCTCGCTGAGGCTCAAGAAACTTCGACACTCCGCCCGCCATTGACTGCAACTCATTAATCGCAGCTCGCGGCAGGCGTGATGTCCCCATGGGGGCTTCGTCTCATTATTAGCTGACGCTCACCAACTCCCTTAACTTCGCGAACAATGCCACCAAACTCAACCCCCAAACTGCTACGCTCGCCAACTCCGAATATCGCTTCGTGAGTTGGGAGGCTTCGTCTTCTACTTCCAGGCGCTCGCTAAGCCTGCACCGGGAATTATTTCGCGTCGCCTAATATTAAGAACGATAGTTTACTGTATTAGGAATAAACAGCAAAATTTTATAAAGTTCCTTGTTAACTGACATTCACCAGCCGCTTCGTGAGCACTTTTAATTCGGATGGCGCACACGACCTCCTACGTGTTCCATGGTTGCTGAAGCTCGCAAAGCCCTTGAACTTCGCCCTTCATTGACTACTACTCATTAATCCCATCTCGCCGCATGCGTAATGCCCCCGTGGGGGCTTCGTCTCGGTCTCATTATTAGGTAACGCTCACCAACTCCCTTAACTTCACGAACAATGTCACCAAGCTCAGCCCCCAAATTGCTACGCTTGCCAACTCTGAATATTGCTTCGTGAGTTGGGAGGCTTTGTCTTCTACTTCCCGGCGCTCGATGTGCCTGCATCGCGAATCCTTTCGTCCCGCCTTCTATAAAGAACGATAGCTTCCTGCATTAGCTGCTTGTTCGTAATACAGTTTCATAATATGGTGTTACGCTTTCAGGATAGAGATATTTACAACAATAGAACATTTAATTGTTGTGCAATATAACAATGAAATATTGATGTTTATGACAACAATGGTTACAAAACGCTTGTTTGTCAGAATAAGAGAGAAGTCATATGATTGTCAACATTTCACGGTTTCCCAAATGTATTACTGACGTTGTAGTCATGTTTAGAAATAAATATCTACACTTTTAAAGTATTTTTTCATGCTTCAATAACGCAGTCCTCGCCCATTTTGCAACGTTTCTGGCAGACACTAATCAGAAACAAGCTAGAAATCGTCTCGACCCATTAAATCTTCGCCCTTAGAGTAGGAAAAATTTCACTTCAGAAGTGCATAAAAAATTGAATAACTCATTAACTAAATCGAAATTAAAAAAAGGCCACCGTCCTGCAAAAATTCAACTATAGAGGTACATGTCAACAAAAATTGAAAGTCTCTCTATTGCTAGTCTGTCCAGGACGCGAACTCGCAGCACAAAAACTTTTCCTTTGATTTTGACATTAAATATTTCCTAAACTAAATTTTGCATCAAAGAACGGTTTATATCACTGTATTTCACTAAAATTTCTCTGTAAATGTACCACATTTCATATTTTTGTATGCCATAGATTTTGCTCTACGTGACAGAGAATCTTGAGAAAAACGAAATTTATCAAACAGCGACGACAAGGACAACGACGACGTCAGTTACTCTTTGTAATATATATATATATATATATATATATATATATATAAAATAATTTTACATTTACTTTAAACAAACGTTCTAATTGGAAATATATGTTTTAAACCAATTGCCGGTTTAAAATATATTACTGCCAGTTTAAAACATATACATGCAATTATTATAAACCAAACAAACAAGATCAACTATGATGAAACACCCTATATATATATATATATATATATATATATATTGAAACAAAGGAAAATTTTAATGAATTATTTATCGCCTCTTGTTAAGCTGTGGCGGTTATCAACCGTCTCTAAAACACTACCGCTAAGTTAATAAATGACATCTCGGGGGAATAATAATAAATATTAAGAGTTTTAATAAAACTTGAAAAACAGGGCACATAATAAGGTGATTAATCGACCGTTTTATGCTTTCGTATCGAGCAAAATAGATGTAGTTCCGGCATATTCCTAAAATTATTCAAGTACCTCTTCTAAGAAGTAAGTTGCGTGAACGTTCCTATTTCACTGATCAATATGTTGTTGTTGTTGAGACCCAGACCTCCGACCTACCAGAAAGGTGTAAGGTAACTGTTTGGATGGTCGGAAAGAGCCACCCAATTTAGACCGGAATCCAGTGGAGAAGGTATCCACAGAAACCGTACCTTCCTTCCCCTACCACCAACCTCTCGGAAGGACTTACAAGTTTAACATGATTGTACTCCGCGCCGCGTGAACACGGCTGCACTTTTGGCAGCGGAGGGAATCGAACCCGGAACTACCGAGTGCAATTCCCGCGCGCTAACCACTGGACTATCACGCACATACAGATCAATATGTGAATTTATTAAAAGCAACACTTTGTAACGATCCCAGTTCTGTTCGGGCTCCATTGTAAAATACTTATTTGACTTCAATAGCGTAAAGCTAAGTTATATCCAGTTAAAATGACATAACTCCATATTTTGGTTGTAATCGATACAAAAGAGCTATACGGCCAGAGGAAATAACATACTGATGCAGGAAGCTAGCTTCATACACATTTAATGTGTACTCAATCATAATACATAAACTGGCCGAGTAACATATAGACAGACACCAAAACAACCAGCATTGGACATTCTTGTCAATTAACAAAAACAGGAGTGAACTTTGACTGGGTCTGGCATTATACTATCGTTACGAAATCATTGGATTAGCTATAAATAGTTTATCCTTACCTAACTTCTTCTTATGACATTTAAACCTTCTCTTGGGAACCACCGATACTATACCCTCACGATCATAGTTGTACCAATACGAGGGTAACACTGACATTTTTGAGACAGGAACAGACGATATACGCTGGAAAAAAAATGATTTGTCAGATATTTAAATTTGAACTCTTATGTCCGCAGACGATAATTTGTGGCAACAATTTCAATTTAGTTATCGTAGAATAAATTTTGAAAGAAAAGAATATGGAGTTGACGCGGGAGCATTATCTAGCTTCGATTTTCTATGATTTTAATCAAGAAGAATGTCTTCAACGTCTACAATTAGCATATGGAAATGATGCTCCATCTCGTGCTACTGTATTCGGATGGTTTACAGAGTTTAGAAGAAGTCGAAATTATCTCCTAGATGAAGAACACACTGGAAGACCTTTATCAGCTACAGTCTCAAAAAATGTGTCGGGCATTAGAAACATATTAATCGATGATAATGGCTGTACCTATCAAATAATCCAGACGGAACTTAACAATGGATCCGCAGCTATACATAAAATTATTCATGAAAAAATTAGTTTATATGAAAAAATTAGTTTGTCGTCGGATCCCCATAATTTTACGTGGGCGTCATTTTCATAGCGAAGATGAGATTGATGAGGCTATAAAAGCATATTTTTCATCGATTCCAAGAAATGGATGGCTTGAAGCATTTAATCTTTGGAAAGCTTGTCTACAGAAGTGCATTGATGTTGGAGGTAGGTACTTTGAACACTCCTAAGAGTTGGTGAGTTTAACTTGTACCACTTAGTCATATCCCAAAATTTTCAGTGTGTCCCTCGTACTTGTGCATGTTCCACGGACTTGCACGTTCCACCTTTTTTTACTCGCGCATTGACACGACTCCTAGCACTTCCAACTTAAAACACAACTTTTTCCCAACTATCGACCAGACTTCAGCAAAACTATCAACCAAACTTCCATCAGACTAAACTCTCTTACACGCGATTCGTAACCTACTATAGCAATACCCGTCTATAATCTGCTACAGCAGCACCCATTTGTGGCCAGCAGCTCAGGATCTATTAAATTTACTCGTTAAATCCGTTCAACAGCAAATTTCTATCAATGAGGGAGATCCTAAGGAACGTTCGCTATAGTGTAACTTTTACATGCAAGTGCTCTAAAATGTAGTATAATATTCTCCTTAAAGTTCACCCTTAAGTAGTATAATATTCCCCTTAATGTTCACCCCCAAGTTCGTACAATATTCCTCTTAAAGTACACCTCTAAGTGGTACAATATCTAAGTAGTACCCCTAAGTGGCGCAATATTCCTCTTGAAGTACACCCCTAAGTGGTACAATATTCCTCTTATAAATTCATTTTTAAGTGAAATGTTGCTCTAGTTTCGTATATAACTTCAAAACTCCATGCTATGTATCACTTAAATTAAGAGCTAACTAAGGTATGAACTTAAACAAAGGTCAATGAGGGAAATCCAAAGGAGATAAGATATTCATACCTAAAAAAAACTATGACAGTAATGTTGAAAAGCAATATAGTCCAATCTGTGCTCAGTGTTTCTTCCAGGCATACCTCCGGGGGGGGGGGGGGGGCGAAGCACCCCCGGAGACAATTATTCGCGCCCCTACCCGAGACATTTTATATGAACTTAGTTTCTTTTTATGTGACACAGCATTTAAATATATTTATATAGGGCAAGTAGATAACTAGCCCCCCCCCCTTAAAATTGCATTCGCCCCCTGGCCAAAAGGTCTCGAAAGAAATACTGTCTGTGCTTGCATCAAAAACATTCTACATCCCCCCTCTCATCCTTCCCCCTAAAGAAATTTCAATTCAAGCTTAATTTTAAAATTCGACATTGCAAGGAACATTATTTATTTTTTTTCCTTTCCCCGTATACCTAGTATAATGTATAGTGGAAGTATTGTAACTGGGTAGCGGAAAATTCGAATTCGAATTTTCGACAGAAGAGCACGGACAGATCGAGTAGCATAGAGAGTTGATCAAAGGTATCAACCAATTTTAAGAGGACCAAAAAAGCCAAATTCGACAGAAAAATCGATTTTTATATTATTATTATGGTATTGAATAATATACGAAATTCTTTGCAATGTTGTATCTCATTAATCAATTGAATATGTGGAAGTTTCAAAGGTTTTTAGGTTTATTTTATTTATTTATTTATTTATTTTATTTATTTATTTTTATTTTTTTTTTGGGGGGGGGGGGGGGGTTCTTGAACTACTTCAGCTATCATAAATTTTATTTGCGTTTTCTCAAAACATGAATTTTACAGGTTCATGTTTTTTCTTCTTATACTAAATGGCTTGAAATTTTTATGATATATTTGTTTTCGAACATTTCAATACAAAGACGTTTTAATACAAGGATTTTAATACAAGGATTTATGGATTTATTTAATTTTTGCTAAAATGCTCTCTGGAAAGTAACTCACAGTTATTCAAAATTTATGTTACATTTATGTTCAAAAATTTATGCTCAAAATTTATGCTAAATTATAGTTTTTATGATTAAAAATGAGCTGTTAAAATGTGTGAAATATATTCGTCTTCTAAACCATAAACATTTTAAACTCCTAATTTTAATGTTTTCTGAGAAAAGGTACATAAAAATTGTGATTTAACTTCGAGGAGATAAAGATTTCACCGTCTCCTTAAATACAGAAAATATCTCTCTTTCTCGGGATGGATAAGACAGAGCAGCCACTACAGTGCATGCAGAAAAATCTCTATCGAACATAGACATTTCATTATCTTTTCTGAGGAAATTGACAGCCGTCGCTTTGAGATGCATGACATTCAATGTCTTAGCTAGGAATATGTCTTTGCCTTAGCTAGATTTATATATTTACCTAGGAAAATTATTTGATAGAAATTCCCTACCCCTTTTCTGTAGTGACTGATCTTTGTTTATTTATTCTAATGAAGAAATTTCATTTCTGCCTTTGAATCGGGCGTAGTGGATTAGCACTGGGCATGTATATCCCCGCGAATCAACAATGTGCTAATGCAATTACTTACCTTCAAACATAATATCATTATAGTCACATCTCAGAGTTATTGCAAGTCAAGATCTTTTTCACAAAAGGCGAACAGATTTGTCGTCTAGGGTGGAACTAGTAACAATAATTTATTTGTTTTCGCCCGCTCAAACATTTTCCTGATATATGAACGTGAAATCCTGGCTTTGGAATAAAAATCCATTTATAAATCCGAGCTCTTTGAAATAGTCACTTGCGCGGAGCTTGAAGCTGAAGTTTGTGATTAATTACTTTGTATTTCAGGAACTTTTTCTCTTTGGGACAATTTACTGAATGTTTTTTTTAAGTTTTTGTCATCATTAGCATACGTATGCCATAACATATGATTGTCATCGCAGCATTTGCTAATGTACGCTTATGATTTGTGATGTAAGAAATATTTCGGTGACAATTTATCTTTTATTTAACAAAGATTGTGTTTTAATCGAGCTGTCGAACCTGCACTGAGCTGGTTGAAAGTTTTTAATTAATATTAATGATCTATAAGCATAATGTAAGAATTAACAACTGCTAGGTCCCTAATTATTAATTAATCAATATGAATTATTGAAATGTTGCTTTTAACTTTTTAAACGCCCCCTATAATTAAGATCTATGACTATATGAAATAGTAATTGTACTCTCTCTCTCTCTTCTTTTTTTTCTTTCTTTTTTTTCTTGCCTATATTTAAAATTTTTTAAATGTGCAGTTAATAAGTTTACAATGTAAGTCGCTTGTTTCAGCTAACGATTGCACTGTAAAAAATAAGATAAGGATTTGTCATATTGTTGACTTAGGAGGTGCTCTTTAATACTCTATTAGTATGTAATATGATCCCACAGACTCAATGACATACATCTGTAAATCCGTTAAATACCGAAATTCTAACTTTTGACCCCGACACAAAGATTTGCCTAGACATTAAACTATACATATTTGGGTAAAGTAATGCTTCTTGCAGCGTCACGACACCTCATGCTGGCGGAGGAAACATTATGGTATAGAACACGTTTGCTTGGGAAGGTATGGGTCCTTCAATGCTTGTCGAACAACGTCTGAACACCGAAGGTTATTTAAATATTGTTGCCGATCAAATCCGCGCGCAATTATGTTAATATTTATCCCAATTGAGATGGATACTTCCAACAAGACAATGCTCCATGTCGTAGAGCTCACATTGTATACGATTGAAGAGCATGACGAAGACTTTTCTCTGCAGTGACCTCCTCAATCCCAAAATCTCAAGTCCATTGAGTAGCTGTTAGATGATATCGAAAGGGAGATCCGACAAATGGATCCGCTACCATCAAATCTTCAGGAACTTGAAGATACAATTCATCGCATTTGGGTGAATATTCCTCACGAAACTTGCCATAAATTAGTAGAATCCATACTTAGTTGAATTCAAAACGTTTTACGGGCAAAAGGTGGACCAACAACAAACTATCTCGGTGATCATAATAATTTGACCACTCTCTGTACATTATACTATATTTTAGGAATGTAATAGCATGTATCAATTTTTTGAAGTTTAATAAATTAGTTTTTGAGTCGACTAATGAATGATAAGTAACCAATGTCGATCTGCACTCCTGACCATTGATCAAATGCTGAAACGTGCGTTATCGTCAAATATCCAAAGATCCAAGGTGTTTGCATTTCAAGGCATATGATGAAGAACCCTAGGATCCCCCCATCGAATTGAAATGCTGTTCTTTTTAGTACTTGAAAAAATAGTAATGCAATGTTTGAGCATTCCATTCCACCGATGCTTGTAGCTGATCGGTTGAGCCTTGTAGTTGATCGGTTGAGCTCGTAGGAGTGATCTGCATTACCTTGGCCGATGGACGTCGACTGAATTACTATTAAAAAGAAGAGTTAAAGAAAAAATTACAAGTGAAGAGAGAAGGAGAAAGTTTACTGTGTAGCAGAGCTCGCGAAGAAAGAGTTAGGTTCCCAGTGAAAGTACGCGTAGCTTATAGTAGCTTCATTCCTATTCAGTGGTACGAGGTAAGTGTTTACGAGGGATGGATTGCAGCACTGCCAAGGCTGCACCGTGGCGTCGTCTCTAATCCGGACTTTGGGTTAAACCGAAGGCGGCAGATCGAGTAAGTGAATTTCCAATGCACGTGGCTTGAAAGTTCATCTTGGGCCAGAAATAACATCTTGTGGTCAGCGTTTTCCGTTGGACGTCGGTCGCAGGTCATAGTTGTTAAATATAAATATGCATTTGAATCCGTACTGACAGCAGAAGCTCAATTTAATATTTGAGTAATTGGGGGAGTGCTATTGATAAAACTAGTGCATTGCATGTTATCAAATTACTGAAACAAATGTCGTCTGAAAACCGTGAAATGCATTTTTCAGCGGATTTCCTTCCAAGTTGATTTCAAAGAAGATTTCTTTTTTTGAGTCTATCTCATTTTCAAATGATCATTTCTATTTCAATTTAATCGACTAGAATGATGCATGACAAAATGGCAGAACAGTACTACACGCTGGGGGCGGGACAACAGATGATGTGAGCACTGGAATTGCACCTGAGTTCGATACCTGGGTCTGCTCAAACTGTCCTTGTGTTCACGTAAAGTTCGCATACGTGTGAGTTTAAATGTGCTTCAGATATGTTAATTGTAGGGAAGAGAGAGTGTATGGTCCCTGTGGATGTCGACCCCACAGGGGTTCAAGTGAGTTGCACTATCCCGGCCATCTAAACAGATACCTTACACCTTCAGGTTGTCGTCCAAATAGTTGCTCAAGTCCTCTGGATGAGTCGGACTGCCTGGATTTTCCACACCTTCAGGTTGGTCGGACGGCCTAGGTAGAAAGAAAGTATGGCACATAAGGACAGATAGGAACTATACATATGGATATATTAGAAGAAAAAAATATTTTAATTTCTCCAACTTTGAAATGTGCATAATTATATGTTGAAATCATTCTAGCCATTCACGCTATGCTCAGTTTAGTATGCTTATAATGATAATTGAAACAATATTCCATAAATGAAAAGGAGGGAAAATATTACGAGTAACTTCCTCTTTAACCTCAAAGCACTCCTATGCCCCTTAAATTACTCCCAACCGCCATCGCGAGCCTAATAAATGGCATCTAGAAAAAATAATAATAAATATCGAGAATTTTTAATGAATCTTGAGAGGAAAATGAAGCGCATAATTTCACGATTAATCGCACGCTTTTTTCTCCCGTGGTTCCATATCGCTTGGAAAAAAATATTTTCTGCTTTTTCATTATCATAAATTATTTTCTTGGAATCGTTTTATTATATCCGATAAAAATAGTTCTATTAAATGCACTACATAACAAGAAGTGAAAATGTAATTATCTAAATCGAATAAAAGGGTCTGTCGATAGGTCAAAAAAGTCCAATAAAAATTAAAAATGGAATAACTTCTGTAGCAAAGATTTTAAAAACGTTAAGGTAGTGGAGGCGGCAACAGATTGAGGCAAACAAAAAATGAATTACAAAGTTGTCGAGAATTATCTAATAAATAGAAATCTACATCTGGAACGCACGGAACATGCATGAGGAAGGTAATAAATAACTGTCTAAAGAATACATCATCAAGGGCTGTAACACGGTGGCATCTTCAATGCTTATCAAAGAAAGCGGTGATATTATTTCTCGAAACAAATGCGCAGTAATGACGACGGGGAAACATTTTGTGCAAATTGTGAAAAGTCTTCCAAATGTTATGACCGTGATGCAAATTCTCACATGGCTATATTTTATTAAGTAAAATTTTATTGGGTAAAACTTAACCGCAGATTTTATTGGGTAAACCTTAACCGTAGATTTCATTGAGTAAACTTTAACCGTAAATCTTATTGGGTTAAACTTAAACCATAAATGTTATTGGGTAAAACGTAAACCGTAGATTTTATTGGGTAAAACTTAAACAGTAGATTTTATTGGCTGAAACGTAAACCGTAGATTTTATTGAGTAAAACTTGAACCGTAGATTTTATTGGGTAAAACTTAAACCGTAGATTTCATTGGGTAAAACTTATTGTTGTCATCGATGGGGATATGCAATTATCAAATAATGTGTCCAATAGCGATTTTCACTTTGAACATTATGAAAATTAGACTTGAGGTGAACACGACTGGTTTCCGCCTAAGAGTTTGGACTTTGACTATACGATTTCGCAATTCCGTCCCAATAGCTCAACATCAGAGAGTTCCGGCTACAGTGACTGGAATACCGGCTATAGTGACTGGAATATCGGCTATAGTGACTGGAATACCGGCTACAGTTACTGGAATACCGGCTACAGTTACTGAAGTACCGGCTATAGTGACTGGAATGCCGGCTATAGTGACTGGAATATCGGCTATAGTGACTGGAATACCGGCTACAGTGACTGGAATGCCGGCTACAGTTACTGGAATACCGACTACAGTTACTGGAATATCGGCTATAGTGACTGGAATACCGGCTACAGTGACTGGAATACCGGCAACAGTGACTCGAATACCGGCTATAGTGACTGGAATATCGGCTATAGTGACTGGAATACCGACTATAGTGACTGGAATACCAGCTACAGTTACTGGAATACCGGCTATAGTGATTGGAATATCAGCTATAGTGACTGGAATACCGGCTATAGTGACTGGAATACCGGCTACAGTGACTGGAATATCGGCTATAGTGACTGGTATTCTAGGCACTGTAGTTCCGGCTGTGCAACGATTTACTTTAAACCTAAAACCTATAAGGTAACTCGCACGGTCTGGGTTCTTTAACGGTGGAGATTTGGCTGGCCAGTGCTAAGATCCGTGGTTCGATTCCCTTTTGAGGGCAGCAAAGTTCCTTACAAGTTTCAATGCTCGAAGAATTTTTTTTTAATAGTGTTAGGATACATTTTGGATTAGATTGGCTTTGCTATAACACAAAGGATACGGTTTTAAGATTCTCAGCACTGCGAGCTGGCTTGAGACAGCACAGCCCATTAAGGAAATCGCCTATTTCGTTTATGTGGGCCATTAATTATTTTCTCCTTTATGGACACAGTTGCAAACAAGTGGAGGATATGTATCAAAATTTTGCAAAACTCTTGTAACTGACAATTGGCAGCATCCACTGGATATTTCCGTTTCTTCCCGCAAGAATTAGTTGTCAGAATATAATATTTCCTTCCCGTTGTTAGCTTAGATTCCCAAATCTATATATTACGTATAATTGAAAATATGTCTGTATATGTGTTTGTGTGTGTGTTTGTCTCATCATCTTGGAAGAACGGCTGCACCGAATTTCATGAAATTTTATGGACAGCCGTGAAATAATCCCCCTTAAAAAAAATCCATATTTCGAGTTTCCAGGACCAGGGGTTGTCCAGATATAATTGAAAAACGAATCTTCCATAGGAGTTTTTTCGTTCGTGAGATATCGTCCCCCATTGTTTCTTTCAGGACTTTTTGACCTGGAGCGAATGAAATTTTAGGGAGGGCCAGTTTTCCATTTACCTTATGTAAATATACTTAAATGCTGTCACATAAATAGAAGCTAGGTTAACATACAATGTCTACGGGGGGAAGAACCCCCCTCCCCCTCGGTGGTATGTCTGAAAGAATGGTCCCCACAAACTCACGGACTCTCACACACGCAGAGAGACATCACCTACACAGACTAAACATCGAGTTCATGGATGCTTGAAATGTGCACTTCCGGTAAAAATCCAAATTCTATGAAATTACATAAGAAATTATTATTTATGTAACATTATTCGAGGTTCGGATTTTTTATGATTTTTAAAAAAATTCATTCAAAAACTAGGGGTGGCTTCAGAGCATTCGATTACATTTTAAATCAATAGTGTTCCAGTATTCTCTGATTGTAATAATCATACGGAATGTCGTTCAAAACGCAGCATTCGTTCTTAAGATATCGCATCCACAGACTCACGTGCACCAGCATACGCACACAAACAGCAACGTACATGGACACACTTAGTATATACACATACACAGACATGAATTCAAAAACGTTCAATTTGAGTTCAGAAATACCTAAAACTTGCATTCGAATTTTCGACCCAGTCACATTATACTATATAGGAAATATAATAAGGTCTTCTGATGCGCCCCGAATAATCTCTTTTGATATACTCTACATAAATCCCTTTGAAAATCTTTAAAAACGCCTTACGACTTCTTCACAGGCGAAATACGCCCAAAATAATCTGTTTATATAGACCCTAAATAACCTGTTTACACAGGCCTTAAATAATCTCTTTTGGTATGCTCTACATAAATCTCTTTGATAGGCTGTAAAAACGCCTTACGACTTCTGTGTAAGCGAAATACGCCTTAAATAATATGTTTATATAAACCCTAATTAATCGCTTTTGATATCCTGTACATGAATCCATTTGATAGGCCCTAAAAACGCCTTACGACTTCTGCGCGCAGGTCAAAATAAGCTCATTTGATACGTTCTAAATACGCCTTTCGCCCTTTGCGCGGGCGTAATATGATCTAAATAGGCGTTTTTGACACAATACGCGCGAAATATTATACTTTGCCTAAATAATAATATTCCCTTAACAATATACTTTTTATACTTTCCCTGAAACTTTCAAACGGATTTAATTTAAATGTAATTAATTTAATGCGTCTAAAAGTCATTTAATTATTATTTATCTCGACTCTTTAGAAAACAAATTATATGCTGAAGTGAAAACTGAGCTGGAAATTTTGCTTGAAGTGCTGAAATATAAACTGATCAACTTTTTTAATTTCGGGATTATTATATTCAAAGCTGACACACTCAAAAGACTAGAGTTTTTGTTGAATACTTTACGTATTTCTAAGATAATAGTGTTAGCTTAAAATAATTACCTTATTAATTATCTTATGAAAAATTTCTATCTGCTAAAATAGAATACATTATGATATCAAATTTAAACAAATATTTACTATACAAAGTTCAGAAGTTTGAAACATTTTTTATTAAAGGGGAAAACATTATTCTTTAATGTATTAGAGAAATTCAGTTAACTAATTGAAGAATTTCTGTGTAAAAAAGTATCATTATTTTTACATTTGAAAGATTAATTTATAAAAAAAAAATCTGATGTGGACAACATATGACTTTACCTGCAGACTCACACTCACGTTATCTCTTTATTTCTTCAATAATTGATTAGAGTTTAATTGCACAAAATAACACTCATAATTATTTTAAATTACACTGAATTTGCATTTTCAATTCAATTTTCGTTCTCATTTGGTAACTTGACTTATTTTCCAAAGTGCTGTAGCGAAAATGCGAAATATCTAAAATATCTCGAGAACGGCTAGTCCTAGTGCAATGAGGTTGGTCTTAATCGTTTTATCTTTAAATATTACGTATGAAACAAGTTTTGATTAATATATTTGAGCATACATAGTTCTTTATTTTAAATTTTAACGATTTTTGCGGGCCATTTCGCAAAAAAGGCAGGTTAATTCTTCCCGAATCGTACCAAAATCTATTCAGCACCAGGGTAACCTCAAGTGGCTTATCTACCAAATTTTGTAAAATATGATCTCTTAGTTTTTCAACTAGAGTGAATACAGGCAATTTTTGAGGGCCATTTCGCAGAAAAAGGCGGGTTAGTTATCCCGAATAGTACCAAAAGCTAATCAGGACCAGGGTCACACACAAGTGCCTTGCAATATATGAGTTTAAACACTTTTGGTCACAATAAAACAATGGTAAATAACTCGAAAACATCACTAATCCCTGAATCAATAGTCCCCGAAAATATCAATAATAATAATGTTTAAACAAGAAGACCGTAATTGATATTATCCCGTCAAAAATGCAATGTCAATTAAATTTATTTTATATACATATCTTTATTATTCAAATCGGAAAGATTTAATAAAAATCTGATGTGGGCAGCACATGACTTTCCCTGCAGATTCAAATTCATTTTTTCTTTACTTCTTTAAGAACTCAATAAATTGAGTTTAATTACACAAAATGAAACTAAATTTGCATTTTTAATTCAATTTCTGCTTTTATTTGGTAATTGGACATTTTTCCAAAGGCGGCATAAAAAAATGCGAAAAATCTCAAATATCTCGAGAACGGTTAGTCATAGAGTAATTGCAGAAGTTGATCTTATTCTTTTCCTCGTCAAAAATTACGTATAGAACAAGCATTTAAATGATACATTTGAACATACGTAATCTTTTTTTTTTTAGATATTGGCGATTTTTGCGGGCCATTTCGTAAAATAAGGCAGTTTGTTGTTTTCCAGATCGTACCAGAGTATCCCACATGTGATTTATCTACCAAATTTTGTGAAATTTGGTAGATTTGTATTTCAGCTAGAGTGAATACATGAGATTTTTGAGGGCCATTTCGCAAAAAAAGGCGGGATCTTTTATTTCGAATTGTACTAAAAACTAATCAGCACCAGGGTCATACCCAAGGGTCTTACCTACCAAATTTTATGAAATTCGGTCCATTAGTTTTTGAGTTAGAGTGGATACATACATTGCACAGGCACACAGACATATACACAGACAGATACACAGACAGACACACAAACGTCACGCTAAAAATAGTTTTTTCGTATTCTAGATGTCTCGAAACATGTAGATCGGTCGAAAACTCGAGGTTGCGATTTTCGACATAATTCCAATACGTTCCCTATACATTACCATGTATTGCAGGGAAAGTAAAAATCGTATGCCGCATAACACATTGGATTTACAATGTGTTTGTTCGTTTACAATGTGTTTGTGTCGTTTAGCAATGCATCCATTGCTATACGACATGATATCATTTGCTTCAAGCAAATTGATGGAAATCATATCGTCTGAATAATGCTATCTTCATGGAAGGTTGGCGCCATTTTCGTCAATTTAACGATAATTTAAAAAATCGCCAAATTTATTGCCAAGTGGGACTATAGAACTATTAGTTCCATTTTGCGACAAATTGACGAAACATCATCACAATACTATCCCCTAACAAAACACAATTAATTTCATTTATTAAGTGCAATTTTATCAATTTCATGATATTTTTATGGATTTATACACATTTTTATCAATTTGGTGATATTTTAAAAATTCGCTAAATATGTTACTATGTAGAAAGGATGGACTGACCGGAGAATGCTACTAAAACATCATTTCAGTACTCTATTCTAAAACGACAAATTTAATTTCCTTGATTTGAGTCGTTTTTATCATTTTGGAAACATTTCCGTTAATTTGGCAAAGTTTAAGAAAAGTTGCCAAATTAGCGATATTCCGCCAAATTTGCACCTCTGAGTTTGCTGATCTGAAGAATAAAACATCCTGATCCCGTTTGTATATACCAAATGAAAACACTAAAATTGTATTAGAAGATATACCCGTTCTACTCTTTTTCTGTTTCAACAATCGGATAAATGAATTTATATGGGTAAACACAATATATGAGTTTATTAGCTAAAGACAATAAGCTAAAAGCTCTTTGCCAAAATAAATTAAAGTAATGTACGCAGTCCGCAATTAATAAAATTTAAAAAAAATCAAACCGTTATTTTCTAAAATATATTTTTATATCCATTTATTTATTATTCGAATCGAAAAAATAATAATTAAAATTAACAGACAGATTTAATTTAATTGCGTTTCAGAGCAACATGATATAAGATAGAATCTTCTTCATAACCTGTGAAATTAAATAACTATTTTGATATCTTTATACTTTTCATTGTTCAATAAAAGCTTGTGAAAAATAAACCATGGAGATAGATTTCCCATTTAAATTGATGTTTCAAATAATTCATGTTTACAGAAAGTGAGTAATTAGCGCAAAAAATCTCCCACCAAACTCAGAGATAAAGTTTTAATTCACTTTCAAAAGATTTTCAACCTTTTCGTTTGGATAAACCACGGAGTTAGAGAGTAGAACTCCTAGGAAAAAGTATAGTTTTCAGTTAATATCTCGACAACTCGTTATCATAGAAACTCGAAACTTGGACTAAATTTAAGGAGTGATATTTTAAGACTACCGACAAAATTTTGTCAAATTCAGTTCAGCCGTTCTTCCGTGATGACGAGACAGACAGACAGACAGATTTTCAATTTTATTTATATAGATTACTAGCAGCATACCCGCTCTTCGTACGGAGTATATAATATAAAGAAACTTATAATTCGCAATCATGTGCAAATTCTGTTAAAATATTAAATTTATTGCTCCTAAAGCGAAGTTTAAGAATATATGTTCTCACTATGCAAAATTGTCTTCACGGGCATATCTGAAGAATAAAACATCCTGGCCCCTTTTGTAAGCAAATTTACAAAAAAAAAGGAATTGAATCAATATATGCAACGCCGTACTACTTATATTGTCGCAGATTAGGAAATATGCCAGTGTCTTACTAGAAGATTACCCGTATTACAATATGAGTCTCAAAAATATTTGCCAAAATAAAAGAGATGACGTAATAAATTGAAAATATCAATATTCCCCGTACTCCTTATACCAGAAGATCGTAATTGATTCCAATATATGCCAATATATATCAAAACATATGCCAATATACCTGTACTACTTATATTCTCGTAGATTAGAAGATATACCCGTGTATTTGTAGAAGATTACTCGTACAACGTACAATATGTGAATTTAAACAATTTTTGTCATAATAAAACAATGGCATAATAACTTGAAAATATCAATAATCCCTGAATCAATAATCCCCGAAAATATCAATAATAATAGCGTTTAAACCTGAAGACTGTAATTGATATTATCCAGTCAAAAATACTATAAGAAAAATCAAATCGTTCTTTTCTAAAATATATTTTTATATCCATTTATTTATTATTCGAATCGAAAAAATAATAATTAAAATTAACAGACAGATTTAATTTAATTTCATTTCGGAGCAACATGATGTAAGATAGAATCTTCCACATAAACTGCGAAATTAAATAACCATTTTGATTTATTTATACTTTTCATTGTTCAGTAAAAGCTTGTGAAATATAAACCATGGAGATAAATTTCCCATTTAAATCATGTTTCAAACAATTCATGTTTTCAGAAAGTGACTAATTAGCGCAAAAAATCTCCCACCAAACTCAGAGATAAAGTTTTAATTCACTTTCAAAAGATTTTCAACCTTTTCGTTTGGATAAACCACGGAGTTAGAGAGTAGAACTCCTAGGAAAAAGTATAGTTTTCAGTTAATATCTCGACAACTCGTTATCATAGAAACTCGAAACTTGGACTAAATTTAAGGAGTGATATTTTAAGACTACCGACAAAATTTTGTCAAATTCAGTTCAGCCGTTCTTCCGTGATGACGAGACAGACAGACAGACAGATTTTCAATTTTATTTATATAGATTACTAGCAGCATACCCGCTCTTCGTACGGAGTATATAATATAAAGAAACTTATAATTCGCAATCATGTGCAAATTCTGTTAAAATATTAAATTTATTGCTCCTAAAGCGAAGTTTAAGAATATATGTTCTCACTATGCAAAATTGTCTTCACGGGCATATCTGAAGAATAAAACATCCTGGCCCCTTTTGTAAGCAAATTTACAAAAAAAAAGGAATTGAATCAATATATGCAACGCCGTACTACTTATATTGTCGCAGATTAGGAAATATGCCAGTGTCTTACTAGAAGATTACCCGTATTACAATATGAGTCTCAAAAATATTTGCCAAAATAAAAGAGATGACGTAATAAATTGAAAATATCAATATTCCCCGTACTCCTTATACCAGAAGATCGTAATTGATTCCAATATATGCCAATATATATCAAAACATATGCCAATATACCTGTACTACTTATATTCTCGT
This sequence comes from Amaurobius ferox, assembly GCA_951213105.1. Classification (NCBI taxonomy): domain Eukaryota; kingdom Metazoa; phylum Arthropoda; class Arachnida; order Araneae; family Amaurobiidae; genus Amaurobius; species Amaurobius ferox. The sequence goes on from OX578135.1 coordinate 17,285,100, forward strand.
AGATTAGAAGATATACCCGTGTATTTGTAGAAGATTACTCGTACAACGTACAATATGTGAATTTAAACAATTTTTGTCATAATAAAACAATGGCATAATAACTTGAAAATATCAATAATCCCTGAATCAATAATCCCCGAAAATATCAATAATAATAGCGTTTAAACCTGAAGACTGTAATTGATATTATCCAGTCAAAAATACTATAAGAAAAATCAAATCGTTCTTTTCTAAAATATATTTTTATATCCATTTATTTATTATTCGAATCGAAAAAATAATAATTAAAATTAACAGACAGATTTAATTTAATTTCATTTCGGAGCAACATGATGTAAGATAGAATCTTCCACATAAACTGCGAAATTAAATAACCATTTTGATTTATTTATACTTTTCATTGTTCAGTAAAAGCTTGTGAAATATAAACCATGGAGATAAATTTCCCATTTAAATCATGTTTCAAACAATTCATGTTTTCAGAAAGTGACTAATTAGCGCAAAAAATGTCCCATCAAACTCAGAGATTAAATTTTAATTCACTTTCAAATGATTTTCAAGCTTTTCGTTCGGATAAACCACGGAGTTGGAGAGTAGAACTCTTAGGGAAAAGTTCCGTTTTTCATTAAAATCTCAACAACCCTTGATCTTAGATACTCGAAACTTGGGTTAAATTTATGGGGGGCTATTTTAAGGCTATCCACAAAATTTCATCAAATTCGGTTCTGTCGTTCTCCCGTAATAATGAGACAAACCAAAATTTCGTTTTTTACTAATACCTCGAGATCCACTGATCGTAGAAACTCCAAACATAGACTGAATTTTAAGTGGGGCTATTTCCAGGCTACCTACAAAATTTCATCAAATTCGGTTCAGCCGTTCTCCCGTGATGACGGGACGGACAGACGGACAGACAGACATATTTTCAATTTTATTTATATAGATAGATAGATAATTGACTGGAGAGTGGCTCAACTCGGATTTCTCACACTACATTCTATTTTAAAGTAGCTTGTGATTTTTTTTATTTTCATTTATTTATTTATATTCTTGAAAAATACTTTCGATTGATAGCAAGTTTGACAAACCACCCCACTCGCCCCAGCAAGGGGACTAATTGATGTTACGAACACAATACTTGCATCGCAGATATGTTTCACTACAATCATCGAAACTATTATTTTTCGTGATCATTAAACCACCCCTTTTAAGCAAAACTATGTCAAATTTTGTGCCATGCTGCCATGTTAAGAAAATATAAAATTTCGAAGAAATTTCGAAGTTTTCACTCTAATCTCAAAAGAATTCTATCTCGTTCTAGATTTCATGTTAACAGAGCCAGGTAAATTTTTTATGAAAATCCATTGATATTTGTGACAGCTATCTTGTGCACAACAAATCGAAAACAGACAGACGACAGACAGACAGACAGATGGACATCATACTTAAAGAATTCAAAACGTGTCCAGGAGGTCTTAAATAAAACATATATTGGCATCAAAATATCGAAATGGAAAATTTTTGTAAAAACAGCACTTTCTGTATACTATACTCTATACTAAGAGAAAGTAAAAATATCCGCATTCAAAGCCAAAATCTTTTTAAATTATGCAAATCTCCGTTGGCAACAACTACGAGAGAAAATGTGTATTTAAAGAGGTTATAGCTAACCTCAATGGCGCAGTCACGGTATCAGATTTCTCATAAGTTTTGAAACTTGTTTTAAATAATTACACTCTATTATTCACATGCGAGTCTAATTATAAGTTGCGTGAACTAAGGACGCCCAAGGTATACATACTTTCTTCGAAAAGCAAAAGATAAAATAACATTTTTTTTCTTATATGTTTTTCGTGTCATATTAAAAGGTTTTCGATCGCTTTTAGAAATAATAACATGCGCAATTTATTCAATTTAAAAACTGTCAAATTGTCGAAGCATTATATTTTGCTGTGGTTATGCCCGTGCTATGCCCAATGTATTATCAACTAATTCGAGTATGTTAACCGTCTTATACCAGAATCCATTTTTAGTAGGTTCTTCCTTAAATTTTACAAGAACATTTTGAAAAATGGGTATTAAAGATCCAAATAATTACAATTATAGTGTGTCACCCTTCACTTTAAAGGGCTTGAAAAAATATTTCGATTGATGCCATGCTTGACAATGTACCCCCCAGGGGCAGGTAAATTACCCACCGAGGGTATAATGACGTTACAAACCAAAAAATTGTATCGCGGCTATTTTTCACAACAATGACTGAAGCTACAAAGTCTCGTAATCATTGGACCATAAATAAACATACTAAACTTTACACAAACTTTACATAACTTTACATAAACTTTATACATGATTATGTCAAATTTTGTCCTATGCTGCCATGTTAAAAAAAATATAATTTGAAATAAACTTCGAAGTTTTCGCTCGAATTTAAAAAAAAAAAAATTCTATCTCGTTCTAGATTTTTTGATAACAAAGCCGGATATAAAATTTCACGAAAATCCATTAATATTGGTGGCCGCTATCATGTACACAAAATATCAACCTCAGACAGACAGACAAACAGACTGACATCACTTCAAAAATAGTCTAAACGGTGCTCAGGAGGTAAGACCCTCAAACATATATTGGCATCGAAAATTTTGGTAAAAACAAAACTTTCTCAATACTACGCATGAGAAAGCAAAATTATAATTAATTGTTACGTAAGCATTGACGTCGATTATGACAGGTGTACACGGTAGTCACGTGATTGGAATTAGACCATTTTATTTTAGAAAATTCTACCAGATATTCTCGACGTTGCTCGTGATCTAAAATATGCGCAAATTTCAGTAGCCTTCTAAACGATATTGTTCTTCAAAAAAGTCTAATACACTGAAAATAATCATATGTTGAATTATTAAATGCTCTGTGAATTAAGATATCAGAAAGAAAAATATCCGATACAGCTACGGTGACCAAATTTTCTAAAAGAGGATAAAGAAAAATTTTGGAATTTGTTCCAACCAAATAAGTTTGTGACTGGAGGTGGGGAGAGGGGGGGGGGGGGAAGAGTAGACTCAAAATAACAAATAAAAATCTGATGTGGGCAGCATATAACTTTCCTTATATAATGCAATGAATTACAATCTTTCAATCTTAATTAAAATCTTTCACAATAAAAACTGATATATAAGATCCACGGCACAGTGTTTTTAAAGTCGAAGTGTACATTTGGCGTTTTTCCGGATGACAACTTGTAAAAATAACTATTTCAAAGTTCTCAATTCACTTATATTTCGCGCAAGTCAAAACTGACAATTATCAATATGGATAACTTACGCAATGAACAAGATAGTCCATATATTAAAATGTTTTAATAATTTATTCATACATTTGGCGTCATTTTGCCAATTATGTCTATATTTTCGTCAATGTGGAGCGCCATATCGCCAAGTTGGTCAAGTCATGGAGTCATTTCCGTTAATTTAGCGTTATGTTTGAATTTCGACTCCAGTTTCATTAATCTGAGACGACATATCACCAAGTAAATCGCCAGGTTTTCTAAATTGATCTCCAAGCATTACACACAGACGAACAGAAGAGCTTTTCTTATAAATAAATGACTTTTGGGCAATAGTTGGTTGTAAAAGAACTGAACTATTAAACAAGTATATATATATATATATATATATATATATATATATATATATATATATATATATATATATATATATATATATATATATATATATATATATATATATATATATATATATATATATATATATATATATATATATAAATATCTATCTATCTATGTATATATATATGAAATGAAATTATATATGGGAATTATATATATATATACACTAAAAGGTATGCCCGTCATATGACGGAATTCATAAGGTACAAAGCATTACTTCCCCTTTAGTGTAATTTTTATCAATTTGGCGATATTTGCGCTAATTGGACAAAATTTAAGAAAGTCGTTAAGTTGGCGACATCCAACTAAATTCGTCGCTAAATTTTTCGCGAAGCGTTACGAATAGACGGGCGGAGAAATGGGTTATTCTTATAGTAGATTACTATATTTTTTCCAAGATATTAAATTTTTATGGGCTTATTGAGGCTCGTAATTTTTTTTTCTGACACCAGCCTGTTACACTTTAAAAAAATGTGTGCTGAAGACCACACGGTTTAAGTGAAACTTATGTGGGAAAGAGAGTATCTACTACTCTGAATCATCTTTTAGGTTTAGATTTAGAGCTTATAAATCTGAAGGAGAAGCGAAAACCTAAAAACGGAATTGAGTTCTACATTTGAATGATAAATTCAGAAACTTATTATCCGATATGTTGAGTATTCGACTGCTACTCTTAAGGAAAACACAAATATTCTCAATTATCAAATTTTAAATAACCATAATGACTAGGAAGCGGAATTTTATAATTTTGGTAATTTTGTCCTAGGGTAAAAACATGTTAATTTCATCAAATCTTGACGTTTAAAAGTAATTTGATCAGTTTATCGCTATTTTTATACAGCATATTTTTTTCCAGAAATGTTTTATAATACAGCTTAGTGGGTATATCAAATCAAAAAAAAAAGAAAATACATTTTGGATTCTGTGTGAGGTTCGATTGATATGTCAAATTATAATAATGGTTTCCTGTTACGTATTCTAACAGTATGATGTCACTTCCTATACATACTTCCACTTCCGGGACCGACCAATCTGGCGCACTTCCTTAACAATTCTAAATCGATTTGCGCCCATAGAAATATGGAGGTAAAAGTAAGGAGTTAAAACGTCATATTAAAAAAACGCCTATATCGTTTGAGACAGTAATTCAGGAGGCGCTGGGGTAATTTGGGTAACCCTGCATTGTATGCATTTCTATGATGGAAGGCTAAAAACATTTATTTAAACTGTCAATTTTGTAAAAATAAATTATGAGCGCAATGCAAAGTTGAACTGAAGCAATAAAGAATATTCCTACGTATTCGAATTCATTTTACTTTTCCAGTTATTTTTATCTCTCTATACTCTGTACTCTACCCTACAACTTTGAAATAAATACTGGTTAATTATACTCATAATTAGGGAATCCTTAATTTAAAAATAATCAAAAAAATATATTCTTAATACTACGCCTTTTTGTTGTATCAACTAACAATAACAGCTAATTTACTAACACTAGCAACAAGTAGATATAATTCTCAAAGCATTATAGCATTTTCAAGCTTTTCATCCATAGGATTTTAATTTCCTTCTTTCTAACTCCATGCATAAGAGTTTCACTTCAGAAAAAGAAATCCTTGAAAACAAAAGCTGATCAAAATATAGCTTTCCCTATTCTGGTCGTATTTATGACACAAATAGAGCTAAATAATACAGAATATGTATACATGAATAAGTCGAATGAAGATTCACACCATACTTCGTACATTTTTCATCTTAATATCTTACCAATCAGTGTAGGAAAACTATAAAAGGAACAAATTTTCGAAACGTTTTTGCTACCTTACTTCATTACTTAATAGCAATATCTCAATTCATCAACTGAAACTTCAAAAATAAATAAGTTGTAGAGATGTCTCTATAACGTTAAATGCAGGTATGCTTTTAGTGATGAATTGCTCATACTTAATTGCAATATTCTTACTCACGGTTACAGAAACCAATTTGAAAGTGAATAAATATATCTTAGTCATTCTTTATCAAAGCCCTTCTTCCTTGTTGATAAGTTCATCTTGAATTAGCACAAATCTGATAAAAGTAAATCTGCGCAACAGTTAATCAGATTTCGAGTCAGAAAGTATCTATCAAGGGCGTTATTTAATGCAGTATTCAGGGATTCTATAAATATTAATGAATGCAGTTTTATGAATGGCGGCAATTAAAGTGCAGAATGCGTCCTCGCCTCACAGCGATAAACAAAATACAACTTATTTTGAAACATGTATAAAAAAAATGAGTTGCTTATATACCGAACTATGGTGAATATTGACATTGATTTTGTTTTACTTTGAATATGAGCGCTGTTAAAGTTCCAAATGCATATATTTAATAAATTGTTTATTATATATTTCATTTAACGCGATTAAAATGTTCGTTCAGAAAATAACATATGTACATTTGCTTTGTTGAAAATGTCGATATGTATATTTCAACGGAATTTGACAAAACGGAATGTGAAATGTGCAATTTATATAAAGTGTTAAGGCACATATTAGTTTTATTTTTTACTTTCTTGTACATAGTACTGAGAAAATATTATTTTCACGAACATTTTCGATTTTGAGATTTTGCCAATATACGTTTCAAGACCTCCTGAACATGTTTTTCTTATTTTTGGAGAAATATCTGTGTTCGATTTCTTGTGTACACAATAACAGCCCCAAATATTGATGGATTATCACTAAACTTTATGTCTTGCATTTTTATAAAAAAAAATCTAGAACTAGATAGAATGTTTTTGCACTCGAGCGAAAACTTCGAAATATATTCGACATTTTATATCTTTTTAACATGGTATCATAGAACAAAATTTGACATAATAATGCATTAAAAGGTTTATTTATGGCTCAGTTATCACGAAACATGATAGTTTCAATCATTGTTGTGAAAAATAGCCGTGATACAATTTTTTTGTTTGTGACGTCATTAGTTACCATACGGGGCAATTAACCCCCCCCCCCCGGGGTGTACATTGTCAAGTATGGTATGAATCGAAAGAATTTTACAAGTCCTTTAAAGTGCACGATAACTCGCTATAGTTGTAATCATTTAGACCCACGCTACCGATTTTTCAAATTTCTTCTTGTAAAATTTGAAAAAAAAAATTAATTATGTATGAAAAAGTCGAATTGAGACACTTTGCAGTTAATTTCATCATAGGTATCTGCAGTACGCTTATAAAAGTGATAGTTTAATTTAGGTATGGTGTTTTTTTAACGTTGAGAGCTTTGAACGTTGGCTTAAAATATGTTTTCAGAAAGAATCAAAATTGCCAAGTTCATTACCAATATTTGTAATTTTTATTAACACTTTACAACAAAGTTGAAAGTGTTTATGACTTTGTTCATTCATTCTGTCTGTCTGTCTGTCCGTTAGCACGATAACTGCCGTAAAAATGACTTTATCAAAATGAAATTTTAGTATGTTTTTCAGACGATCTGTGGAACCTATGGGAATATAAATGAATAATATCATCCAATTAGTTTTGGATTGAACCCGGGTTGAAAAAATGAAATACATTGAACCCTATGAGACCTAATTCTTCAAACATTTTTTAAGCAAATTTAAAATTCACAAATTGCTTTGCAAAATTTTAGGAAATATTCAAATTGTCCCATAAAATATATAAAAAAAATTTCAGTAAAATATGTTAAGTAGTTTTTAAATAAAAATTACTTAATATAGGGAGAAAAACAAATTCAATTAAATTCTGACTCTTACTATATCATCCAGAAAGGAAAATGAGATATATTATATAATAAATAGCTTTCCAAGAGTTTAATTAATTATATGTAAGAGAGGTTTCACGTTTTAAAATAAATATGGTAGATAGAAATGCTTCAAATTTTTAAATAAAATAAATTATTATAGTATTGTGAGGAATGAAAAGATTGGAAAAATGTTTATGAATGAAATGCTGCTTTTATAGAGAGGCGATTTATATTTCGATGACGTCATTTGAATAAAGTTCATTTGTTTTCGATGAAGTTTTCAAATATAATACATTATTGTAGTATTATGATAATTTTAAAAATATTACCGAGGAATGAATGTATGGCATTTTAGAGATGTTTAAACCAGGCAATTTATATCTCAATGCTGTCATTTGAATGAAGTTCATTTTCTTCGATGAAGTTTTCAAATATAATAAATTAATATAGTATTGTGATAATTTTAAAAATATTACCGAGGAATATATCGCATTTCAGAGATGTTTATATAAAATTGCATTGAAGTTGGAAAGTGTTTCATAATCAATGCTTTATGCATGATTGATCCTTCTTGTTATTCATAGAATACTTCATAACTCCAATCTATCCTTCGAATCCGATATAAAAAATTTTATATGCTGAGTTTACGGATAGGGTCGCAATGGACTTCCTGCAATAGTTATCTTAAATATACGGTAGAATGGTGGCGATCCTCCCCCGGAAAAGCGACCCAACTATCGCTAACTTGGCGATGTTGCGCCTCGAATGGACCAAAATAGGGTCAAAATTGCAAAAATGACGCTAAATTAACAAAAACGACGTCAAAGTGATGAATTAATTATTAAAATATTTTAATATAGGGATCATGGAGTTAGAAAGGAAATAAAACTCCTATGGATAAAACGTTTGAAAATGCCATAATGCTTTGAGAATTATATCTAGGTGTCGCTAGTGTTAGTAAAGTAGCTGATACTGTTAGTTAACACAATTGAAAGGCGTAATATTTAGTATATGTACTTTTGATTATTTTTAAATTAAGAGTTCCCTGATGATGAGTATAATTAACCAGTATTTTTTTTTATAGTTGTACGATAGAATACAGAATATAGGGAGGAAATAAATTGAAAGGTAAAATAATTTTTAATAAGTACGAATATTTTTTACTTTATCAGTTCTACTTTGCATTGCGCTAATAATTTATTTTTTAAAAATTGACAGTTTAAATAAATATTTTAGGCATTTTGCCATAGAAATGCATACAATGCAGGGCTACTTATGTTATATCAGTGCCACCTGAATGATTGTCTCAAACGATATTGGCGTTCTCTTAAAATGTTTTAACTTCTTACTTTTGCCTCTATGATAGGAACTATATTACTTATTGGGGATGTTATCAATAGTGAGTTTTACGAGTTGTCATCCGAAGCAGCGCCAAATGTACAATTCAGGGTTAAAAACGTTACGGCGTGGATATTATACGTAAATTATTTTTTCACTGTGAGATAAGGAAAATAACTGCATTATATAGGGAAAATCGGATGCTGCCCACATCAGCTTTTTTTATATATCTTGCTGATAATATTTACATGTGAAATATTAGAATTAATTAATATTACGAGTCCGAACTAATGATGGATATTCAGTGAATGGCTCTTTGGTATTCTAATTACAAAATATTTGATAATGTCAAATGCAAACAATGTATATCATTAATGAATTCAACATAGTGCTTTGATGGCTGTAGAATTTTAATTTTCCGTTAAACTATTCGTTGTTTGCGTGTTCCGAGAAAATTCAATACCGAGAATTCAAGTATGAAGTGTTTCATGTAATAGTTAACTGACTTGCATTATTTTAATAATACGAGTTACTCCACTTTAATTTCAAACAATTTTAGTTCAGATATTCGAAAGTTATCAGTATTTATTTTGTCCTTAAACAATACATTGAAAATGTAATTTAATTCGTTACAGTAAAAGTTTTCGCACTTTTAAACTTTTAAAGAGGGGTGTAGTGTTATTCCGGTAAGTGGTATGTTTAATATGTTCCGAAAATTTCTGTAATATATTCGATGTATTATATTTAGAGCTAGAAGGAAATACCTGCAGTTGATTGGGTCGTAAATAAGCGCTTGTTACTTAAATTATACATTTCCAAAAAACACCGAGCAATTTTCAAATCGTCTCTTCAAACTGTAGATATTCTAAACCGCCGCCAAATGATTTCGTGATTTCAAATCACATGGCCATGCAACGTTCTCCGCAAATGCGGAAAAAAAAAATAAACGATCAGTTATTTATACATGAGAGAATATGTGGATTAATGCAGGTATGTGAGGAAATGCCGCAGGCGGGAATAAGCCGCAATACCCCTCCTAAAATGCTTGTGTTGTTGCTTTTTGGTTTGCTTAAAGCATCATAGAAAGTTAAATTGTGTATTAATTAAAATAATATTTTTGTTAGAATGCGAAAATATGCACACTAACATTTTTCCAAACTCTGGAACTACGCTGGTCTTTACGTTTTAATTTTTTGTTATGGGGCGCAATAAGTATCAGGTAACCTAAAACATGCAAATGCCGATGTATTGCAGAAAATATGCAAAGTCGACGATAAAAGCTTGTAAATTCGCCCCAGTATCTCAACGGTAGAGCTTCAGCTAGCCAGTTCGGAGATCCACGGTTCGATTCCCTGTTGGGGCAACAAGGTTCTTTACAATGGCGACCGAACAGATCAACCCTGTAGGTTAGTGCAGATATGTCGGAGGTCTGAGTACCCCAGACCGTGCGACTCACATAGTAGGTTTAAAGTAGCTATCTGCACGGCCGGAAAAGGATACCTCCTGCATTCAGGAGGCACACAAGGTCTACCATCCCGCCAAACGAACTTTTATTTAGGTCTAAAAATATAACAATTTATGAAAAATAGTGTGATTAAACAGACAGTTTTACATTATATTTAAACTTGACAAGTACGTTCATTTTACAAAAATGGGAAAATGGTTATTGCGAATATAGATAAAAAGATCATTGAAAAATAAAATTTAATGTGAGGTATAATAACATAATGAAAAATAGATTAAAATTAAAGAAAATAATAAAATTTTAAAAGTAAAATTTAGAAATATATATAGAAAGGAAATATATGAAAAGGAAAAAATTTTAGGCACATGAAACACAAAGGCAGAAATTTAGAATAAAATTTAGAAAAGAAAAATTAGAAAAAATACAAATAAAAACTGTCAAAAGAAAAAGACAGAACCGAGAAAATAAGAATAATAAATAAGAAAATAAGAAGAAAATAAGATGTCGGAGGTTTGAAGACCCCAGACCGTGCGACTCACAGTCGGAGGTCTGAAAAGGACCTCCGACTCTGGGAGATTGAGCGCCGGTTTTAAATTGGGAGGTTAACGACCACGCAGGATACTAACCTGGGTAAAAATAATAGTAGCAAAATGGGATAAAAATAGCAGGTGGTGGTTAGTCAGATTGTCAGCTGCACGTCAATCTGACATTAGAGGGTAACGACGATAAAAATTTGCAAGTTCGTCCCAGTAATTCAACCCTGGCTAGCCAGTTCGGAGAACCAGAATTCATTTCCCGGTTGGGGCAACAAGATCCTTCAATTAAATTTGAACGGTATTCCTTTAAGTAAATATGAAGGAATACGGTTTCGGTTCAAAGAACTTTCTTCGGTTGTTTTTTTGGAACGGTTCTTCCATTAAAACGTCTTTCCATCTTTCGGATGGTACCAAGATGAAAACTCTATGATAATATTTTCTATCGCTCAGGAACCGATTTGTGTGAAAATTTAAATATAAAACGCTCAACCAAGTGAAATAATCCCCATAATATTCTATTTTCCGATTCTTTATTTATTTATATCTATCGTGATTCTACCTGTAATTTTGACCTTAGGCAACATCTCAACTTCGCTCATCGTCTCATTCTTGATTCCATTACATTTAAATTGTCGTCTGATTATTTAAACATATAAATGTATTGCATTTCCAATTTCATTAATTTTAATTCTATATATGCTATGTTGTTTGTATATTATTTGATTTATCATTTTATTTGCAATCACTTGTACCTTTCGGCCATTAATCCAGTTACCAAATGAAAGCGAAAATTGAATATAAAAGTGCAAATTTAGTGTCATTTCAAAAAATTATGCGTGTTATTTTGTGCAATTAAACTCGATTTTATGAATTCTTAAAGAAATAAAGGAGAAAATTAATTTGAGTATGTTAGGAAAGTCATGTGCTTTGTGTTGCCCACACCAGTTTCTTTTTAATTTCGAGGAAACATTTTAATATATTTTAAAAACGCATTTAAAAGTTCATTTCTTTCCTAATACAGATACGAAATGCGTGTAATTGCCATTTTTACATAATGTTGCGAAATTTAAAATGTTTATGCTCTTCTGCATGCTTCTCATTAACACGAAAAAATGTTTTCCGTTTTAATCAGAAGCAAAATCAAATTACGGCACATTCTTACGTGTTTTTTTTTTTGGCTTGTTTAAAAAAGCTTACGAACAAATGTTAATAATACCAAACTTGCTACTGTTATAAATAAAAACTACCTATCGCAAAATGAAGCAACATTATAGCGCATTTAAGCTGTTTCTTTTAACATTTAGTATTTCGATATACTTCCAGACTTTATGAATAATTTTTGTAAATAAGGATAGAAAAAATATAACAAACAAAGGTTCCCTTTGTTAATTGACATCGAAAATTAGTTCTTTTACTGGATTTAAAACTTCATTATCTCCTTGTATTTGTTTTAAGAGTAAAGTAAAATTAAGAATTAACGCAATACTTAATAGAACTTTTATTTATTTAAATTCTTTTATTTCGGGAATGGAACTTTATAATTTGTTTTGATGACTTTAAAGCTGCGTTTACAAACTTTTTAAAAGAAAAAGGAATTAAAATATCTCGCATTCTTAAATCTAAAGAAGTTTAAGTGCTTTGAAATTACTTCTGTTTAATAGCAATTAATATTAATTGCTAGAAAATGTAACCGGATGTAACATTTAGGATTCTAACCTCTGATTTAAATTCCTTCCTAACAAGAAGCGAATTCACAAAAATACAATACGTCTGCTTACAGCAAAAACATGTAATGAGGGCAGCACATTCCCTATATAATGCAATACATTTACTTCTTTATCAGTAGACACATGATCTATAATAGCCACAGTGTAGTGATTTTAGCGTTAAATTGTACGCGTTTTTGGTTGACAACATGCAAAACTATTTCGAGTGTACCCAATTAACTTACATGTCACGCAACTTTAAACTGGCAATCATCAATATTAATGGCATGCAGTAATCAATATAGTTTATATATTAAAATATTTTAATAATTTATTCATACATGTGTCGTCTGTCATAAGAGAAATTGTCCTTACAAATCTCCAGCTCTCGAGTATGACAGAATAACACTCAAGACATAAAATAATAACTCTGATTTAAATTGATCAATTCTTTACTTTCATATATTTATATATCTTGATTATTTATAACGTTTACTCATACAATTAGTTGAATGACACATATATCTATAACAACTATTTAAGTGATACATCTATCTATAACACATTGTTACTATTATACCGAAAATATATACAGTTCTTTTATTTTAAACACAAGAGTTCTTTACTAAGATTTGAGTTCTTACTCAAGTACTGTTAAATACTGGATATAGGTTACGTGCCTTCCGTGATCATTATTAACAAGTGAAATTCCCATAATTACCTCATTCTTTTTTTTTCCACTTTGACATTTAGTCGAGAGCACACGTTGCTAGATGCCTGCGTGTACTTGATACGTCGCTTCTATTCACTATGCACATACTGCGCTCACTCATCACATTGATGGTCCACCTTATCTTTGTGCGATACGCAGGAGATTTTTCGATACTCCTAAATTTACTTGCTTCTAGGACGCTATCGAATATTGAATCTCTTGAAACTTCTCGAAAAACTCTGGAACCACTTTTTTCTTTCCCTCTGTGGTGTCATACCACCTCTTCTGATTTGTTGTCGGTGATGGAGGGGATGCAAGCTGTTTACTTATGTGTGAGCTCCAATTGGTTCTCGTGGATGCATTTAAAGTGCTTATTAGCATCTGTATTGACATTGTTATTGATTAGCATCTGTAATTGAAATGTCAACGTGTCGTGCGACATCGTCCTTTTTGCAATTCCGACTATATATTTTTGTCAATTCAGTGAATTATCGCCAAGTTGGCGATATTTTACTAAATGCGTCGTCAAGTTTGTCAAATGCATCGTTACACTTATACGAAGAAAAAAACTTATATCTAAATGACTGTTGGTGAATTGTTGGCCGGAAAAATACAAAACTATTAGACAGGTTATTTCTCTCGTGAATATATCCACAATAATGATGTTAACAAATCTGTTGCATAATACTGCGTGAAAAGTGAACTTATTTAACAATAGTTAATATATACTTTTTTAATTTTTATATGATATTTTTGATACATTTATTAGAAAAACGTTCAATATCTTAAGAACGATTCATAAATAGCCTTCCAAAGTTTGTGTCATTCTTTTTGTAATAAAAAACTACATATGAAATGATGATTTATGTAATATTTTAATAGTTGGAGTATGGAGTACATTCAATCCGGGTACACAGCCTTCGTTAACTCAAGTGAAATGTATAGTCTCTCTCACTCTCTCATACCCTTCTCTCCTCGCTCTCCTCGCGCTTCTCTCTTTTCCTCTCTCGCTCTCCTCTCTCTCGTTTCTCTTCTCTCTCGTCTCTCTTCTCTCTCGTCTCTCTTCTCTCTCGTCTCTCTTCTCCCTCGTCTCTCTCTTTTCTCTCTTCTCTCCCTTCTCACTTCTCTCTCTTCTCTCTTCTCTCACTCTTCTCTCACTTCCCTCTCTTATTTCTCTCTATTATCTCTTCTTTCTGTCTTCTCTCTCTTCTCTCTTCTTTCTTTCTTCCCTCTCCCCTCTCTTCTCCCTTCTCTCTCTCTCTCTCTCTCCCTCTCTCTCTCTCTTCTTTCTCTCTCTACCAGATTAGTGATGTGATAGGCCACTGCCAGCTGATACGCCAATAGGCTGTTAGTTTACAAATAAAACATTACTTAAAGAAAATGAAAGGTACAAAGGGGATTCACACAGAATACCGAGGCATGCTTTTTAGGCAGCATGAGATAAACTTCATGCCTTTCATCCGAATTCATTTTTTCGACCTGATTTCATTTGAAAACTCCGCCTTCACGTCAAAATATCAAATAATTTTACTAACCTGCTTGGTGGTGTATAAATTAAACATATACAATACATCTGAAAAAATGTGCACAAAGTACAATATATCTACAAACTAGATTTCCTAATGCATAGTTTTGTCGCTTACTATTAATATGTGTATTTTATAGTTTCAAAGGTATTTCGAGTAAAAGAAGGCAAAATGAAAAAATCTGATGTGGGCAACACATGACTTTCCTTATATAATGTAATGAATTTACTACTTTTACAGTAAAAAAATAGGTTTTTCTTATAGTAGATACTAATATTCTTTCCAAGATATTGAATTTTCTTCAATTAGTCGTCATTTTCATTGATTTAGCATCATTTTTATCCATTTGGCGAGATTTTCATTAATTTGGCAACATTTCAAAAAAGTCACCAAGTTGGCGACATTCCGCCAAATTCGTCGCCAAAATCTCGCCAAGCGTTACACACTAAGTAAAAAGTTATTCTTACAGCAGATAAATGACTATTGGCGTTTAAATACAAAAGTATTATTCAAAGTATATTTTTCATGAATGGAACCAGCTAGATCCACGAGAATGATGTCACTCAATTTATCGCATGGTATTATATATGAAAAGTGAACATGTTTCTCAATAGGAATTTTTTTTATGCGACTTTTTCATAATTTTTTTGAAAAATGCACAATATTTCGAGAACGGTTCATGTTAGCGTTCTAAAATTTATGCCAATCGTTTTCTAATGAAAAATTACATAAGAAATGTCTATTTGCGTAACTTTATTAGCGGTTTTGATTTTTTGACGATTTTTTCAAAATTTTATTCGAAAATTTAGGGGGGTTCTGAGTATTCGATTGCGTATAAAAACAATAGGCTTCCAGTGTTTACGGATTGTGATTTTTGTACCAAATTTGGTTCAAATCGGTCCATTCGTTCGTCAGTTATCGTCTCCACAGACTCACTGACACACACACACATACTTTCACACACACACACACACACACACACACACACACACACATACACACACACACAGACATCACTTCAAAAATGTTTGATTCGTGATCAGGGATGCTTGAAACGTGCTCTCCCGTCGAAAACTCGAATTCGAATTTTCGACCCCGTCACAATACTTTCCTTATACATTATGTATATAAGGAAAGTAAAAAAAAAAAGAACCTCGATCAAACAGATACTATTTTAAGTGTTTTTTTTTTCAAATAAAAGTTCAAAATACTAAAATATTGAAATTATTTTTATATATTCATAATCTGTACCTTAATTTCATCAAAATAAATAAAAATCGTTCTATTAGACTCTGATACATAAACGACCAATGTGTTTCCATTTTTCGTAACACTCCGATTTCACCATAGATACCCCAAACATGGATGCTACTCAATAAGCTAACTAGAGTGTGTGGCTCCACTCGACTTTCTCATACCAGAATTCATTTCTTGTTTCAAATTTTACAAGAAAATTTTTGAAAAATCGGTATCATGGGTCCAAATGATTACAACTATAACCTGTTATCCTTCACTTCAAAGGGCTCAAGAAAATATTTCGATTGATACCATACTTGACAATGTAACTCCCAGAAGGGTAACTTGCCCCTCAAGAGGGGCTAATGAAGTCACGAGCAAGATCAAATTGTGTCGTGGCTACCTTTCATAACGATAATTGAAACTATTAGGTCTTGTGATCATAGAGCCATAAATAAACACTTTTATGCGTGGTTATGTCCAGTGGTCGGAAGTAGCGCGCTACAAGCAGCGAAACTACAATAGTCACTATTTTTTATCATAGTTTGTAGTGTAACGCGCTACTTTTAAAAATTAGTGTAGCGAGTAGCGCAATACAATAAATCAATAGTTTGCATCGAGTTTTGACGCTACTTTAACGTTTCTTCAGTAAGCAAACATACAAAAAGATTACAAGTCAACTTTAGTTAAACTTTGAAATCAAAGTCAACCAAAAATAGGTTTAAAAGTCCTTTAATAAAATCTCCTTTCCTCGAAGTACAAAAGTGAAAGGGTCAAAGCGCTTTCGGGCATCACAATGCCCCTTTCTCTATACTACACAGTACGAGAAAGTTAAAACGTAGAGAGAAAGGATGAAATCGAGAAAAACAAGAAAGATCAATCATGCTTAAAGCATTGATTATGAAACACTTTCCAACTTCAATGCAATTTTATTTAAACAAGTCTAAAATGCAATACATTACTCGGTAATATTTTGAAACTTATCACAATACTGCATTAATTTATTATATTTGAAAACTTAAACCTTCATCGAAAAAAATGAACTTCATTCAAATGACGGCATTAAAATATAAATTACCTGGCTTAAACATCTCTAAAATGTGATACATTCCTCGGTAATAATTTTAGAATTATCATAATACTACGATAATTTATTATATTCGAAAACTTCACCGAAAACAACTGAAATTAATTCAAATGACGTCATAGAAAAAATAACACGCCTGGATTTCTCTATAAAAACAGGATTTCATTCATAACTTTCTCCCATTCAATTCATTCATCACTATACTATAATAATTTATTTTATTTAAACATTTTGTTTAAGACCATGGAGCTACAAAAAATTAAACTCTATGCTTGAAACTTCATCGAAAAAAATCGTCCTTCTCTTTATGAAATCAATTAATATTTCATTCATATCAGCCATGCAGACTCCATGGACTAAATTATTTTGTGTTAAAAAGATACAGGAATTCTAATACAACTCATTCTATATATTTTGCTGTTTACATTTTACATAGGTGAAAAATAGGCTTAGTTGTAGAAATAATCAAATTTAGATGAGCATTTAAACTCAAATATATTGTCAGTATGTTGTTTCAGTATGTAGATGCACAGAATTTAAGCAAAAATAAAGTAGTTTTAGGACGGATACAACACTCAATATGAATTAAAAAGAACTTAAAAAAATCACGATTTTGAAGCAAGATGAATGCCATATATCATTTTGAAGTGGGTCATGTGATCGTTTCATATCATGGTCACGTGATCGTTTCATATAAGAGGTGTAATTATTATTTTAATTTTTATTTAAAAAACTACTGAATATATTTCGCTGAATTTTTTTTTATATATTTGCAATTTGTGAATTTTAAAACCGCTTAAAAAATGTTTGAAAAATTAGGTCCCATAGGGCTCAATGTATTTCATTTTTTCGACCCGGGTTCAATCCAAAACTAATTGGGTAATATTATTCATTTATATTCCCATAGGTTCTACAGACCGTCTGAACAACATACTAAAATTTCATTTTGATTAAGTCATTTTTACGGCAGTTATCGTGCTAACGGACAGACAGACAGACAGACAGACAGACAGAATGAACAAAGTCATAAACACTTTTCAACTTTGTTGTAAAGTGTTAAAAAAACGACTTTATAGACACAGCGTCTTTATTAAAGTAATGAATAACCTTAAATGAAGATTAAGCTTCATGTATTGCAGTTAAGAAACCCATAACCCTTGTCCCGAAATAGAAAAGCAACCTTGGTGAATCCGCAATTATTCGTGAACTTTGTCAAAGTTCACGAATAACATAAGGTAAATATTAAATAGGTATAGCCTATTCTGCCCCGCAAATGGGGTAAAATACGATTTTTTACACTTTTCGTTTTAAAAAAATTCACCTTTTGAAGTTTTGATTTATTCATACCTCATATAAAGTTTTAAAATGTTTGAATAAAATATTTTGAAATATTTCTGATTTTCTTTTCTTATCATTTACATTTTCAAAATTTACTCCAAACTTACCCCCTGGTCTCCCTTAACCTTTTGCTTACGGGTAGGACATCGTCCATCCCAAGCGATGAACCTCCCCAAAAGACAAGTATTTGACATACCCTATCCCAAACAGTTCGATCCCCTTTTGCGGACATTGACGGCCGGACGCTGTTTGGGATAGGGTATGTCAAATACCTCTCTTTTTGGGAGGTTCATAGTTTGGGAGTGACACTGTCCCAACCGTAAGCAAAAGGTTAATGGGAAATAGTTGTGGTCTCACACAATATATGATTGGGATCAATCAATGAGATTGAGATCGACATGAATCTATCTCACTACCACTTTTATCGACGCATTGTATGTCCTAAAAGAATTCACAACAATTATTTAATACATCTTATGCAAAAAAATAATTATTAATGTGCTGTGAAAAAACAAAAAAGAAAAAATTTACTATTAGCAACTATTCAAGAATTACTCTGAAATAAAAGATAAAAAAATATTTGAATCCGCATAGAAAAAAGCTCGGCAACTATAATGCGATTCAGCGTTTAATTAGTACTATTTTCTCATACGAGAATTCGTATTTTTTTCTGTCAATAAGAGCAACTGCTATAACAGGGATAAGCAGAAGCGTTAATTCAAATGTGAGCAAAAAATAATTAAATCAGAGATACTGCATTTTTTTTTATCATACTTTGGTCGTAGTCAAAGGTGCAATTAAGGCTGCTTTATTGTACAAAAAATACTGTAAAAAAATATTTAATTACGTGTTTGATTACTTAAATTAAATCAGGGAATACTAATAAAATGCCAGATGGAATTTTTCTTTCCGTATAAGGATCTGACTAGCACAGGGGCATGCGGGACGGCTGGTCCGGGTCCCCGAGTAAGAGGGACCCCAAATTAAACAATCATACATCAAAAATATAACGACTGAACACGAAAAAATTTACTTTTGGAATATAGATATTACCGCACTCATTTAGCATGTTGGTTTCTTGGCTATGATGTGAAAGTTGACAAAAATTTAAATTTCATTAAAATATGTAAGAACTTCATTTTTATATTTTATATACAATGCAATTATGTTTTTGAAAATATATATTTATCCATTCCATATATGTTGCTGAGGTGAAGGGGTCCCTGAAGGAATGTCTGCCCAATGCAAAAGTTATGCAAAGTCGAACCCTGATAATATGCAATACAGAGGTGTGCAAAAGTCACGCGACAGTGTGAATAGTAAATCATTTTTAACAATTCTCAACATAGTTATAAAGTGTTTATGACTTTGTTCATTCTGTCTGTCCGTTCGCACAATATCTGCAGCAAAATTGATTTTATCAAAATTACATTTTAGTAGTGTTGAGATGGTCTGTCGGAATGTAAATGAAGGAATGTGGGAATGTAAATGAATAATATCCCCCAATTAGTTTTGGATTGAACCCGGGTTGAAAAATGAAATGCATTGAATCCTAAGGAACCTAATTTTTCACACATTTTCTAAGCAAAGAAAATATTCACAAATTGCTTCGAAAATTTTAGAAAATGTTTAAATTATCCCATAAAATATATAAAAAAAAAATTCAGCATAATATGTTTGGTAGTTTTTTAAATAAAAATTAGAATAAAAATAAAATATGGTATCCATCTTTTTTTCCCAGGGTAAAATTCGTGATTTTTAGCGTTCTTTTAAATTTTTATTTAGCGTTGCATCCGTCCTAAAACCGCTTTCTTTTTGCGTATTTTTTGCACGTCTATATTCTGTGCCAACGCAATTACAATATTTTTCAGTTTAAATGATCATCGAAGTTTGAATATTTCTACAACGAAAACTAATTTTAATGAATGCTGAATGTAAACAAGTGATTATGAGTTGTATAAGAATTGTTAAATTTTTTTCACGAAAATTTATTTAACTCTGGAATCTGGAATAAAATTGTATGAATGAAATATTCACTGCATTTTGCATAGAGTCAAACGATTTATATTTCGATGACGTCATTTGAATAAAGCTTATTTTTTTAATGAGGTTTTAAGTTTTCAATTATAATACATTATTGTAGTGCTGTGATAATTCAAAATATATAAACTTTGAATGTATCACATTTTAGCTATATTTAAATAAAATTACATTTCAATTATATTGTGTTTCATAATCAATGCTTTATACATGATTGATCTTTCTTGTTTATAGAATGCAATTATGTCTTTAAAAAATATATTTATCAATTTCATATATGTCGAGAGGTGAAGGGGGGCCTCCGGAGGAATGTCTTCTTAGGGCCCCAGTTATGCTAAGTCGGACCCTGATAATATGTAATACAGATTTGTACAAAAGACACTTTGGAGTGTGAATATTTAATGATTTTTAATAATATGAAATATATGAAAGGCTATTACCTTTCATTAACAAGCCTAGAACCTTACAGCAATTCATGATTAATATCCGGAGCGAGGCCCATTGGAACCAAATACACTACAAAATATTATTAAAAAAATGTGTTAAAAAGAGCTCGACTTAAAGTCAAGCCGAAAATGATGCACATTTATTTGAGATAAGTTTTCATCCTTAATTCAATAAACTTTTATATAATTGTGTAACCCTACAAAATATTATGAAAAAAATGTGTTAAAAAGAGCTCGACCTGATAATCAGACCGAAAATGGGGAACATTAATGTGAGATAAGTTTTTATACTTAATTCAATAAATTTTATAATTGTGTAAACCTACAAAGTATTATTAAAATGTGTTAAAAAGAGCTCGGCCGAAAGTCAGGCCGAAAATGGTGAACATTTATGTCAGATAAGTTTTCATACTTAATTCAATAAATTTTATAATTGCGTAATCCTACAAAATAAAAATAAAATAAAGTTATTTACTATTTATGTGAGACAGTATAGCTTGATTTTTGTACCACTCTATATAGTAGTGTAGGAATAATGATGTTGTTAGGAGTGTAGGAATTGATGACGTTGGTTCTGATCCAGGCTCGAACATTAGACCAGGAGCTTACAAGACCGACATTTTAAGGTTAGACTAAAAGCTAGCTTCTGATTTGAACTTATAATTCGGGTACTGATTCCTAGCATCTTCGATCGATCTTGTTGGCAGGAGCAGTGTCGGCTGCTGCCCCAGTAGCAAGCCCTGAAAGAAACTGTTCTAATTTAAATTAAATAATTCTAATTTAACAAGTAGTGGGGAAAATCTGCCTTGGTACCATATACATCATACAAAAATTTAATCAAAATAGTAAAAAAAAAAATGTCATTCCCATCCGGAAGTTGAATGTTTGAATAGTTCCTTAAATCTATGATGGAAGCGAAACTTCGGAAGAAAATAATGAACTCTATTTTGGATTTCAGCTTATGCGGAAAATTTTTTTAATGGTCCATTATAATATAAAAATTTCATTCAGGTTCAAGTCTTAAAAAAATGTTTTGCCGCACCTCATGAGGTTCAAATTTTAGGATCATTAAAATGTAATTAAAAATCGTTAAATTTTGAAAAATACATTTCTCTAATTTTTAAGTTTTGGATAACGCGGTTATAATATATGCAGCTTATAATCAAATTATTTTGGTATTCTACGGCCATGAGTCTTATGCAAATTATTTACATCCATAATAATGATAAATACGACGGCATTTCAATAAATAAATTTTGTTTTATTTTTTCTACTCTATCTAATTCTTACATATATAACTTCCACGTTGTAACTTCTATTGTTTCTTAAAATTCTGTTCATGCAGAAATACAATTCTTTTTTGGGTGCCTCACGGTTTTATTTTCAGTCGCATATGACCAAGAATATTATGACAGCTAAAATTATGTTTTACTGTTTAGTGCATTTTACTAAAGCAGTGTAATTTAAAAGTTTTTTATATAATATTTTATTACAACTATTAACTTTAAATTTTTTGGTGCTTCTCTGCTTTCATGTCTGATAATTTAAAATAATTTTGTTACAGAACTACTTGAAAATAGAACAAAATTAAATATATATTTTATTTAATACTATTATTAATTTTACTATTATTAATATGAGATGCACTTTAGTAATATTTTTATTTAAGGGTAATGTAGTACATTAAGCAATCATACATCAAAAACTCATATAATCTTTTGACGATGACGTTTACAAAGTATCAACATACAAAACATGGCGTATTTAGTTCATTTTCAAGTATTCAAAATTCATGACTTAATTGCCCGGAAGAAATTAAAGTGTCTCAGTTGGAATTGAAACTATTTTTTTTAATTGCAATTTATGCCTTCTGAAGTTTTCTTTGAAATCTAAATGACTTCAAGGGACATATAGTCCAATAATTATGTTCTCGATGCTGTCTTTGATGAAGAAATGTGTTTTACGTACTTCCAAAAGAACTGCGATCCCTTTACAAAAAAAATGAAATGCGGATTAATATATTTTCCGTAATAAAAATTATTTTACTTTGTTGAAGGTAGTTGTATTTTTTTTCTTCAATTTTTTTTTCTCGTGTATATCAAAGTAGATAGGATTTATGACATTTGTCGAAAGATTTGGTGTATTAATTTTAATAATAAGTGCAGATTTAAATTTTTAAGTAAAAGAAAATTTACGGTACGATACATAAAAATCGAAACTTTTTATTTGTGACTTCAAGGCAAAAACATATTCTTCAGATTTCTTTGGTATAAAGGAAAAATTAAGTTGTTTTCTGTTTGAAAACACTAAGATTTATTAATATTATATTTTAAACATTTGACACTTTTACATTTTATACATTTGAAAATTCCACCTGGATTTCAACATTGAATACATGCAAATGTCATTTTAAACTGCAACCATAGTTATCAACCACAGAACGTTTATAAAAATAGCCTCAATCATTTTAATAAAATGTCGTATTCGGGTGAAGACAATTCATTTTAATAAACATTCTCTTTCGAACAAAATAGTTAAAAAATCTGATGTGGGTAGCACATGATTTTCCTTATATATTGCAATGAATTTACTAATTTTACAGTAAAAAAATGGGTTATTCTTATAGCAGGTACTTCTATTCTTTCCAAAATATTGAATTTTCGTCAATTAGTCGTAATTTTCATTGATTTAGCGTCATTTTTATTCGTTTGGCGAGATTATTGTTAATTTGGCAACATTCAAAAAACTCGCCACGTTGGCGACATTCCGCTAAATTCGTCGCCAAAATCTTGTCAAACGTTATCGTTATGGACGGAGAAATGTGTTATTCGTATAGCAGATAAATGACTATTGGCGTTCAAATACAAAAGTATTACTCAAAGTATCTTCTCTCATGAATGGAAAGAGCTAGATAATCGAGAATGATGTCACCAGATTTATCGAATGATATTACATATGGAAAGTGAATAGGTTTCTCAAGAGTTAATATTTTTTTTAATTTATGGGATTTTTTGATAAATTTATTTAAAAAATGGGCAATATCTCGAGAACGGGTCATACTAGCATTCTAAAGTTTATGCCAATCGTTTTATAAGGAAAAATTACATAAGAAATAGCTATTTGCGTAACTTTATTAAAGATTTTGATTTTTTGATGAGTTTTTCAAAATTTCACTCGAAAATTTAGGTGGTTCTAAACATTCGATGGTGTTTAAAACAATAGGCTTCCAGTATTCACTGATTTTAATTTTTGTACCAAATTTCATTCTATTCGCTCCATTCGTTCGTGAGATATCGTCTCCACAGACTCACTGACACACACACACACACACAGAAATCACTTCACAAATGTTCGATTCGTGATCAGGGATGTTTGAAACGTGCTTTCCCGTCGAAAACTCGAATTAGAATTTACGACCCTGTCACAATACTCTCCTTCTCCGACCTCGTCACAATACTACACATTATAATATATATAAGGAAAGTAATAATTTATTTCTCTGAAATATTATTAAGGCAAACGTATATGAAAGGCAATATTTATTGGCATTTACTTAAATCCAAAGCAGAAATAAAATAAAAAGAATGTAAAATTGCTTAAAAGTGTGCTTTGTAACCGTGAATGCAAATTTGTAATAAATAAGAAGGATCTATCATGCATAAAGCATTGATTATGAAACATTGATTGTCTAACTGAAGTGCAATTTTATTTACACATCTCCAAAGTACGATACATTCAGCTGTGATATTTTTTTACATTATCATAATACTACAATAATTTATTTTGCTTGGGAACTTAAAAACATTAAAAGCACTTTCTAACTCCATGCTTAAAACTTCATCGAAAAAGCAATGCTATAAAGTCGTCTGCTTCTCTATGAAAAATCAATAAATATTTCACTCATATCACTTTTATTCCAGACTCCGGAGCTAAATAATTTTGCGTTAACAAAATTCAGCAATTTTTATGGAACTCATCTTACAGCTTGATTTTTTGGTTACACCCTGCATACGTCAAAATAAGGCTTCGTTGTAGACATAATCAAAGTTTGATGATCATTTAAACTAAAAAATATTGTAATTGCGTTGGCGCAGAATATAGATGCACAGAAATACCCAAAAATAATGCGTTTTTAGGACGGATGCAATACTAAATATAAATATAAAAGAACTTCAAAAATCCCGATTTTCACACTGGGATAGAAATATGGATGCCATAATTTATTTTGAAGTGGGTCACGTGATCTCTTCATATTATAATGTGTAATTATTATTTTAATTTTTATTTTAAAAAATACCGAATATATTTTGCTGAATTTTTTTTTATATATTTTATGGGATAATTTGAATATTTCCTAAAATTTTCGAAGCAATTTATGAATTTTAACTTCGCTTAACATATGTTTGAAAAATTAGGTTCCATATTTTTCTATGTATTTTACTTCTTCAACCCGGTTTCAATCCAGAACTAATTGGGTGATATTATTCATTTATATTTCCATATGTCCCACAAACCGTCTCAACCACATACTAAAATCTCAGACCGGGTTTAAAAGTCATTTTTACGGCAGTCATCGTACGAACGGACAGACATACAGACAGAATGAACAAAGTCATAAACACTTTGCAACTATGCTGAAAAGTGTTAATACAATGAAAAGAATGTAAAATTGCTTAAAAATGTGCTTTGAGACAGTGGATGCAAATTTGTAATAAATAAGAGAAAAAAACAAGTTTTTTTAATGTCCAACCCTAGCGCAGCACCTGTGCGGGGGGAAGTAAACGATAACATTTAATCACACACAAAATTAAACCTAATTGAAGGTGGAGGCAGATTCAGATCAAAAAAATGCTTTATATATTTTATCATTAACTAAAATTGATATTATGAAACATTATCGAAGGATGAGTGTACGAAAGAGTTTTGACAATTTTGCATAACATCAATTTTAGATGAGGATGAAATTTATGTAATTAACACTTTATAACATAGTTAAAAAGTGTTTATGACTTTGTTTTGAATTGAATTTGCTTACGCTCTCACTTTGATTTCATTTCGTGTGTGATTAAAATTTATCTTCCATGATTTTATGCGCCACTATTGTGGTAGGCGAGAACATAAAAAATAGTTTTAACATAGTACACTTCTCAACATGGTTGAAAAGTGTTTATGACTTTAGTCATTCTGTCTGTCTGTCTGTCCGTTCGCACGATAACTGCCATAAAAGTGGCTTTATGAAAATGAAATTTTAGTATATTATTCATACGGTCTGTGGAACATATGGGAATGAAAATGAATAATAGCACCCAATTAGTTTTGGATGGAATCCGGGTTTAAAAGTGGAATATATTGAACCTATGGGACCTAATTTTTCAAACATTTTTTAAGCAAAGTTAAAATTCACAAATTGCTTTGAAATTTTTAGGAAATATTCAAATTACCCCTTAAAATATATAAAATAATTGAGCAAAATATGTTCGGTAGATTTTTAAATAAATATTAAAATAATAATTACACCCATATTACGTGAAGAGATCGCATGACCCCCTTCAAAAATATATATGGCATCCATCTTTATTCCCAGTTTTAAAATAGTAATTTTAAAAGTTCTTTTAAATTTATATTTAATGTTTCATCCGTCCTAAAATCTTTTAATTGTTGCTTATTTTCTGCACATCTATATTCTTCTCCAACGTAATTACAATAATTTGTAGTTTAAATGATCATCAAACTTTGAATATTTCTACAACGAAGCCTAATTTTAACGTTTGCAGAATGTATCTTATCTAGCTATGAGTTAAGAATCTAGCTATGAGTTAATAGTATCAAATTAACAGTATACAAATCTAGCTATGAGTTAAGAATTATTGAATTTTTTAACGCAAAATTATTTAGCTGGAATAAAGGTAATATGAATGAAATATTCAGTGATTTTACATAGAGAAGCAAACAATGTTATAGCATTGCCTTTTTCAATGAAGTTTTAAGCATGGAATTAGAAAGTACTTTTGTCTCCATGGTTTTAAGTTTTAAAGTAAAATAAATTATTGTAGAACTGTGATAACTTAAAAAATATCATCGCTGAATACATCGTATTTTAGACATGTTTAAATAAAATTGCATTGCAGTTGGAAAGTGTTTCGTAATCAATGTTTTATGCATGATCGACCTTTCTAGTTACTTTTTAGGTTTCTTTTTTTTTGCGGAATAATATTATAGTGTAGATGCGTTAGAACTGGGAAACAGTTTATGTGAAGATACTGAACCAGAATCTGCAAAGGAAGTTCATGAGAAAAGCACAAACATAATAATAACGTTGCAAAAGACGTAACGTGAAAATCTGATAGATGGAAATGTATGACGTCACGTAATGATGTGATTCTTTCATAGATGAAAATGTATGACGTCACATAATGACTTGAATCTTTCATAGATTAAATTATTCCATGCTAAATTTGAGCTTTCTACAGGGTCCGGAAATTGAGAAAGAGCCTATATACGATGATGTTGAAACTTAATAAAGGGAAAATTTTATAGATGAAAATGTTCTGAGAGATGAAATTATGTACCGTGTTTCAACTCTTCAAGTTCCAAGAATCAACCCATAAAAGATGTTGAATGAAGTGGCAGAGTACAAGTAAGAGATATAGACAATAACTAAAAATGATTGTAAAATGATAGTTTAGTGTAGAAAAATTTTTGATGTATGAGTTATGATCAAAGATTTTTTAAATTTCTCCATTTAAATTATCTTTATTTTGTTTATAATTTATACCGTGCAGCTTTTCTTAAACGACCACACTGTGTTCAGATGAAAATTTTCATCAGACATGTGATTGATTAATGGAAGTACATTTTGGAAAGAAATCAAAAGTGCTGCTATACTTGACATATAAATTGAATGGCTTTTTTCGACTATCTCGCAATTCTGTTTTGTTCATTTTGTTCAATTTTGTTATCCTTAATTTTTAAGTTATCCGCCCTAAGGGCTCTGTAATCACTGTTATTCGATCGGAAATAGTCACTTTAAGATTAAAACACCTTTGTTGGAAAATGATAGAAATGCCATATTTACAGATTTTGACGAGGACGTCAAATATCAACTCTGTTCCTCGAGTTCGAGTTAACCAAATTATATTGCATAAAAAGCCGTAACGAACAAACACATATACACACACATATGGAATATCACACTTAAAATACCCCACTAAATTTAAAAATAACTTATAGATGGTTTGAATGAATTTCATGGTGTCCCCACAGAACACATTTTAAGATGTTGTATACTGTCCTGAAATAAGTATTAACATAAAGCCTTCAAAATTTTGAATTGTTATGCTGGTCGTGCACTAGGAGCACAATTCCAGTGCATACATTAATCAATGACTCTGCTGGTGCTGTATGAATGAAGTATGAGATTGATTGGCAGAAACTGATCAACAAATCATCATATCGACAATCTGGCATTAAATGTCAGCATTCAATACCCTATCTGGAGACGTTGGAAAAAAGTAAAAAAAAAATCTGATGTGGGCAGCGCATGACTTTCCTTATATAATGCAATGAATTCACTACTTTTACAGTAAAAAAAAATAGATTATTCTTATAGCATATATTCTTTCCAAGATATTGAATTTTCGTCAATGAGTCGTCATTTTCATTGATTTAGCGCCATTTTAATACATTTGGCGAGATTTTCGTTAATTTGGCAACATTTAACAAATCGCCAAGTTGGCGACATTTTACCAAATTCATCGCCAAAATCTTGCTAAACGTTATGGACGAAGAAATAAGTTATTCTTATAGTAAATAAATGACTATTGGCGTTCGAATACAAAAGTATTACGCAAAGTATATTTTCTCATGAATGGAACGCGCTAGATCCACGAGAATTATGTCGCCAAATTTATCACATGATATTACATACGACAAGTGAACATCTTTCTCAACAGTTAATATGTTTTTTTTTTAATTTATGGGATTTTTTGATAAATGTATTTTAAAAATCTGCAATATCTCGATAACGATTCATGCTAGCGTTCTAAATTTTATATCAATCGTTTTCTAAGTAAAAATTACATAAGAAATGCCTCTTTGCGTAACTTTATTAAAGGTTTTGATTTATTGATGATGTTTTTCAAAATTTCACTCGAAAATGTAGGGGTGTTCTGTACATTCGATTGTATTTGAAAACAAAAGACATCCAGTGTTCATGGATTGTAATTTGTGCACCAAATTTCATTCGAATCGCTCCATTCGTTCGTGAGATATCGTCTCTACACACACACACACACACACACACCGACAGACATCACCTCAAAAAGGTTCGATTCGTGATCAGGGATGCTTGAAACGTGTTCTCCCGTCGAAAACGCGAATTCGAATTTCCAACCCCGTCACAATACTTTCCTTATACATTACACTATGTACATAATGAAAGTAATATTTGACCGTCGTTTAACAGGATATTTGTAATTCTGCATAGTTTTTAAGCGGGGATTAATATAAATTATACCATCTCTACTGCTTTCATTAAAGACAAAATTTTCAATTTTCTTTTACACTTCTTCCTTTTACTATTTCATTTATCTCTTCGCAAGGTGTCTTTCTGCTATATCTAAAGTTAACAATTTTTCCACTTTCTTGAATGAACGAAAAAAGATAATCTGCAACACGACAAACCATTACCTCGCATATATACGAGTCCTCGTTTTTATCGCTTCAAAAGCAAACGCCTCATCTCTTTAATTTGACAACATATAAAACAAACTATTTTTATTTGTTTTATACGAAACCACCCAGAAGAGGCCGAGTTTCTTTTAAGGAATATTAATTGACTCAGATAACAAGAATGAATGGCCCTTTGCGACCATTTTGCATTGCCGTATAAATTTGCTTTTTCTTGAACAGGAAGAACATAATCTACGTGGATTAAGTAAAACAATGTGGTTTTGTCGTATTATTATTTTGTGTATTTTGTGTAGCTCCGTCCAGAAATAATCAATTTCATCTTTTGTTAAAATAATCTCACTGATATTAAATTTCGGGATATTCCGTTAATGATCTAACATCAAGGACCGTTTATCATACATTTAATACTAAACCTGACAAACCGTCTTTAAAAGTTTTCAGGTTATGATTTTCTATATATTTTTGTTATGGGTTACAGAGGCAGACGTAGATATCGGGTGGCCATAATAATTTGAGGTTTCAGTGTACGAGAGATACGGAGAAGTTGAATTTCAAAGAAACTCTTAGTCGAAAAGCAGAACAGTTATGAATCAACAATAATGAGAAGAAAGTAAAACTTAATTATTTCAATCAATATTGTCTATTCTTGCAAGACATCAATATTTCTAAAAACTTTCTCTTTAAAAATATTTTAATCAATGTTTGAGAAAATGCTTTTTACCCAATTAAATTTCAGTTTTATAGAAACGTTGTGCATTTTTATAACTAATAATAATAATGGAAACTTCCATTTTAATACATTACTACTTTCTATTCTTTTGCATTAAAAGAGAAAAGGTCTTGAAAATACGTGATTTGAACTTCATACTTTTCCGACATTTATTTATATCTAACACATATTAAACTCATGTTACATTCCTTAGTACTCACAGAAAATTTTAAATAACATTCATTCCAAATACATTGTAATAATAAATATAATCTAAATACATTCTAAATATTTACGAGAACTCATTATATTTATCTACTTATATGAAGGATGTTGTTGTCTTCTAACAGGGTCTGTCTAAAAAAATGTGCAATACATATCTCAAATATGTTTCAGAAACAGACACAATTGACAGCATTGTTCATGAAATAGCAAATCATGTGTATATTAGCAAACCGGAGCTTTTTACCATCGGGTGCGATTTTTAACACTTTACTGTTGAAAAGTATTTATGACTATTCTATGTCTATTCTATTTGTCTATTCTATTTATGTCTATTCTATTTGCTGTCTGTTCACACGATAACTGTCGTAAAAATGACTTTATCAAATTGAAATTTTAGTATATTGCTGAAACGGTCTGTGGTACATATATGAATGTAAATGAATAATATCACCCACTTAGTTTTGGATTGAACCTGTGTTGGAAAAGTGAAATACAATGGGACCTAATTTTTTAAACATATTTTAAGTTAAAATTCGCAAATTGCTTCGAAAATTTTAGGAAATATACAAATTATCCCATACAATATATAAAAAAAATCAGCAAAATATGTTCTGTATTCTTTTAAATTAAAATTAAAATAATAATTACACTCATGTAATATGAAAAGATCACGAGCCCCACTTCAAAATAAAATACGGAATCTCATCTTTTTTTCCTAAAGTAAAAATCGTGATTTTTAAAGTTCTTTTAAATTTATATTTAGTGTTGCATCCGTCCTAAAACCGTATTATTGCGTATTTTCAGTGCATCTATATTCAGCGCCAACGCTATTACAATATTTTTGAATTTAAATGATCATCAAACTTTGATTATTTCTACAACGAAGACTAATTTTAATGGATGCAGAATGTAAACAAGTGATTGTAAGATGAGTTGTATAAGTATTGCTGAATTCTTTTCAAGCAAAATTATTTAACTCTGGAGTCTGGAATAAAAGTGCATGAATGAAATATCCACTGATTTTACATAGAGAGCCAAACGATTTACGTTTCGATGGCGTCACTTGAATAAAGTTTATTTTTTTTTTATGAAGTTTTGAGTTTTCAAGTAAAAAAAATATTGTCGTTCAGTGATAAATAAATAAAAATATCACTGCTGAATGTTTCGCTTTTTAGAGATGTTTAAATAAAATTGCATTGCAGTTAGAAGTGTTTCATAATCAATGCTTTATGCATGATAGATCTTTCTTGTTTATAAATAGCTAAGTAAACGATGATGCTTGTCATCATTTAAATGCCGTGTGAAAAACCTCTGCAGTGGAAAAGTTGTATTCCATTTTAATGACTTGCCACCTTATCCAAACATTGCTTGTGGTAAAATTAGCCCAAAATCATATTTAGATTTTATAGGTAAGCAATTGGACCTCAGTGAGAACTTTTCTGTTAATCATTTCAGAATATTCAATTGTAAACTACTGCAGATTCCACTTTACCGATAAGAGCTTGCAATTTCGTCCCAATAGCTAAACGGTAGAGCGTCTTCTAGCCAGTTCGAATATCCAGGGTTCGATTCCCGGTTGGGGCAGCAAGGCTCTTTACACTACTCTTAATTAGTTCAGAATGTCTAAAGAAGGACCGCAATATATCCTTGAGATGTCCTACGTCGTAAAACAGACACTGACTCCTCCAACAAAACGTGATGTTAAAGCTCTTAACAACAGTACTCACTACCCGTGGATGATCCAGAATTTATTTTTTTATTTTTGGTTTTTTCGCTCTATTTTCATCTCTGTGTAAAGAACCTTTCTGCCCCAATCGGGAATTGAACCCTGGATCTCCGAACCGGCCAGCCGATGCTCAACCGTTGCGGGACGAAATTGCAAGCTCTTATCGTCGACGTAGACTCTGCATTCTCCACCCTGTAATTTCAGATTGGCGGGTAACTGACACTCCAACTGACCACCTCCTACTCTTTTTACCTCATATTAGCCTCCTGCTACTACTATTTTTACCCAAGTTAGTATCCTGCGTGGTCGTTATCCTCTCAATTTGAAATCGTCGCTCAATCTTCCAGAGTCCACTGAATCCGTGCTAGTCGTACTAGGATCCCTTTCAGATCTTCAACATCTTTGCAATAACCTACAGGTTAATTTTTTCGGGCCGCATTTCAAATAATCTTGCTACCCCAACCGGAAATCGAACCCTGGATCTCCGAACTGGCCAACCGACGCTCTACCGTTGAGCTACTGGGACAAAATTGCAAACTCTTATCGTCGACTTGGATTCTGCAAATGTTATGGCTTATTAACGAAAGTTAAACAATCTTACACAGAAATGTTCAACACTTTAGCCTTTACATAGATGCTCTAAGAAAAAAAATAATATAAATTAAAATCCATAAATTAATTTTATTATTTTTCATGCAGTAACTCCATTAGCGGTTTCATGTTTCCCCCTCCCTCTTTGCATATTCCTCCACCAACTTCTCTGGATTGATTAATACTGCTCTATAGATGTGCAAATAATACGATTAAACAATATGCCCAAAATTAATATCAATTCGTGCACTTCAGTGGGAAAAACGTTTT
Organism: Amaurobius ferox; assembly: GCA_951213105.1. NCBI lineage: Eukaryota > Metazoa > Arthropoda > Arachnida > Araneae > Amaurobiidae > Amaurobius > Amaurobius ferox. Next base: position 17,318,179 of record OX578135.1, read on the forward strand.
AAAATAAAGTCATAACGCCATTTTATCAAGTTTTGGTGCTAAGTCATAACGCCATTTTATCAAGTACAAGATTATTTCAATTTTTTTTTTTGGGGGGGGGGGGAGGGGGGACTTTCGACGCGTTATTTACACCGCCTGCTCTGAGAACTAAGGCGTTAACGCAGCCAGTAGGAAGAGATTAAATTGTCTACGTTTAGACTACGCTTCGACACCTAGTGGGCATCGAAATTGTGCAAAGTAAGACAACAAAACAGCATAGTGCAGTTTGGCTAGTCGCTAAAACCTACTGAAATGGCGAAATTTTAATTGAAAGCAATACGTTTGTGTGCTTCACAGTAGTACGGAAAATCTGCTTTCTATACACTTTCGATTTCTTAAAATATATGTTTTAAAACTTTCTGAACACGTGTTGACTATTTTTGGGGTGATGTCCGTCTGACTGTATGTATGTATGCCTGTGGTCGAATGTTTATGTACATGATAGCACAAACATTAATGGATTTTCTCGAAACTTTGTATCCGTCTTTGTTATCGAAAAATCTAGAACTAGGGAGAATTTTTGTATATTCGAGCGAAGCTTTGAAATTGATTAGAAATTTTATATTTCCCTAACATGGCAGTATAGGATAAAATTTGACATAATTATTCATAAAAATTGTTATTTATGTCTCAATGATCACGAAATGTAATTGCCTCAATCAATATTGTGAAAACTAGCAACGATACAATTTTTTGTTCGGCACGTCATTGGCATCCCAACCCCTCCACGGAGGGTACACATTGTCAAGTATGGTATCAATCGACATATATTTTAAAGTTTTTAAAGTGACAGGTAACACGCTATAATTGTAGTCATTTGGACACACGATATCGATTTTTTTAAAATTTTCTTGTAAAATTTGAAAAAAAAATTAAAAAAGCTACTTAAAAATGGAGTCTGGTATAAGAAAGCCGAGTTGAGCTACACTCCTGTTAATTTTCATAAGGTAACGATTTTTTCTTATACTCTTACGATTCCATTGATACCTCATATTAGTTTTTTCAGACGGGAGTTCATGCTGGGATGCGATGACATGATATACAGACACACAGGCATACATACACTCTTGAATTTTTATTAACACAGATGTAAATATATCTTACTAGTTAACCCCTCCTTTTATCGGAAACAAAGGGAACGATTTAATAAAGTCATCGCAAATCATTGCTACAATGACGGGGAAATAATTCTCGCACAAAAACCTATTTTGAAAAGCTCAGATATGTTTGCTTTTGAATACATGCTCTCCACATCACGATATCTTGTGAAATGATGCGTGAAAATGTCCTTCTATTTTTGATGCAAACTTGCTGATCACCTGACATTGCTTTCTGAGTCTCACATCCATCAGATTAAGCAGGGGAAAATTAAAATTTCGATAAGGAGATCAGCAAAATATATTTTGCGTATAGTTTATAACAAACTTGAAATCAACGTGCACATCCAGTTTTCAAATGCCACAGATGTATAGAACATATTTTATTTTCATATTTTTTTCAATTTCGCAAATTCGTGAGAAATACGGAATTTTAAAAATAATGAAGTCCATGTAGCATGTGTTGTAGTTTTCGAATATGAAATGACTTGAAAATGAATCACTCGCAAATATATTTGCGTATGAAGATAATTTTGGAATGAGTTTCTTTATCTTGCAAATAGCAGTTTTTGCCAACTTAACGTGTTTTCCAAAAAGATAAAGTATTTCTTGCATTTACTGGACGATTATAAAATTTGCTTTGATTTTGAATTAATACTATCCTATTCCTAGGCTTTAAGAAATCTAAGAGAACTTTCTCGACTAAGCATTCTGTGAAGAGTAATTATAGAGTAGACTTGTGTTAGTTTGTGAACATTAGTTATATTAATTTGTCAACTGGTTCATAGGAATAAAGTTATATTAATGTTTCCAAAATTAATAATTTGAATTTTAAACTATTATCTCTCATTTTATTGTGTGATTTAATGTTATTTTGTCCAGCAAATTCCCCAGATTTACGAAGAATTCGTCTAAATGAATATAAAATGAATACAGAAATATAAAATGTATTTCTTGTATTTACTGGATATATAATTTTCTTATTGTTTTAAGACAAATATCCCTGTGAATGAACAAAATTCCAAAAAATCCTTGTTCCATCTTTGCTAGAATGATAAAATTTAATCCAAATCCAGGCAGGAGTATACATTTAAATATATTCCACCAAAATTTTCAAAGCAGACGATGACTTTGGTTGAGGAATATATGTCTTTATAATCCTGTTTGCGGCTGTTTGGCCCTTCAGGATCTCATTTGCAGGAGGATCATTGATTGCAGTACGACATTGTCCTGTGCACTAGGACGAGCACATTTTGCAGGATGTCCCTGTCTTACTGCATGGGACAGTCCTTGCTTAAAATATCTGAACTAATCAAGGACAGTTCCCAATTGAATGCTCTGAAATAAACTACGGAAAGATTATCATAGTCGTTCAATAGAGCACGGGTATGAGTGTAAATAAACAGCCTGTGTAATGGATTGCGCAGGAACATAAGAGTAAAAGGCCTTTATTTTTGCCATAGCGCGTAATGGTAAACTGACGGTGATGGACAATAAACATTGAAACTAAACCCATAAAACTTCAAAATTCACCTTTGTGCTGAAAATAAGTTATTTAGAATACTTATAACAATATATATTTAAAGATTTCACTTGCTAAAGTGCACTTTAAGTGATTTTAAGTGGATGTACACTACTACTCATTTTTACCGTAGTCACTCGCTAGCGTTTTGAATATGTATATATTTACCAGAAAATTCTGCAGTGTATATGCGCGTGGGAAGCGAAAAGGTACATAACGAATTGTCTAAAAAAACTGGTGTATATATTTTATTGAAAGTGAATATTTTATTTTCGGGTAAATTAAAAATATCCCTCAAAATAGATATAGATATATTTTACTAAAATTAAAGGTAACCCATTGTACATTTCTAAGTATACATTTTTAATGTAGAAATAATGAAAATTTCCATATTACTAAGCATACAAGTTGGAAACGTAAAGGCAAAATTGCCTGTGTGACAAGTGTCCATACTCTATTGCTTACAAATCGAACATGAATATACTTTCCAGCTTATTGTTCAACGATCTATGTTTTGGATAAAGTGGCAAAGTAACAGTTGATTGAAGTGGAGATCAACTCTTCCAGTGAAGAGGTTTTGCCACGCGTCACTTCAATGGTGGCAATCCCTATTGTTTATTCCGGTATTTATAGGAGGTTGCATTGGATGGGGAAAAGCTCCATTATACTATTGAACACCTTAGTTTTGAGGCAATAAACAGTGCTATCAATTATATCTGTTTCTGAACCAGATTTCGAAGAAATGTATTAAGCATTTTCTGAGGCAATCTCTGTTAGAAGATAATACCATATTCCTCCATATAAGACGGCAAAAATAATGAGATCTAGTAAGTTTTTTAAAATGATTTCTTTTGATACGAAGGCATGTAATATCAATTTAATATTTGTTAGATATATATAAATATCGGAAATTTTTTTAGCTCAAATCACGTATTTTTAAGATTTTGTCGTTTTCAGTATAAAAGAATAGAAAGTATTAATATACTAGGATGAAATTTTCAATTAGTTATGAAAATACATAACATTTCAACAAAACAAAAATATAATTTAGTAAAACGCATTGTTTTTTAACTTAATTTTAAAGTATTTTCAAGTTTTATTTTCATTTATTTATTTTTTAATTTTGGGAATTTCGTCAAAACAGAAAATATTCATCTATATAATTCAAGTTTAACACGCCAGTTTAGTTTTCAGTTTAACCAGTATTACCTCACAATTTTTCTGCGTTACACCTAAGAGTTTCACTATTTAAACTCTCTTATACAATGAGAACACGAGTTATTATGACTACCTGGTAAAACGTCTTCTTTTGTAACTCATAACAAAAAACAAAAAAAATCATAATCTCACAAAGTTTTAAAGTGAGAACAAACAATATGTCAATGTTTGTGTTAGATGCATGATAAGCAATCGTCGATGTTAGATAAAGGGTTGTTAATTGAATATCCTGAATTTAATAGGGATTATTTAACAATATATTTTTAATATAAAATTGATTACTTACCCAATCCTCTATAAAACATACAGGAGATAATAATAATATGAGAAAGCGACATTGTTTTATTTAATCCACATAGATTATGTTCTTTCTGTTTTAAAAAAATTATACTCAATACAAATGATTTCACAGCCATTTATTCTTGTTATCTGAGTCAATTAATTTTCTTTAAAAGAAACAGAGTATCCTCTGGGTGATTTCACATAAAGTTAATGAAAATGGTTTGTTTTATAAGTTGTCAAATTAAATAAAGAGATAAGGCTCTCGCTTAGCGCGATAAAACTCGTAAATATGTAACAGATTGTATTTTCCCGTTCATTCAGGAAAGTAGAAAAAATTTAACCATAACTGAAAGACACTTTGCAGAGATAAATAAGAAAGTACAAAGGAGAAGTGTAAAAGGAAAGTGAAAATTCTGTGTTTTATGAAAGCAGTAGGGATGGTGAAATGTATATTAATCCGCGCTTAAAAACAATGTAAAGATTAACAATTTCTATTCTCGACTTCTTATTTTTCAAGCACTGTCTTCCCCGAAGAAAAAAAAGACTAAATTTAAATAGCAGCCGCGCAGTAGATGGTGCTGACAACCAGGTTAAAAAAGGGTGAAGTGCGAAGGAGGATGACGGTAAGAGATGGTACGAGTTGATGCGCGGAGCGTGGCGTGAGTGGATGCAGACGATGGTAGAAAAGGTGAACAGTGTACATTCTGATTTGTTATTTGTAAATTACGTTAATGGCGCTTATTTTATGATTTCTACAATTTAAGAATAAACTTGTTGTTTTTATCAAAAGATACCGACGTGTTCATTCCGACACCTTTACAACGATACAAAATTACAAATCTCCTGTCAAATGACAGTCAATCTTGTCCCTTTGTTGACCATCCCCCGATAGGATATTGAATATCGACCCCACCTGTCATGATGATCCAAATCGTGATTTTGGATTTACTGCCAGATTGTTGACATCATGATTTGTTGATCCGTTTCCTTCATTCTGTCTCATAATTCATACATACTGCACAGTCTCATTGATAAATTGTGCAATAGAATTGCGCTCATAGTGCAGCGACCTACATAATATTGGATTTAAAAATTTTTTTGGGGGGGGTTACTCTAATACTTACTTCAGGGCCGTCTACAACATCTTAAATTATGTTCAGTAGGGAAGCAACGAAATTCATTCAATCCACATGACCGTTACTATTAAATTGCGGGTGTATTTTATGTGTGTGTGTGTGTCGCTGTACGGCTTTTTGTGCAATAGAATTTGCTTAACTCGAACTCGTGGAATAGAGTTGATATTTGACGTTTTCCTTAAAATCTGTAAATACGCCATTTCCATCATTTTCCAACTCTTACCATAAGCAAGAAAAATTCATAACCCTCGCTCCGTGAGTGGAAAAATTATATTAGTACTTCCCAGGGTCTATATTGAAATTCAAAATCCAAATCCAAATTTAATTGTGTGTTTGAATGCGCGTGTGTGTCTGAGTGTGAGTGTGTGTGTGTGTCTGAGTGCATGTGTTCGTGTGTGTCTGTCTGTGTGTGCGTGTGCATGTGTGTGTGTGCGCGCGTGCGTGTGTGTGTGTGCGTGTGTCTAATCGCAATTACCGCACTACATTATTTTCGACACGCTTCATTCGTTCGTAAGATATCGCATCCATAAACTCACGGGCGCACGCACGCCAACACAACATGCACACACTAACGTACAAACGCACACTTATATACACACAAACACATACTGATATACATACAGACATCACCTCAAACTTGTTAAATTCAAGTTCAGGAATAACTGACACGCACTTTTCGTTACATTATACTGTATATATAGGAAAAATACAATAAAAATTCCTAACTTTAATTATGGACAGCCATTTGGCGAACCGTGAAATAACGCTTAATGTACTTTATTCCCTTCACGTTATCTTCAATTTGCAATATTTCATACACAAAAATGATTTCGAAAGTACCTTCCTAAAAGCCCTCTTGTGACCCTTTATTGACTCAGAATCTCTTTCAAGGCCTAACAAACGGTAGCTACAGGGAACAATAATAAATATCAAGAGTTTTAATGAAACTTGTGGGGAGAATAAAACACGTAATTTCAAGATTAATCGCCTACTTTACACACTCGTGGTCTCATATTGCGAAAATTGAGTGCCTTTTTCTTTTTACCTTCTGCTTTAGTCATAAATTACTTCCTATCTTTTGAAGTAGTAAGCGGTTAACATTGAATAAAGTGGTTTAATATTTTAAACCACTTTATAAATATAATCTGCTTTTATTTGTGCAAGGAAATATTTCATTTTAGTCTAATATTTAATAATAGAATGTATTCATTACATTTAATAGTTGTAATTATATTTCTACTTAATAAAACATGTTTCTTATAACTTTCCTGAAATGCATAGTCTACTTTCCTTAAATATACAGCTTACTTTTCTTAAATACATAGCTTAATTTCCTTATATATATAGCTTACTTTCCTTAAATACATAGCCTACTTTCCTTATATACATAGCTTACTTTCCTTAAATACATAGACCACTTTCCTTAAATATTCCGAATCCACTTCGACAATAAGAATTTGCAATTTTGTCCCAGTAGCTCAACGGTAGAGAGTCGGCTGGTCAGTTCGGAGATCCAAGGTTCGATTCCCGGTTAGGGCAGCAAAGTTTTTCACAATGGCGCCCACACGAATTAACCCTGTAGGTTAGTACAAAGATGTCGGAGGTATGAAATAGACCTTAGTACGACTAGCATGGATTTAGTGAACTCTGTGATATTGAACACTGATTTCAAATTAAGAGGACAACGACCACTCAGGATACTAACCTGTGTAAAAACAGTAGTATCAGGAGGCTAACAGTAGTATCAGGACGTAAAAAAATAGCAAGAGGTAGTCAGTCAGATCGGCAGTTGCACGCCAATCTGACATTAGAGAGTGGAGAATGTGGAATCTACTTCGACAATAAGAGCTTGCAATTTCGTCCCAGTAGCTCAACGGTAGGGCATTGACTGGCCAGTTCGGAGATCCAGAGTTCGATTCCTGGTTGGGGCAAAAGGGTTCTTTAGAAATACATAACCTACTTTCCTTAAATACATAACCTACTTTCCTTAAATACATAGCCTACTTTCCTTAAATACATAGCCTGCTTTCCTTAAATACATAGACTACTTTCCTTAAATACGTAGCCTACTTTCTTTAAAGACATAGTTTACTTTCCTTAAATACATAGCCTACTTTCCTGAAATACATAGCCTACTTTCCTTAAATACATAGCTTACTTTCCTTAAATACATAGCCTACTTTCCATAAATACATAGCATTCCTTAAATATGCATCAATGTGATTATTTAAATAGCATTTCAAACGTTAATAAGATTTGTAAACAAAAAAAGAGTATATGTCGATTTGGTACTTTGTGTTTTATGTACTATTAAGAAAAATGCTACCAATTTAAAAAAAAAAATTTTAACTAAGAATTTTTTTCTATCTATTTGGATCCAATGGAGAACTGCAATTTAATTAAGGAATTTATTTATATTTCTTGTAATTCATATGTAGAATGAAAAGAAAATAAAGTTAAAATATATCGCGTAGTTCGCTGATTTTCAAGACATGTACACATTATTTGGGTCTTTTGAATTAAAAACGCAAAATCATTAGTTGCAAAAAACTAAATTACTTTTGCATCAGCCCTATTCTCAGTGGTTTATGATCCAACATGTCAGTTAATTGCTTTAAAAATCTTTAGAATTTTGATGTATAGAAGAGAGGAAATAAAGCTACACGAAACAAACAAAACAATTAATTATTTTCAGGATATCCTTTTTCGGTTGCAAAAAATCCTGAAAAGTTAAAATATTTTTTTTTAATTTTAATAATATAAAAATTATGTTGCAAATGTGCAAATTATATTAGTCAGAAAATTGTTGTTGGATTGGAACTAATATAAATTTCTTATTATTGTTCAATATTAAATGAATGTGAATGAAGTGAGAAATATTTCATCGTTCGAAATTTTTCACTTTTAAAATATTTACAAACTAACGTACAGTTTGTTCGTGGAATTAATTGTCATTTTTACTTGTATATAGTTTCATTTTACTTACATACATATATAAAGTCGCATAATTTACATATTTTTCTTGGATCTAACAAATCTCTCTCAATTTTCCTTGTTTAAGCTATTTACAATTTAGAATGTAAAAAATAAATATTAATTTTGAATCATATACATTTCTTTTACATTGAAAAATACGATGCCTGAAAATTTCCACTTGTTTGGAATCTTTCAAAATTCCCTTCCCTAAGACGACAAATATATCCTGTTTACTCCCGGGAATAAACAGGATATTTTTCTTGTCTTTGCAACTCTAGACAATCCTGAGAAATATGTATATGTTTCAGGAAATTATTTGAGCCGGAAATGGAAAATTTTTAGTGAACCGCCCTACTTTATCCAGAATTTGATAAATCTATATAAGTTATCGTCAATGCTCTATTTATAGCAAAGTAGAATGTATGCCCGTCATAAGACGAAATTTAAAATTTGCAAAATATCAGTCATCATCAGAGTTCCATCGATAGCAGAACCTGAGAAATAGATGTTTCAAGTAAAAATGTTTCTTAACAATAGAACGACGGATGTTTTGAACTACCTAGAACAACGGGCAGCGATCAATTTGACCGCCATAGAAAACATCTGATGTGGGCAACACATGACTTTCCTTATATAATGCAATGAATTTACTACTTTTACAGCTAAAAAAAACTTTATTCTTATAGTAGATACTTATTCTTTCCAAGATATTTAATTTTCTTCAATTTGTCGTCATTTTTATTGATTTAGCGTCATTTTTATCAATTTGGCGAGTTTTTTGTTAATTTGGCAACAATTAAAAATATCGCCAAGTTGGCGACATTCCTCCAAATTCGTCGCCAAAATCTCGCCAAGCGTTATGGACGGAGAAAAGAGTTATTCTTACAGCAGATAAATGACTACTGGCGTTCAAATACAAAAGTATTACTCAAAGTATCTTTTTCATGAACGGAACGAGCTGCATCCGCGAGAATGATGTCACTCAATTTATCGCATGGTATACATATGAAAAGTGAACATGTTTCTCAATAGGAAATATTTTTATTTTTTATTTTATATAACGTTTTGATATTTTTTTAAAAAATGTGTAATATCTCGAGAACGGTTGATGTTAGCGTTCTAAAATTTATGCTTATCGTTTTCTAATGAAAAATTACATAAGAAATGTCTATTTACGTAACTTTATTAGCGGTTTTGATTTTTTGACGTTTTTTTCAAAATTTCATTTGAAAATTTAAGGGGGTTCTGAACATTCGATTGTGTATAAAAACAATAGGCTTCCAGTGTTTACGGATTGTGATTTTTGTACTAAATTTCGTTCGAATCGGTCCATTCGTTCGTCAGTGATCGTCTCCACAGACTCACTGACACACACACACACACACAGGCACAGACACCACTTTAAAAATGTTCGATTCGTGATCAGGGATGCTTGAAACGTGCTCTCCCGTCGAAAACTCGAATTCGAATTTTAGACCCCGTCACAATACTTTCCTTATACATTATGTATATAAGGAAAGTAAGCTGACGCTGAATATAAGGAAAGAGCTGACGCTGTACTCTGCAATTTCATTTTACAAGAAACTACAAAATCTGCATCACTATCACCGCCGTTATCGCTGTAATTATCTCTAAATTGCTGCAAAAGTGCTAAACACTCATCAGTAGTCAGTCGCTTCCCACGAAACATCGCGATAAAATTTTATGCAATAATTTAATCCAGAACGGGCACAATTATTGTTCGTTCTTGAAACACGCCGAATAATGCTAAAAAGCTGATGCAATAGTTCTTACGGCTTACAGTAGCGCAACGCCGCAGTCAGATTGTATCATCGTGTGAAATCTCTCAAGCGGTCATTTTAACCGCTGCTGTCGTTCTAGGAAGATCGTTGATTTGTTCTCTTATTATAAAACCTAGAATCATTTCTTCTGTGTTTTCAATAACTTTTAAAAAATAAGAAAAGTCATAAAATTTCAATGGGCTGGAATTAGTCATTTTGGAAGAATCGTTTCTGAAAGTAGTTATGCTGTCAACATAACCGTTTCTGTCGTTTCTAGTGTTGTAAACGATAGTATGGCGAAATTTTGACACCAGCAAGAAAATTTATTTCTTAGCTAAATAAAATATTTTAAATAAAAATATAAAGCATTTCACATGATTGTTACATAACAAAAATGCAACTTTATATATTACAAAAATATTTATACCAGTTTAACTATACATGAAAATATAAAGAAAAAACGCCCTCTCATTTTTAAAAGTAATATACAACAAAAACTTAATTATTCAAGTGAAAATCTTTATGAAAAAAAATAAGTATTTCAGCAAAGAAATATTCTAAGAATTCATCTAAGTCCGGAAATTGAGCTAGCACAAAGCATTGAAATTTTTTCCTGACTTTAACTTTCACATCCACAAGCAAACTGGCAATTCATTTTAGAAATGTCATAACGTCGTGTTCTTGGGGACTTTGTCTGATGGATCATTTCCTACGTGTTCAGCATAAGAAGTCATTTCAAAATATGTGAAAGTCAAAGAAAACTTGCGTTGTCAATTATGCATCGCGATTATTTCTTATTGCACAGAAAATTATTTGAGTGTAGTTCAACTCGACTTTCTCGTACTAGAGTCTATTTTTAAGTATATTGGACTTTTTACTTTCCTTTGCAATACGTGGTAATGTATAAGGAAAGTATTGGAATCGTGCCGAAAATCGCAACTCGAAATTTTGGCGAATCTATACCTTTTGGGACCTCTAGAAGACGAAAAAACTATTTTTAGCGTGACGTCTGTGTGTGTGTGTGCCTGTGTGTGTGTATGTGTCTGTGTGTTAGTCTGTCTGTGCAATGTATGTATCCACTCTAACTTAAAAACCAATCGGCCAGATTTCATAAAATTTTACACGTAAGTCAATTGTGTGTGACCCTAGTACTGATTAGATTTTGGTACGGTTCGGGATGAAAAAAACAGCTTTTTTTACGAAATAGCCCGCAAAAATCTCATATATCCACTCTAGCTAAAAAGCTAATTGACCCAATTTCATAAAATTTGGTAGGTATGCCACTTGTGGGATACCCTGGTGCTGATTAGATTTTAGTACGATTTCAAAAAGAAAAACCTGCCTTTTTTGCGAATTGACCCGAAAAAATCTGAAATAAGAGACTACGTATGCTCAAATATATCAATTAAATGCTTGTTTTATACGTAAGTTCTGATGAGGAAAATAATAAGACCAACTTCATTACTCTAGAACTAACCGTTCTCGAGATATTGTGAATTTTTCACATTTTTGTTACTCTGTCTTTGAAAAACTGTCCAGTTTCAAAATAAAAACAAAATTTAAATTAAAAGTGCAAATTCGGTGCCATTTTGTGCAATTAAACTCAATTTAATAAATTATTAAAAGAATAAAGAGAAAATGAATTGGAGTCTGAAGGGAAAGTCATGTGTTGCCCAAGTCAGATTTTTTTTTTCTCTTGCAATTTTGTAATTTTGAAAGAAACATTTTGAAAAATCCGGATGATCTCCATTGCAACATGCTAACTTTCAAACACTAGAAAATTAACCTTTCAATTGATCCCTTTTGATATGGGCAACTTTTCCCCACCCCCCGAGGGGGTCTAATGACATCACTATCCCAAAAGTTGCATCGCGGCTGTTTTTCACTACAATTATTGAAACTGTTAAGTTTTAAAATCATTGAAACTTCAAAAACTAATATATTTCATTATTTAAAGAATAATTCCAACGACACCATCAGCAGATTTATCTTGTTTGATAATTTTGACCATTTTAAGAATAATCACATTGCAAGACAAAATCTAGCACTGTAAACCCCACCTTCGGAAGAGGGTCATACTGTTACCCTTCAAAGACTTCGCCACGCCTATAACACATACATAACCATGTTATTTAAATATAAAAATTACAACAAAATTCTGTAAAGAACCTTGCTGCTCCAACCGGGAATCGAACCCTGGATCTCCGAACTGGCCAACCGACGCTCTACCGTTGAGCTACTGGGACGAAATTGCAAGCTCTTATCGTCGAAGTGGACTCTGCATTCTCCATCCTCTAATGTCAGATTGGCGGGCTACTGACAATCTGACTGACAGTCTCTTGCCATTTTTACTTCAGGTTAGCCTCCTGCTATTACTATTTTTACCCAGATTTGTATCCCGTGTGGCAGTTATTCTCTAAATTTGAAGTCGGCGCTCAATCTTCCAGAGTCCACTGAATCCAATCTGTACTAGTCGTACTAGGGTCACTTTCAGATCTCCGATATCTTTACACTAACCTACAGAGTTGATTTACTAGGGCGACACTGTAAAGAATTTTGATACCTCAACCGGGAACCGAATCCTGTATCTCCAAACTGCCCAGCCGACGTACCACCGTTGAGCTACTGGGACGAAATTGCAAGCTCTTATTGTCGAAATGGATTCTGAAACCTTGAGTTATAGTATTAGTGTTATTATTTTCGTCCTTAAAAATTACGTCTGAAACAGGCATTTAATTGATACATTTAAGAATGCATAGTCTTTTACTTTAAATTTTAACGATTTTTTTTCTGGTCATTTCGTAGAAAAAGACAGGTTCATTTTTTGTTCGAATCATACCAAAACCTAATCTGCACTAGGATCACACACAAGTGACTAATCTACTGAATAATTTTATAACATTTAAACAATTAGGTTTTCAACTAGATTTGTTACATACAATTTTTGAGGAGCCATCTCTAAAAAAAATGGGCAAATCCTTTTTTATTTTTTCAAATCGTACCGAAATCTAATATGCACCCACAAGTGACTTGTCTACCAAATTTAGTGAAGTTTGGTCCATTAGTTTTTCAACTAGAGTGGATACATACATTGCACAGACACACACACAGATGTCACGCTAAAAAATGGTTTTCCGGACTCTAAAGTGCTCGAAATTCGAGTTGCGATTTTCGACACGATTTCAATACTTTCCCTATACATTGCCATGTATAGTAACCTTGTATAATTATGTCAAATTCTATTCTATGCTGCCATGTTAAGAAAATATAAAATTTCGAATGAAATTTACAAAAATTTTTGCTCGAATTGCAGAAAAGACCATCCAGTTCTAGAATTTTGGTTAACAAAGCCGGATATAAAGTTTCGTGAAGATCCATCGATATTTGTAACAGTCATCGTGTACACAAGAAATCAATCACAGAGAAACAGACGGTCAACACTCAACAGTCAAAACGAATTCAGGAGGTCCTAAAACATGGCAAAGATCTAGAATTCGAAAATGTTCGCGAAAACAATATTTTATACTATATTGAATAGTAGCAGAAAGTAAAAACCAACAGTGTCTTTAATTCACTGAAGCTCTTGGATAGTTAAGTTTATTAAAGTCTCAATTCGCTTATAAGAAAAGCGTGTTATGCCAAGTGATAATACAGTTTTTAATTAAGTGCTAATTGTGGTGCACATAGAAAAATAATCGTAAAAGTTGGGATTCTAAATTATTAAATTCTTCTAAATAACTGACATGGCCGTAAATTCGTATTAGTGGAACTCATTATTAAATTAAACATTGCGTTGTTTGCCGCTATTAAAACCCACCAATTATTTTCTTTAGCGTGAATTCTGTAAATGAATATTAATTAACATAATACTAAATTTATTGCATCATTTTAACTTTAACAATAAATCATTTATTAACAATATAAAATAGAGTGGATACATACATTGCACAGACACACAAAGATGTCACGCTAAAAAATGGTTTTCCGGATTCTAAAGTGCTCGAAATTCGAGTTGCGATTTTCGACACGATTCCAATACTTTCCTATGCATTGCAATGTATAGTAACCTTGTATAATTATGTCAAATTCTATTCTATGCTGCCATGTTTAGAAAATATAAAATTTGGAATAAAATTTACAAAAGTTTTCGCTCGAATTATTAAATTAAACATTAAATTAAACATTGCGTTGTTTGCCGCTACTAAAACCTACCAATTATTTTCTTTAGCGTGAATTCTGTAAAGGAATATTAATTAACATAATACTAAATTGATTGCACCATTTTAACTTTAACAATAAATCATTTATTAACAATATAAAATACTTATTACTCAATTACAACAATATGCATATTTATTTGCGAAGGATTGAACAAAATGTTAGAGATTTGCAGTGTGAGACCAGATCGCTATTTGTTATCGAAATAATCTAAGACCTGCTACCATATTTAATAAGCACATACCTGACCACAATGCTTGTTTCCTTATGCACTGATTTTTGCACATTTTGTTGAAGTCTCCTTGGACTCTGACTGTCATCGAATTGAATGTAAGGACCTTTCGCCGGCTATCTCCGAGGCATTGTGTCGAAGTCGTTCTCCATATTCGTTCTATATATCTAGTCGCTCTGTATCTCCTTTCTTATATCATTCTGTTCGCTCTACATATCTAGTCCTTCTCTATCGGTTCTCTAAGTATTGTACTCTAAAGGCGTTCTATATCTCCGTTCTATATCTTTCTTTTCGTTCTACATATCTAGTCGTTCTCTAAATTCATTCTTATGTCATTCTTAAGTCTGTTCTCTGTAAGTATCGTCGTTCTATATATTCGTTCTGTCTTACGTTGTGGCTCTTTAGCCTCAGGTCTGACACTCCTCTTTTGCTCCTATTGGCCACCTTCATGGCGAAGCCACAAGCAACTTCTCCATTGGTCAGCCTCGTTATCCAATGTCGTTACTTCACATTTTCTTAAGAGTCATTTGACTCTCCTCCCCCCCTCCTCTGTCTTGACGCCCCTAAATTAATGGTTTTATCTGACCTTTGGGTCAGCATGCTGTAGACTTTGGCGTCATTGAGACTGAATGTATTGTCTGATTACTTATTAATTACCTTACTTATTAATTACCTTACTACAAATACTTCATTTAAAAAAAATATGATGTGGGCAACACATGCCTCTCCCTACAAACTTTAGTTTATTTTTCCTCTCATAATCCATTTAATCGAATTTAATTGCCTAAAATTGCACGTTACTTACTTTTCATTGTATCCACTTTGCAATTTTAATACGCCTTCTTTTCATTAGACAAATTTATGCATTTTAAAAAGTTGTCATTCTTCCAAAGTTCCAAAAAACTTTAACTTCTCGAGAACGTTTGATCTCGAGTCATTGGGGTTAGGATTTTTTATTTTGTTTTGTTTTGTGGTTAAAAGTTACGAAGAAAACGAGTATTTAAATAATATATTGAAGCATATTTAAACTTTTATTTCGAATTATGAAAATATTCACCGGCCATTTTGCAAAAAATTGAACCGTAATTCGAAATCGTACCAAAATCTAATCAGCACCAATGTAACACACAAACGACTTACATACTAAATTTTAAGAAATTTAATCGAATAGTTTTTTATCTGTAATGGAAAATATCGCCAGCTTATTATAATTCTAGAAACCTTAATATCTCGAAATTTTGAATTTACTCATTTTGTCGTTAAAAATGATTTATAAGAACAAGTATTTAATATACATTTTAGTATGCATAATCTTATATTTTATATTTTAGCAAATTTTGCTGTTCATTTTGCCAAAAAACTGTCATGCTCTGTTTTTTCGAATCGTACCCAAAATGTACTTAGCTCCAGGGCAACTCGAATGTGCGACATTTTGTCCAGTAGTTTTTGAACTAGAGTGAATTAAACAGGCAAACACATAGTTACATACAAACGTCACATTAATTTTTATTTTTCATTTTATCGCCTGAATCATGGTGGCGAGCGGCAATGTCGCAAAACCACTATCCACGGGTAGTGATGTGGGATGGTTAATTAATTAACCCAATAATTATGGAGTTAATTAACCCGTTAATTAATGGAGGATATCTACCGCTATCCACTTCTTGTGCTCGACTTTCTGAGAGTCAATGGACTTATGGATCTCGTCTGACTTCGTCAGACATTGGAAGATGCCAGCAGATGCAATGTTTCTGTCGGTGATTTCCATGGACGCCAATGCCTGCAAAGGGAGATTGAACTGTTTGGGATAGGGTATGTCAAATACCTGTCTTTTTGGGAGGTTCTTCGTGTGGGATGGACGCTGTCCCACCCGTAAGCAAAAGGTTAAGAACATGAAAATTGCAGTCACTGGAAGCACTTTTGAGAAACAGAAGGGAAAAATTATGTACAAGCAGCCATTCATATGACGTGGATCTAAAGTTGCCATGTAAGGACTATTGGTTCAGGGTTGCCAGATTTAGTGATGTATCGCCAATTTGTCGATTTTTAAAGTATTCGAGAACCCTCTCGAAATAACGAACATTCTTCGAGATACGAGACTCTTCTGAAAGTTTCCACTGAGAGTCAAAGGAGACCTCGCTTGGTTGGATCCATTGAAGTGATACAAGCTACATTGAGTTGTCAATTACGTCAATGTTTCGAGAATAGGAGCTGCTGCTTTGTAATAGGAGATGCTTCAATGTTTTGGCAATAATATCGTCGGTTTTGTGAAATGAATGAAGCATTTAATGGCTATTTTACTGTATCTGAAAGTAGTTCAGTAAACTTATGCTATAGCTATCGAGCTAGCTGTTTGCTGAATATTTTTCTCGTTTCGCTGTGCTTGGGAATAAGCGTATTAGTTACCCAGAAAATTTGGACCTTGAATCCTGAGAGTACGCCCACGATCCCAGAGAATACGTCGTAATTTTATATTCTAAAAAAAAGTCATAAACAAATTACTGTTGAAAAATACTTTCCTTAATCCTCAAAGTAATAATCGAAATGTAAATGGCTGATCTTTGGTCTTACCTATTACACATTACGATTATTAGTTTCAAAAAGCAATCACAAGCTATGCAATATTATTTTACCTTTCTTTTAATCATGCTCTTAACAAGAAATCAACAAATCAACTGGAAGTTAATTAACTTCCGCGACTTCCCCCCAGTTCTTACCGGATTTTGTTATAATTTCTGATTAGAAACTTCTTTCAGACACAGGCGTAATTCACATTTCCATTTTGAAACTTCATTTGCAACTGCACAAATTTATTTTGGGTCTGGCTTCATAATTATTGTCTGAAGACAAAACTTACCTATGAAAACAATGGAAATACTGATTAAGTAAAAAGTAATTCAGTGCTGTGGGGACCCATATTTATTAACTAATTTCCAAAACACAAATGAATAACAAGTATTTTGCATAAAACGAGTAATTATAAAACAAGATAGATCAATCATGCATAAAGCATTGATTATAAAACACTTTCCAACTTCAATGCAATTTTATTTAAACATCTCTAAAATGCGACACATTCCTCGGTAATATTTTTAAAATTATCACAATACTACACTAATTTATTATATTTGAGAACTTAAAACTTCATCGAAAAAAATGAACTTCATTCAAATGAAGGCATTGAAATATAAATTGCCATGTTTAAACATCTCTAAAATGCGATACATTCCTCGGTAATATTTTAAAAATTATCATAATCTGCAGTCATTTATTATATTTGAAAACTTCATCGAAAACAAATGAACTTTATTCAAATGACGTCATCGAAATATAAATCGCCTCTATATAAAAGCAGCATTTCATTCATAAACATTTTTCCAATCTTTTCATTCATCACATTACTAAAATAATTTCTTTATTTCTTTTATTTAAAAAACTTAAAACCATGGAGATACAAGTAATTAAACTGTATTCTTAAAACTTCATCGAAAACATCGTCAGGGTTCTCTGTATAAAATCAATGAATATTTGTTTCATTCATATCAGCTATATTGCAGACTCCATGAGCTAAATAATTTTGCGTTAAAGAAATGCAGCAATTCTTATACAACTCATTCTACATCTTTTGGTGTTTACATTTTCCATCTGTGAAATTAGGCTTCGTTGTAGAAATAATCAAAGTTTGATAATCATTGAAACTCAAATATATTGTAATTGCGTTGCTTCAGTATGTAGATGCACAGATTTTAAGCAAAACTAAAGCGGTTTTTGGACGGATACAACACTAAATATGAATTAAAAAGCACTTTAAAAATCACGATTTTAATACAAGATGGATGCCATATTTTATTTTGAAGTGGTTCACGTGATCTCTTCATATCATAGGTGTAATTATTATTATAATTTTTATTTAAAAACTACAGAATATATTTTGCTGAAATTTTTTTATATATTTTATGGGATAATTGAAATATTTCCTAAAATTTTCGAAGCAATTTGTGAATTTTAAATTTGCTTAAAAAATGTTTGAAAAATTAGGTTCCATAGGGTTCAGTGTATTTCATTTTTTCAACCCGGGTTCAATCCAAAACTAAATGGGTGATATTATTCATTTATATTCCCATAGGTCCCACAGACAGTCTGAACAACAAACTAAAATTTCATTTTCATAAAGTCATTTTTACGGCAGTTATTGTGCTAACGGACAGACAGACAGACAGACAGGATGAACAAAGTCATAAGCACTTTCCAACTATGTTGTAAAGTGTTAAAAAGGGAAAAAAATATTTTATTCAAAGTACACTCTGTAGCAAAAAAATATATGCACCCATGAAAATATTAAGCGACAACTGCGACTCTCGGCATGCAAATATCCTTTTAAAATTTATGCAAATAGTCAAACAGTCAGCCCCACTAATGTTAAAGGGCTCATGCAAACGGCGGGTGTTCTCACTCACTGGCAATTAGAAATGGGTTTTCTGCTTTGTAAGTTGTGTACAAAGATGCATTTGTGACAT
Source organism: Amaurobius ferox (assembly GCA_951213105.1). Lineage (NCBI taxonomy): Eukaryota > Metazoa > Arthropoda > Arachnida > Araneae > Amaurobiidae > Amaurobius > Amaurobius ferox. The sequence continues at coordinate 17,337,197 of OX578135.1, forward strand.
ATTCGACGGCGTTACGAACAATTGTCGGATAAGGTCGCATCATTGGCCTAAAGAAAGCTGGTTGGTACGACAAACGTATCAGTTGCCATCTGGATCAGAACGATATGGTAATTGCTCGGTTCAGAGAAGTTTCAAGCAACCGTCTCAGAAACTCAGGGTGCCCCCAGACAAGCAACTACTCGAGAGGATCGTGCAGTCAGGAGAGAAGCTACGTTCACACCAATGGAGTCGCTATCAGCCATTCTAAGGCAATTACCATCCTCCATACATCCGATGTCAAATTATATTATTCGGATACGACTGGCAGAAGGTGGTATTAAGTGTCGGCGTTAATTAAGCGCCTACCACTGACCCCTCAACATAGGCAGATCCATCTGGATTAGTGCCAAGCTCGATCAGCCAAAACAGCGTCCGATTGGAGTTTAAGGATTCCCGCTTTTTTTTCTCAATTCTGATGACCCCTGCATACATATATGGAAGATAACTTGCCAGTGTTTCTATCCAAAAAAATTAACCAGCGAGCATAATTAGAAATCTTTGAAGCAAGAATTTTAAGATACAAATTATTTGTACAGGAACAGGCATAAAAAAATTCCCATAAGCAAGTAACATAACTGCTGATTGTGGGGAGACAATTTTTCACAATTTTATAAGAATTCGTATTCTTACAAGAAGATAAAATATGCACTCTTACAAGCAACATATTTCTTGTGAAAAATTTAAAATTTTTCTTAATTACTCAGAACTTGCAATGACAAAGGGCATTATTTTTGTTAGACAAGCCCCGCCCGCCTTTGACAAAAATCTACGCCCTTAGAATTTCAGTCTCTTCAATGACGTGTTGTTGTTGGTGTTGAGACCCAGACCGTCCGACCTACCAAAAAGGTGTAAGGTAACCGTTTGGACTGCCGAGAAGTGCCACCCAATTTAGACCGGAACCCAGTGGGGGATGCATCCACAGGGACCGTACCCTCCTTCCCCTACCACCAACCTCTCGGACTTACGGACGCACATGTTTAACGTGATCGTACTCTGCATGAACACGGCGGCAGTTGTGGCAGCGTGCAAATCCAGCGCGCAAACCACCGGGCTACCGCGCCCGAAATGTGCCAACAGCACGCGGTGTTCCCAGGTGGTCACCCACCCAAGTACTAACCGCGCCCGATGCTGCTTGACTTCGGTGATCTAACGAGAACCGGTGTTTTCAGCACGATAAGGCTGTTGGCATCTTCAATGACGTGTAGTGAAACTCGGAATTTTGTTTTTCTCATTTTATTAAAGAGATTGCAAAAAGTTTGAGCTAAACCTTAGAACAAACAACAGTGGATGACTTGATTGTTGTTTACAAAATGCTGCCAATATTTGGATGAACAGAATGGCTGGAATCATAGCAAAAAATGATAAGATTTCATAGATAGCTTTTATAAATATTTACAAATGTATTCATTTTATTATTCATTAATACTCATTTATTATTATTATTTAATGAATAAGTTGGCAACCCTGCTTCCCATGTTTCAACAGGGGCGAAAATGAAAAGACATAATTTACTTCATTATTAGCAAATTAAAAACATAAATTCTTGATAATTATGCGTTTCTTAAAAAAATCATATTGCTGTTTAATAAATATGAAACATCAAGTAGAGGAAAACTGGCATGTCGGATGTTTTTCTAATGAAAAACATGAAAAATACTCAAAACAATACCAGTAATAAAAATCTGATGTGGGCAGCACATGACTTTCCCTGCAGACTTATATTAACGTTCTCTATATTTTAATTAAATTTATTTCACTTTTAATTCAATTTTCGTTCTCATTTGGTAACCGGGCTTATTTTCAAAGGTGGCGTAGGGAAAGTACGAAAAACTAAAATATCTCGAGAACGGCTAATCCTAGTGTAATGGGATTGGTCTTATTCTTTTCGTCGTTAAAAATTACGTATTAAATCAGCATTTAATGGATATATTTGAGTATACCCAGTTCTTTAGTTTAGATTTGGACGATTTTTGCGGGCCATTTTGCAAAAAAAGGCAGGTCATTTTTTTCCGAATCGTACCAAAATCTAATCAGCACCAGGGTAACCCACAAGTGACTCATCTACCAAATTTTGTGAAATTCGGTCCATTAGTTTTTCAGTTAGAGTGGATACAAACTTTTGCGGGCCATTTCGCAAAAAAAGGCGGGTTCTTTTGTCCCGAATCTTACCCAAAATTAATCAGCACCAGACTCGCTCACAAGTAACTTACCTACCAAATTTTGTGAAATTCGGTACATTAGTTTTTTTGTTAGAGAGGATACAAAATCTGCACAGACAGACAGACACACAGACACACACACAAACGTCACGCTAAAAATAGTTTTTTTGTATTCTAGAGGTCTCGAAACGTGTAGATCCGTTGAAAACTCGAGTTGCGATTTTCGGCATGATTCCAATACTTTCCCTATACATTACCATGTATTGCAGGGAAAGTAAAAAAATGGCCGTTTAAACTACGTAATAATGCCATGTTACTAATATAGTACATACACTCTAAGACAAAAAAGAATCGACGTACCTCGCAAAATAATCCGATAGTAATGAAACTGCACATGCAAACCCTTTTCGACCGAATATGCAAATGATTAAAAATTCGCAGCCAATGAGGGAATAGTCGGAACTACAGCGCATTGAAACTGAGCACCATGGTGGTGTATATAAGGAGCAAACCTCTCTTTCAAAAACTAAACGTGAAGTGGATTTCGATTGCGCTTACGTACCTTGATTGTAACAATGCCTCGCAGTCGAATTCGCGGACAGTAGGAGCATATGAAGGAGTTTGAAAGAGGGCGAGCGATCGAAGAAGTGGATTTCGATTGCGCTTACGTACCTTGATTGTAACAATGCCTCGCAGTCGAATTCGCGGACAGTAGGAGCATATGAAGGAGTTTGAAAGAGGGCGAGCAATCGAACTGCACGAGACTGGATGGGCAATGCCTCGCAGTCGAATTCGCGGACAGTAGGAGCATATGAAGGAGTTTGAAAGAGGGCGAGCGATCAAACTGCATGAGACTGGATGGGCACACCGAAGAATTGCTCGGCATTTGTGTTGAAGCGATGCAGCAGTTGGACGATGTTGGCAAGAATGGGTCCGTGATGGCAAATTTCAGCCGCAAGCGGGCAGCGGATGACCTAGAGCGACGACAGAACGGGAAGATAGAGCGATTGTCAGAGCAGCTGTGACATTCGTTGCCGACATACGTTGCCGACATTCTACGACCCCTTGTATTGCCATTTCTTTCGCGACGCCCCGGACTAACTTTTCAGCAAGATAATGCCGGGCCACACGCGGCACGCCTCTCTATTGATAGTCTGCGTGCTTAAGACACACTTCCTCGGCCAGCCAGATCCCCAGATCTCTCGCCTATTAAGCACATTTGGGCTAGGATGGGGCATCACCTGCGACCATCCCAGAATGTAGACGAATTAGCTCTTCAATTGGAGGCCATTTGAAACGACATCCTTCAGAACACCATCCGGCAACTTTATGCATCAATGCCACGTCGGGTAACAGCCAGTACTAAGGCCAGAGGAGGACTAACGCCATATTGACGTGCTTACTGTGTGTAAATCTTTCAGATCAATAAATCATCCAATTGTTCTGAAATTCTAATCATTTCTTTTTCTGTACATCCAAATTAAAGTACCAAATTTTGTCTCATTTGGATAATTATTTCTTGGTGCGTCGATTTTTTTATCTTGAGAGTGTATTAACAGAAATCAGCCAAATGCATTCAGTTTCTTGGTCTCAATGATATGTAAAACAATGAACAATACTGGAACAATGATAGATAATAAATGTACGGAACTTAAAAAAAAATCCAAATCAAAAATATTTATTGCGTGAAAAAATATATTGATATTATTAACATCTATAACGAGTTCAAAATATCAACCCCTCATATACTGTATACTATCCTTATTGTTCCGGGAATTATGTTTATTTTCCATTGGGAATTCTATGAAAATCTTTAAATTCTAAGAATTGTAGCTCTAATCATGATAATTTCTAAAACTTCTACCTAGTTATATATTTCCACATAATGTATCAATGTATCTACACCTAAAATTTTATCTATAGATGCATTATTTTTTGAATAACATGTCCATACCTCACATATACATATTATATATACACACACGCGAAAGTACACGCAGGAGACGAGCATTTTTACAAAAGTGTTCGAATTAGTTTCAGAGCTTATCCATTAAATATCGAATTCTTTACTTTTCGAGAACATAATATTTTCTCTATACAGTTAGGAAGTCATGTATCATTCGAAGGTACATGAAAAATAAAACATGTCCATTGACAATAACGTGTTGATTGAATAAAATATTGATTGATTTCAGATATTTTAATTAAAACATGCATGTGTTAAACAGAATTATAAACATTGACAAACATGTTTCTCTTGATAAAAAGCAAAGTATTTTACAATATTTATCTTTATATCTACCAGTATTTTATACTAAAGTTTATTATATTAATATATTTTTACTTATCATCCACGTGCTAACCTGTAAAGTCCTTTCCCTTATTATAAATATCTTGTAACGCACACGAAGCTTTCAACTTGAATCTTAAAATCTAATCATTCAATACATAAACGGGTATTCACCTTAGGGTCTTTGTACTTTCAGTCGAAATTCAATCTAATCTCATTGAAGCAGAATAATTACTTGGAAGAAAAAATAGATTTTTTGTTTTTCTCCAATGAAATTTTAATTACGTTTTGCCAGAGGGTATTAGATAAGGTTAAAAATAGATTAAAACTTTTAAAAATAAACTCTTTTAGGAAAAAGGCTATACGGGATCTTGAGTGTAAAATTTTGAAACTGACTATTTCGCAGTTTAAGAAGATTAAAAACACTAACGTAAACATTGACAATCTGAACATAAAAATAAATACTTGTCTGTATAATAATTACCTAAAGTACTTTTGTGTTTTCAAACCCTCCAGAAACCCCCTCCCCGGTTGCCTATAATACTGAATCATTGCACACTTTCAGTATCGACCATTGGATAGAACCTAACGGAGTCGGATTTTCTATTTTCTCCATGGAAACAGAAAAAAGGTGCTTATTTTTTAAAACTTACACCATTCCGCCGGTGGCCTAAAAGGATAAATCTTTGCACACATAATATCGACTACAGGATAGAACCTTACAGAGCCACATTTTCAGTTCCCTGTAGAAGGAGAAGGTGAAGCAAATAGTTGATTTCGAAAAATCATTCCAGGCCAACCAGAAGCGCCCAAAGACTAAATATTTGATAATTATAGTATTGATCACGAAACAGAATCTAACGTGAGGAACCTGATTTTCGATTTCTCCCCCAGAAATGACAAAATAAGGGAAGGAGGGGTCTTACTGACTTTTAGTAGCGAAGCGTGATAAAATCATTTGGGAAGGCAGAAAACTAGAGACGAATATTAGCAAATAAAATTTCACGATATATATTTAAGCACGGTTACAAATAAAATAAAATATACAGTAAACTTCCGATAATCTGGCATGTTCGGGAATTCAACAGTGCCGAATTGCCGAATTATCGGATAAAATGGGGGTACAACTAAAATGGGGGTACAAAACGGAGAAAATGAATTTAAAACAACATCAGGGACAGTAAATACGCATCTTCATGACATCAATCAATGGGCATCATTATGGCATCAATCAATGGGCATCAATCAATGGGTATCAATCACGGACAAAAAAAATTTTTTTTTCGCCTACAGCGTTACACAGACTGAATTACGTTGCATAGTACATAAAAAACATTTAAACTTCAATGAATATGTTATTACAGTGGAACCCCGATTTTACGTTTCTCTATGGAACCTATATTTTCGTGGATTTGGGGCGAAATATCTCGGAATTGGCGATATTCCTCTAAATGAGTCCTCAAGTCGATAAACCGGATTCAAAAATGGCCATATTTCAACTTGTAATGTCATAACTTTAAAATTAATTCGAATTAGAAACAAAGACTCGAGATGTCTGTGTCGTCGTAAGAATTCAGCTACCCACCCCTGTACCGAATTTCAAGATTGAGATTCGATTTTCCGCCACAGATTACAGACGCAGACACGCCATCTTCTTTTATTATGTAAGATTTTCGTAACTAGTCTGATAATATTAATTCCGTAATGTATTTTCCTGCCCCAACCGGGAATCGAACTACAGATATTCGTACTGGCCCGCCGAAGCCCTACTATTAGGATACTGGGACGGAATTTCAAGATCTTATCGTCAGTCGACTAGGCATTCTCCACCCTCTAATGTCAGATGGACATGCAACTGACAATTTGACTGACCACCTCCTGCTATTTTTACTTCGGATTAGTTTCCTGTTGCTAGTTTAATCCTCACGGTGAGCTTCCTGCAAGGTCATCGACCTCCAAATTTGAAATCAATACTCAATATACAATAGTCCACTGAATCCGTGCTAATCTTACTAAGGTGACCCTAGTTAGGATCACCTCCATTAGACCTGCGGCATTTTTACACTCACCTACAGGGTTGATTTGTTCGGGCGCCATTATGAAGTACCTTGCTGTCCCAACCGAGAATTGAACCACGGATCGTCGAACTGGCCAGCCGACGCTCTACCATTGAGCTACTTATAATCGCTTATCGTCGAAGCGGACTCAGCAACTCCTTAAAACAAGATTTCCATAATACCAAAAGCAGACTTCTCAACACGACACCCCGATACAGCACGCAACAAATAATAAAATCTCAAAGTATGCTAACTCTACTATTAAAGTACTTGAAGAAAACTACGTAAGAGTTCCTTTCAGTCGTTAAATTTAAAAAAGACCAACCATCCTCGAGATAAAGTTTTTAACCTGTTTAAAGTCTAAAGCTCACGTGATGGTAGCCACAAGTGTTTCCTCTAAAAGTCCCCCACGATGGTAGGGTTGAAACTTGATCTTCAAAATATTATTAGAAACTTTCTCATCCTCTTTTCAGTGTCAAATTAGATTTTTGCAGTGTACTTTAATTCCCACAGCGAACGAAGAAAATTCTCCCTCTCAAGCCCAAGATTTTTAAATTACGCAAATCTCCGTTGGCAACCCCACGAAAGAAATACTTTAATTTAACAAGGTTATAGGCAACGGCGCAGTCACGATATCAGATTTCTCAACTTTCCAAACTTGTTTTAAATAATTACTTGCCATAATTCGCCGCCGTGTCTAATGATAAATTGCGTGTATTTGGGGACTCAAATTCTTCTAGAGAAGATAATAAAACATAAATATCTTATTTATTCCTTTTTAGGGTAAACTGGGAAAATTAACTAATACTTAGTTTAGATGGCTTAGTCGATTAAACAAAATTGGAGAAGGGGTATACTCAATTATATTAGCTGGAGTGGGACTCAACACGTCTTTTTCAAACCAGAATCTATTTTTAAATAGTTTGGGAAGTTTTTCATTTCTTTCTTTCTTTCTTTCTTTTTTCTTTTCTTTTTTTTTTTGCAAAATTTCCAAGAATGATGTCACGAACACAAAAATTGCATTGCAGCTATTTCGCACTACAACAATTGAAACTCTTAAGTTTTGAGATCAGTGAGCCACAAATAACCCATTTTATGAGTAATAATGTCAAATTTTGCCCTATGTTACCATGTATCGCTTGAATTTAAAAATTAGAAAGATCAATCATCCATAAAGCATTGATTATGAAACACTTTGCAACCCAAATGCAATTTCATTTAACCATCTAGAGATACATTCAGCGCTGACATATTTTAAATTATCACACTACTATAATAATTTATTATATTTGAAAACTTAAAACTTCGTCCAAAACAAATTAACTTTATTCAAATGACGCCATTGAAATATAAATCGTCTGGTACGCTATGTAAAAGCAATGAATAGTTCGTTCATACGCTTTTTTTCCAGTCCAGAGTTAAATAATTTTGCTTGAAAAAAATTCAGCAATTCTTGTACAACTCATCCAACAATCACTGGTTTACATTCTTCATTAAAATCAGGCTTCGTTGTAGAAATCATCGAAGTTTGATCATTTAACTTCAAAAATATTGTAATTGCATTGGCACAGAATATACATGCACAGAAAATAAAGCAGTTTTAAGACGGATGCAACACTAAATATAAATTTAAATAAAATTTTAAAATCAGGACTTTGACACTGAGAAAAAAGATGGATGCCCTGTTTTATTTTGAAGTGGGTCACGTGATCTCATCCTATTATATAGGGGTAATTACTATTTTAATTTTTATTTAAAAACTACTGAACATATTTTGCTGAATTTTTTTTATATATTTTATGGGATAATTTGAATATTTCCTAAAATATTTGAAGCAATTTGTGGATTTTAAGATTCTTAAGAAATGTTTGAAAAATTAAGTCCCATAGGGTTCAATGTATATCATTTTTTCAACCCGGGTTGAATCCATAGCTAATTGGATGCTATTATTTATTTACATCCCCATATATCGCACAGATCGTCTGAACAACATAATAAAATTCAATTTTGATAAACTCGTTTTTACAGCAGTTATCGTGCGAACGGACAGACAGACAGAATGAACAAAGTCATAAATACTTTTCAATTGTGTTTTAAATTGTTAAAAAATCCATCTAGTTTTAAAATTTTCATTAACAAAGTAGCATATAAAATGTTTCGTGAAAATCCGTTAATATTTCTTTTAGCTATCGTGTATACAAGAAATCGACCACAGACGGACGACAGAGACAAATGACACACATACAGGCAAACGTATATCACTCCAAAAATTGTTAAAATAGTTAAAACGTGTTCAGGACGTCGTAAAACCTATATTGGCCTCTAATTCTCGGAATCGAAAATTTTCTTGTAAGCTATATTTCCTCTATTCTATATTCTATTATAGAAGAAAGTAAAAATTGATTTTTATTAAGTCAACTATTAAACTCACAACTGTTACCAACTGATTTAGCTCTTTCATTATTTGCCTGATTCCAGGCAGAAAAACCGAAACCGAAGTTAATTAAAAAGAACTCGCAATTATAAATCTATTTTACATAATCACGCCAAATGTGGATCGTCTGCTCATGATAACGAAATGGGTAGTGTCGAAAACCCAGACCATCCAACTCGGCCTGGGACATGAGCAGCACTTTAGACAACCGGTAAATGGGTAGTGTTGAAGACCCAGACCGTCCGACTCATCCTAAGACATGAGCAACCAGGTAAATGGGTAGTGTTGTTGTTGTTGAGACCCAGACCGTCCGACCTACCAGAAAGGTGTGAGGTAACTGTTTGGACAGCCGGGAAGTGCCACCCAATTTAGACCGGAACCCAGAGGGGGAGGCATCCACAAGGACTATACCCTCCTTCCCCTACCACCAAGTAAATGGGTAGTGTGGAAAACCCAGGCCGTCCGACTCATTCAGAGGACTTGAGCAACTATTTGGACTTCCGGGCGTAAATGGGTAGTGTGTAAAATTTTTAAAGAAATAAGTGAAAATTGTACGAAAATTGAAACATGTAAATCCCCTCGCCCCATTCAGTAGCACATACGAGGCCCAGCTGAGGGTCATCATCAGAGGTGACCATGAAACGGTGACTTGAGGGTCACCATTTCATGTCACCATTGTGACATGAAACGCCAGGTTTCGCAACGGTGTCTCCCCTCCAGCCTATACGGCGCCTAGCGCAACAAAGTATGAGCATCAATCTTCAATAAAGACAACATATCTATATTTGGTACGTAACAAAAGAGCAGCAAAACAGAGTTAAACCAGACACAATTTTTTAAGAAAATTTTGGAAGAGAGTCATCCCCTGACCTCCCTCTAACAAATGGGCAACCATCTTGTATATTATAATCGCGAAATTACCAGAAAAGAATTTTAAGTTTTAAATATGAGATTCTAGCTTTATTATAAGCATTCCCTGAAAAAAAATACCACGGTGTTCCAATGATAAATTCGTATTTTACATGTTTGCTCAAAATTAAAATTAAAAGTAAAATATACATTTTACAGCTACGTTCTTCATTTGTCATCGTGGAGTGTTAAGTCTTGCCTCTACAAATGGTGTTTTGCAAAATACACCATGTTAGAGTTTCTGCTGTTAAATAATGCTGATGCTTGTCAAAAGTCCTTTAAATAATCATCGAATCCCTAATCAATTATTTTCTTCGTACCAAATCTGATACCTTTATCAGTCTCTTATTTTTAGGTTTTCATACTAAGTAGTAATTACTAGAGGCATGAGTTTATTTACTGAAAGGAATTTTGGTACAAATATTGGTTGTTATTGTGTGATTAATAATTTCTGTAAACTTGCAGCTTTCCTGATAATCTTGATGTTTTTTATTCATCAGAAATTGCTTTTAAAAATCATTTGTTGTAAATATTTTATATTTTAATGTATTCATTCATATGCAAATGCTTTTAAAACTCATTTGTTGTCAATAGTTTGTATTTTAATATATTTTATTATATTTTAATCTGTATTTTGTATTGTATTTTATCTTGCACGCTGTTACTGGGACTTTGTCCTATAGCTTGCATTCTTTTAAATACATAAAAATAAATAAATAAATAAACATATCGTATAGATAAAGTATTGTTTTCGAGTAAAATTTTCGATTCCAAAATTCTGTTGCCAGTATATATTTTAGGGCCTCCTGAACACGTTTTGAATATTTTTGGAGTGATGTTCGTCTGTCTGTATGTCTGTACGTATATATGTCTGTGGTCGATTTTGTGTGTCCACAATAGCTGCCACAAACACTAATGGATATCCACAAAATTTTATATCCAACTTTGTTATCGAAAAGCCTATAACTAGATAGAATTTTTTTGAAATTCGAGCGAAAACTTCGAAATGCATTCGAAATTATATTTTTTTTAACATGGTAGATAGGATAAAATGTGACATAATCCTGCATAAAAGGGGTTATTTATGCCACAATGATTACGAGGCTTAATAGTTTCAATCCTTACTGTGAAAAACAGTCGCGATACAATTTTAGTGTTGGCGACGTCATTAGCCCCCCTCGAAGGGGAGCAAGTTGCCCCCACTGGGATACTTATCGCAAGGGGTAATCAAGTATAGCATTGATCGACATATTTTTCAAGATGGGTAACGCGGGTTTGATGAACGCACGGGCCTCCTGAGCCGCGCCACTGGGCCCCCAAATTTTAGGAGCCCCTAAATGTTATATATATTAAAGCATTTTAATCAGAGATAATTATTTATTTAATTATTTGAATAATATAAACTGGTAATGTTAGTTTTTATTTCAAATTTTGAAAATATGTTAATAGTTTTAAATATTATACATTAATTTAAAATTTTACTTTTAAATAAAATGTTCTGCATGCACAGAAGTACCTTCGGGACAGTGGTCCTAAACTTCCGAATTTGCTTAGTGATGGTGTTTTTTCATGTATTTAGTATACCGTGAGTGTATGGGGTCCCCCAATTAACAACAGGTCGTGGGCCCCACATTATCTAAACCAGGCCCTGTGGGTGACACGCTATAATTGTAATTATTGTGACCAACGATACCGATTTTTCAACATTTTATTTGTAAAATTTGAAAAAAAACTACTTTAAAATGTATTCTAGCGTGATAAATTCGAGTTGAACTATACTCCAATTATTATTATTTTTTTCATAATTCGTACGGATCAAACTCATGCGTCGGAAGACGGGCAAACAAGACACATCACAATCCTATAATCCTCTCAAAATTGAAAGGAGAGAGAACGGACTTACAAGCATTTATAACTGTTTTTAAAGAAAGAAAAAAAATATTTATCTGTAGAAAAAGGCATGACCTACATCAATTAGATTTTTATTAATGTTTTCACACAATTTTTTTTTAGGTAAGGGATGTGGTTGGGTACTTCATATTTATTAAGCCCCGAATAGAAAGAAATCAAATACTTCGTGTTCAAATAATGATGGGTTCTATTTGTAAACATTTTATGTTTAAATTTTTGTATTCGTTTAACCTGTTTAGAATAAAAATGAATTGAAACAATGCACTTAAATTAAACTCTTGCAGAGTCCACATCAAATATATGAGACTGCAATTTTGTGCTAGTAGCTCAACGGTAGAGCGTTGGCTGGCCAGGACGAAGTTACAGGGTTTGATTCCAGATTGGGGCAACAAGGTACTTTACACTACCCTTAACTAGTTCAGAGTGTCTAAACATGTATGTATTCTTGAGATGTTCCACGTCGCAAGACAGACAAAGACTCCTCCAGCAAAACATGATGTTAAAGAGAGCTCTAAACAGTACTCAATACCAGTGGATGATCAAGAATTTATATTTTTATTTGAGTTTTTTTTTAAACCTCGCTCTCTTTTTGTCTCGATCGCTTTTAAACCTCGCTCTCTTGTTGTGTGCTGTATCGTGGTGTAGTATTGAGAAGTCTGCATTTGGTATTATGTTAACCTTGTTTTAAGGTATAGGAACTGCAAAGTCTACTTTGACGATAAGAGTTTGTAATTCCGTCCCAGAAGATCAACAGTAGAGCGTTGGTTGGTCAGTTCGAAGATCCGTGGTTCGATTCTCGGCTGGGGCAGCAAAGTACTTCATAATGGCCCCCGAACAAATGAACTCTGTAGGCTAGTGCAGTGTTCTTCAACGTGTGTTCCGCGGAACCCTAGGGTTCCACTCAAACGCTTTAGGGGTTCCGCGAGTCTATACTACAATTCGTTGTTTTTATTTTGTTTTTCTTTGTTTTCAATATCATATGACATATGTATGTATAATACAAATTCTTTATATGGAATATTTATCTTCTTGTTTGAATTGATTGATGCAAATTTATATCTTACATGAAGTTTTTATAACAAAGGCAGGGATGCAACTTATTCATAACATGTAATACGTAATATAACACATCCCCTCTAAACTCAAATCTGGGTGTGCTACTGAACGAAGGGTTCCATAAAAAAAATATCTCGAAAAAGGGTTCCGCGGGATGACAGAGGTTGAAGAACACTGGGCTAGTGCAAAGACATCTGCGGTTATGACATATGTATGTATAATACAAATTCTTTATATGGAATATTTATCTTCTTGTTTGAATTGATTGATGCAAATTTATATCTTACATGAAGTTTTTATAACAAAGGCAGGGATGCACCTTATTCATAACATGTAATACGTAATATGACACATCCCCTCTAAACTCAAATCTGGGTGTGCTACTGAACGAAGGGTTCCATAAAAAAAATATCTCGAAAAAGGGTTCCGCGGGATGACAGAGGTTGAAGAACACTGGGCTAGTGAAAAGACATCTGCGGTTATGACATATGTATGTATAATACAAATTCTTTATATGGAATATTTATCTTCTTGTTTGAATTGATTGATGCAAATTTATATCTTACATGAAGTTTTTATAACAAAGGCAGGGATGCACCTTATTCATAACATGTAATACGTAATATGACACATCCCCTCTAAACTCAAATCTGGGTGTGCTACTGAACGAAGGGTTCCATAAAAAAAATATCTCGAAAAAGGGTTCCGCGGGATGACAGAGGTTGAAGAACACTGGGCTAGTGCAAAGACATCTCCGGTTTGAAAGTGCCCCCAGTATGATTTGCACGGATTCAGTGGATTCTGCGGTATTGAGCGCAGATTTTAAATAAGGAGAACAACGACCACGTATAAAGACAACCTAGAGAATAAAAACGGCATCAATAGCCTAATCCGAGGTAAAAATACAGGAGGTAATCAGTCAGATTTTCAGTTGCACGCCAATCTGACAATAGAAAGTGGAGAATGCAGAATCCACTTCAAAAATAAGAGCATGCAATTACGTTCCAGTAGCTGAACGGTAGAGCATCAGTTGACCATTAAGAAGATCCAGGATTCCATTCCCGTTTGGGGCAGCAGGGTTCATCACGTCCTATTAAGATCATTTCAATGTGAGCCATCTCAAATTTCTAGAAAATCCAAAACATATCTCATAAATATTCTATCAGCCTTTTAAATAACCCATAAACTAATTTTGCCTTGAAAATTGAACATACATCTCCAGTATCCGCCTGAACATCTTGTTTTATAGAACACGTCGCTAATTAAGATGAAGTGAGCTTTCGGGAGAGAAGCACAGTCCCATAAGATACGTTTTGCGCGTTCTGTATTCTTTAAATTTACGGATGATGGCGTAATAAACATGCAGCTTAAAAATCGTCAGCGGCAAACATTGAAAGGTTAATAACTGATTCTTCCATTTTTAAGAGGTACTTGATGTATGGGCCCCGTCACAAGTATCAAAATGACTTTAAAAGAATTATTTACCAGCAAATATTTAGATTGATTGTGAGAACGGTCGAGTTTGTAAGACAGTGCAGTTTTAGAATTTAGAGTTTGATTGTGATGGATGGATACATCAAAGTTAAGATTTGGAAGTCATGTATCATTCGTTTATGTATCTAAGGCATAAAGTTGTTTCAATACAGGTTCCATGTTGAACAGTTTGATGGAATACGGGATTGATTTTCGAGATGTTTAGTTAAGACGAACATTCATGAACATAAATTTAACATCCAAATATTTCTTTATATAGGGTTTTTTAGAAAATATTTAAGCTCACAAATAATTTCGGAATGAAAGGTACTTAAGTGTACACGTTTGTTCTATTTATAGTAAAGTAATGATTCCCATTGATTGAAAGGGAATTGAAAATGTTAGGAATGGTAATTCGACAACAAAGCGATATAGAAGAAAATTGTCAATTACTAAGTTGTACAGTATTATGTAAGTAGTAGGAGTCTGCATCAGGAACGCATAAAACGCCTATATGGAAGGTAATAAATACCCGTCATACTTCATTGGTTGCTAGAGGTTGTAACGCGGTAACACCTTTTTCAAAGTACATGATTCAAATTCGTTTCACAAATTCCAATGTGCACTGTTGCTGGCGTAGAACATTTTGACCAGACTTGACACCAGATTCCTGTGTATGTAAGGACTGTTTATTATATCATTCCTGAATATGTTAGTAACGCGCCTATATATTAAGGGGTGGGCAACCCAGTGGTTAGTTCTAGTGGTGAATTTGCATGTACGCTGGATAGAACACCAAGTATAACAATTAAAATGGAAGTGTTATTAAAATGGAAGTGCTAAGAGTAATAATGTGCAAGTAATGTTATTTTTAGATTTATTAACATTCAAACTAATATATTAAAATAGCTTCAACAGCTGTGAAAATCCATCAATATTTCGATTGGATACGTAGGTACGTTGTGCAAATGTCATACAACCCTTTCCCGTCATCATTTCTGTCTGGATTTTTGGTTCCATTATTTAAAGAATTCTGCAATTAAAAAAAACATTTAATTACAGGATTGCAAGCATTATAAAAATAAATAAATAAATAGATATTGTGTCAAACTGTCTAATGTATGAAAATATTTAATAAAATAATACCGATCCTTTTCGAAGCATTTCTGCACCGTTGAACACTTAATTTCTTTCACTGCCATGTTAATCCAGGTAACTGCATCCAAAGTGATTCTGTTAGACTGCATACTGATGCCGTATCTAACATTTTAGTCGCCAATTTTCGCGTTTTACATTTTCCTGTGGCGCAATATCGAGGCCTGGGCAATTTCTGGATCCAATGGATGGCAAAAGGGTATAAGTAGTGTTTGGGAGAATAAAATTTCTTTCAGATTAGTGAACTTATTGTCAGTGGGGTAGCATTTTGTATTTTCCATAAAAAAGAAGAATGTTGCGTGTTTGTTTTTTCGTCTTTTTGTTCAGTTACGTGAGCCATTTGGTTATCATACACTGTGTCATCTACGCTTTTTAGCACTTTCCAAAGATGAAAAGTGTTTATGACTTTGTTCATTCTATCTGTCTGTCTGTCTGTCTGTTCGCACGATAACTGCCGTAAAAATGACTTCATCAAAATGAAATTTTAGTTTGTTGTTGAGAGAGAGACGGTCTGTGGGACCTATGGGAATGCAAATGAATAATATCACCCAATTAGTTTTGGATTACACCAGTGTTGAAAAAATGAAATACTGTGAACCCTATGGGATCTAATTTTTTGAATATTTTTTTAAGCAAAAGTGATAATTCACAAATTGCTTCGAAAACTTTAGGACATATTCAAATTATCGCATAAAATATATAAAAACATTTTTAGCAAATTATATTCGGTAGTTTTTAAATAAAAATAAAAATAATAATAACATCCATATAATATGAAGAGATCACGTGATCCACTTCAAAATAAAATATGGCATCCATCTTTATTTCCCAGTGTAAAAATCGTGATTTTTAGAGTTCTTTTAAATTTATATTTAGTGTTGCATCCGTCCTGAAACAACTTTATTTTTACGTATTTTCCATGGATCTATATTCTGTGCCACCGCAATTACAATATTTTCGAGTTTAAATGATCATCAAACTTTAATTATTTTTACAATGAATTTTAATGGATGCAGAATATAAACAAATGATTGTAAGATGAGCTGTATAAGAATTGCTGAATTTTTTCAAACAAAATTTTTTAACTCTGGAATCTGAAATAAAGGTGATTTGAATAAAATATTCATTGTTTTTACACAGAGAGCCAGACGATTTATATTTCGCTGACGTCATTTGAATAAAGTTCATTTTTTTCTATGAAGTTTTAAGTTTTCAACTCTAGTAAATTACTGTAGTATTGTGATAATTTAAAATATATCATTTTACATCATAGACCTATTGGAGTAAAAGTTAACAAGTCTTGCTCAAGTCCTTATGAGCTCAGCCAAGGTGTTCCATAGGGTTCAGTCCTTAGCGCTACTCTTTTTACTATGTACCTAACTGGTATTGAAAAAATACCTTCTACAGGGGTTAGGGTAGGATCGTTTGCAGACGATATTATTCTCTGGAGCTCAGGCAATAATATTAATGAAATTGAATTTTGTCTGAATGCTTCTCTTATTGCTGTCTCGAACTTTGCTAAAGAGCTAAAACTGAGTTTTAATTCTACTAAATCTATTGCCACCTTTTTCATCACAAATAGGCACATATATAATTACCAACCGAAATTAAGGCTGGACAACCAAGAATTTGCTTACGAGAAGCACCCCAAATATCTGGGGTTTATTTTAGACCCCGAGTGTACTGGTAATAGACATATTGAACATATTGTTTTGAAGAGTAGAACACGTCTTAACATTTTTAAATACATCGCAGGTAGGGATTGGGGAGCTGATGCAGCTACCCTTAGAATTAAGTATATGGCGTTCATTCGGTCTATTCTTGAGTATGGATTCCCAATATATTGTTGTGCATCTTTCACTAACCTGAAGAAGTTAGAACAAGTTCAATTAAGCGCTGCTCGTATTATCACTGGGTTGAGGCACAGCTGTCCTTATCAAATCGTTCTTTTTGAGGCTGACCTGCAGTCGCTCCAGACTAGAAGACAAGCTGCTCTTGTTAAATATTATAATAAACTCTCTAGTTATGGCCTTTGCAATAAAACCTCCGTGTATCTTAGTACCTAGAGAATTCATTAAAGATTAAAGAAAAACACCCCTTTCAGCCAAATTGCCTCCCTTCGCCTACCAAATTGCGGTGTCGAACCCCACTCCTTGCAATGCTGCTTGAATCCTGCGGAGGGACTCTCTAGGGTCTACTGCCACTTTAACTTAAACTCTCAAGTCAGCAAGAAAGACTTTGTCTCTGAACACCTCAGGCAACTGACCTTGGAAAACTTAAGTCATATACCTAATAACGCCATTAAGATCTATACTGATGGCAGTAAAATTGACGATCTTGCAGGTAGTGGCATTTTTAGTGAGGTTTTCATTTTATTTTTCATTTTATTCGTCCGGTATAATTTTTTAGAGCCTATCAATTAGGAAACAGCAAACTTAAGGATTCAGAGCATACCGCGAAGAGCCAATCAAAAAGCAGAGCGACGATCCATCCAGCTTTCAAGAAGAAACATAGCTTCATTCGAAACGCAGCCATTAACCTTTTGCTAACGTGTGTGACAGCGTCCATCCCAAACGAATAACCTCCCAAAAAGATGAAGGGCATGTTGATGGCCGAAAGCGATGGACGCCAATGCCTGCAAAGGGGGGTCGAATTGTTTGGTATAGGGTGTGTCAAATACCTGTCTTTTTGTGAGGTTCTTCGTTTGGGATAGACGCTGTTCCACCCTTAAAGAAAAGGTTAAGTTCGCTTTATAACATCCACGAAAATATATACACATAGTTTATTATTCACAAGAAGAAGGAGTTTATTATCTTAATATCATAATATTCTTCAATCGAACAATTTTTGCAGAATAATTTTCTAGAAAAAGAATAAAACCGGGTCATTTCATAAGTTGTCAAATTAGCTAAACTCCAGCCATTAGTTTTAAGCGATAAAAACTGGGATAAAATAAACAACTTGAATAGCGTCTTATCGCGTTGAATGATAATTTTTTTTTCACGCATGTGAGAATGAAAAAAAAAAAGGTTTGTTTAAAAAATATGCAAATGACGTTTTAGGACGACAAGAGTGTTTCAATTTACACTTAAAGAGAGGAAGAAGATATAAATGCGGAGCAAAAAAAATTTTTTGAGGTGAATTCCGGGTGGAATTTTTGCAAGTAGATGAATTTTTAGATTCTCTTGCTAATAAGAAAATAATCGGAATAGTTAATAAATGTTTCATTAAAAGGCAAATAAATCTGGCCATGCTAAAATTTAAATATTTAGGACTTATATTTATTAGAAATTATTTCGAAAAATTTTACGGTTGTATCAATTGGCAGAAATTGTGCCATACTATTGTTTTTATGTCTTGAATTCTCTATTTCTTAGGATTTGCTATATATAGATTGAGCTCAAACGAATTCTAGAGAACTGCACTTAATTCTAGAGAAGTGAGGGAGACTCAATAAGGATTTTCACTTCCAGGTTCTTCTCCACTTCCGGTTCAAAAAAATGCCCTTGAAACATCTATTTCCGAGGATTGGCTATAGATAGTGCATAGATGATGACTGATACGGATTCAGCAACCCTAGATGAGATAGGAGGGTGCACTAAGGATTTTCACTTCCAGTTCTAGGAAAGTTTCTTCCTATTCAGAAAAGTCCCTTCTCCTTTTAACATATATTTCTGAAGATCGTAAAGCTTATAGATGACTGATATAGAATCATCACCGAATTCTGGAGGGTGTATGGGTCCACTAAGTATTTTAACTTCCGGTTCTGGAGATGTTACTTCCGGGGTTTTTTTTTCCCGAAAATTCGTTTGACTAAATAATTTATATTTGCGAAATAAAAGAATGTATAAAAAATGTATTGTGTATAAAAAAGACTTAGAATGCTTGAGAGCTCCATCGAAAGAGAAGAGATTTACTTGTCACCATGTGAATGAATGCTCACTTCACAAATATCTTGTTTACAATGTTTTTAACATTTCAATCGCAAAAATATCTTGTGGGAAGCTCCGCTTGGAGCGTTTAATTAACTATTGCTATAATCAACAATAAGATTTAATTGTTGAACAACAACGTTTTATTATTGTAAATCTCTCTACACTTAAAACCTAGCACGATATGTTGTCGCTGGATTATGAACAAACGGTAGAACGTAGTTATGAAATTTTGCCGTTTGTTCGTAATACAGTAACCAAATATTCTTAATTGCAGGAAACACGAAAGAGTTCGTGATGCAAGCTCAGCGAGCGCCAGGAAGTGGCGGACGAAGCCTCTCAACACACGAAGCGAGTTTCAAGGTTGGCGAGCATAGCGTGCTTGGTGAAATTTTGCGCGAAGTCAGTTAAGAGAGTAGGTGAGCGTCAGCTAATAAAGAGACGAAGCAACGGGTGCATCACGCCTACGACGAACTCCAATGAATGAGCAGCAGCGAAAGGAGGGCGAATCCCTGGGGTTTTGGAAGTGTCAGCGTTCATAGGACACGTAGGCAGTCGTGTGCGTCGGCCGGATTGAAAGCGATCGTAAAGCGAGCTCCTAGGCTGGTGAATGTCAGTTAACAAGAGACGGCATAAATGGTCTATTACGCGTGCGTAACAGCCGGTCCGAAAGTGATCGAAAAGCGAGCACGGCAAGCGTTAGCGAGTAGGAAGCGAAGCTTCCCGACTCGAGAAGCCAGTTACGGGGGTTAGCGAGCAGGGGGCGGAGCCCCTAGTGCTATATTTCTTTTTGTTTAAATAACACATCATATTCCAAAGTAATCCTTTTGGGATGTGACGGGTTATTTAAGTATAGAACGTTTTATAAGGACATTTTTGATTTGGAACCAAGTGCAGTAATTTTCATTTCTGTCCACACTCTCGAGGACAACTAGTGTAACTAGAGCATTATTCAGAGCAGCTTACTAACTAGATATACATTTTGTAAAAAGTTCCAAATCGCAATTTATCGAAATATTAAATTATGTAAAACATTTTATGAAATTATTTAGGGTAGATAAACCTAGCAATTTAAAATATTACATCAAACCTGAGTCTGGACGCAGTCTCCGTTATTAGTACCTGATTTCGAAAGTCTCCGTTATTATGCACCTGATTTCGAAAGCATCCACTAGAGACGAAAAATGAAGTTAGCCGATCTTGATTTCTTTAGTCTGCTTTAACACTAGTATGTGTTGTCAGTTTTCGTGGATAACCTTTTCATTTCATATTATTTAAAGAAAATTATAAAACCGGCATGTTACATTCAACGCGCATGGGAAATTATTGCAAGATTCATTTTTGTAACGTTTAAGTAGATTGTGTACGTTGAATTCTACTTGCGCGCATGTGTGTTTAAGCTTGCGTATTTGTATGTGCGACCGGCGAATTTCTAACTGACTCATAATATGTAACTCTTGATCTGTGACCACTTATCTAAGCGATCCTCCACACACACACACACACAGCTACAGCATTTGGTAGAAATATACCTCAGGTCAGGTACGAAGATACCTTGGAGGATTTTATTTAATTCTAATTTGATTTTATCATATTGAAGTTATTTCATATTAAAGTGACAGTTTGAGAGGTTTTCACACAAATCGATTTCTTAAAGATTGAAAATATTATTGCAGAGTTTTCAACTTGTCAGTATGGGAAAGATAGGAGAACGATCTTTCTAACGAGCTTTAAACCGAATCCGTAATACAACTTCTTCATATATAAAATAAAAATGAATAAACTTTTTGTGTGGTGACGACGTAATCAATGTTGAAATTAGGATATATGAAAATCTCCTGACAATACGATCTTCAGAATTCAACAGGAGCTAAATTGAATATTACACGCTGATACAAAACATAAATTATGTTCTTGGGTTCATCTGTTCATTAATTATGATTTTTAAAAGGTTCTCCTGTATCGCTAATTTTTAAAATAACTTAGTTTAACCGCAACCCTCAGTGGTCACGGTTTAACGCGGTCATTGAAGAGAAAATCTTCCCACTTCGACTCCAATTGAACAAAATTGAACGCTAATTGAACAAAATTGAACGCTAATTGTACAAAATTGAACGTCAGTTGATTAAAATTGAACGCCAATTGCACATCCACATTTGAACAAAATCGGGGTTGCGGTCGATAAGTTGCCTGATGTCATTCTCACTATTTATGGTCGATCCTTCTGAAGAAATTTTGCAGGTTAGTAAGGTGTAAAACATCTGTTTAGATGGCCGGGAAAATACCACCTAATTTAGATCGAAACCCAATGGAGGTGGCAACCACGTGGACCATACCATCCCTCTCCTAACCCGTAATATCGACTGGACCTTTGAATCTGCATAGTTAACGTATCCATACTCCGCATAGACACGGAGATAGTTCCGGATGGTAAATATCGAACCCGGATCTACCGTGTACGATTCAACACCTTAGCAACTGGTTTATTTTGGTCCACAAATTTAATATTTTGAGTTGAGTAGTATTAAAGACATATCTTGCTCTGTAAACTGAGCATTCACTGTGCAACCAATATTATTTTTTACACTAATCATTAGCCAATAAGTTTTAAGCCAACGCCATTTACAAATTGCTGCATCCTAGAAAGCATTTGCAACCATCCTTATTGTCATTTTTTGCCGAAGACATAAAAAGATTGCATCAGACTGCTTAACTGTACAATTGCTGTAAATATTAATTTTTTCGAATTAAAATTATCTTTTAAAGTTGATAAGTAAATTATCGAACATATTCATTGGTATTATAGTAGATAAATGTACAATTTAATTAGTTTCTCAGCGCTACACGCTCAGCATATTCTAGTGTTAGGGTATACACTACCCAAAGAGAGTAATCGAACAAAATCTTTGTACTAAGGTAATCTTTGTTGATACTGAGAATTTTGAAGATGTATTTATATTTTGTTACATACATTTTATTTTACTGTCACTCCTCTGCTCTCTGAAATCAAAGAATGTCATTGAGATGTTGCTGCAATTTTTCCCACTGTCTGGAGAGAACAAATTTAAATTTTGCAGGACCATTTGACCTGTTGTTTTTTTTCAACCCACTTGATATGCTGCTTGTGAAGCCA
The DNA here is from genome assembly GCA_951213105.1 of Amaurobius ferox. Lineage (NCBI taxonomy): Eukaryota > Metazoa > Arthropoda > Arachnida > Araneae > Amaurobiidae > Amaurobius > Amaurobius ferox. The sequence goes on from OX578135.1 coordinate 17,359,745, forward strand.
GAGAGCTTCTAAACAGATTCAGAAGCCAAAGTATGATAGTAAATTTACATACTTCGTGTTACGATCTAGATACGTGATTTTTTTTCAATCTTGGATGACTCCATTCATTCGTATCATCTTCCATCAATACATCTTGTGTTAACTTCACTGAAATCATCTTTCGTCAATAAATCTTGTGTTAACTTCACTCAAATCATCTTCCATCAATAAATCGTGTGTTAACTTCACTCAAATCATCTTCCATCAATAAATATTGCATGTTCTATCCACTTTTGTTGATATAGACACCTGAAGGACAAGATGATGAGATAATCGAATTTAAAATCACGATTACGCTCATCTCTTGCTCATCGAGTTTAATATCCTTTACTTGGTTCATCAATAGCCTGAAAATAGCAATATCAATCATTTCCACATTAACATCAATTCAAAAAAAGTTTTCAATTTACATATTCACATCTCAAAACATTGATGAGAATGTCAATAATTTGAAGATTAGCAACTATCTTCATGATAGCATACTGATAATAATTTAATAATTGCAAATTGTAAACACACAATAACAACAAACACTGAAGTAAAATATTCAAATATATTATTGAAATATATTCAAAATATGAATTCAAATATTTTTATGCATTTATATATTTTATACATTCGAAATAAATGGAAAAATATTTTATGGAATTTTGTCGAATAATATATAAATAAAAAAAAATGAATTTGGTCGTAAATTATTTGTGTTGACACTTTCTACCGTACCTGTTGCGTCGCTTCGTCCCTAATTGTAGGGAAAGTAAATGTTAGTATTCTTGTCATACAGACATCATTTTAAACCTTTTATTTCAATCTGATCCATTTTCTAAAAATTCCTTTTTGTCGTAATTAAAGAATCACAGAATATTTACCTACTTATTGAAGCATGTTTAAAACATGATCTTTCAAATCCGTAATAATCTTTAATGCACCATGAAACATGTATGAATAAAAATCAAGAAGGCATAAAATGCAACTACCTTGAAACAAAAAATTGCTTTGCATCATCTGGCTCATTAGTTGAAATTGTAGTCCTATAAAATAGCTCGCAAAATATGAGAAAATATATATTAGTTTTACATAAAAATAGAAAGTACTTAGGCAATTATTGGATTATTAAGAGCATTATTTTCTGAATTCGTAATGTTTCACATTAACTAAATGAGCAACTTACTTAAGCATACATAAAATAGTAATTTTAAACTTATTAAAATTCCATATTGCATATTAAGTTATTTTGGCTCGTAAATGCGGGATATTATAAAGTTGACTTAGGAAATATTAAGTATTTTATCGACTTTGCTCAGACAACAAGGACACACATTAAAGGTTTTGATGTAGAATAAGGTTTTGTCCGCAACTAGTATGGAGCGCCATGCGTTGGATCGGGTGTAACGAGATAAGGTGAGATTTGAAAGATTGTAACTTGGCATGTGATAATCCGAGAGAGACTGCAGTAATATCAAATGCTAGATCGAAGACGTACGCGTGTTATGCATATAGACAGATTTTCAATTTTATTTATATAGAGAGCGAATTTGTATTTTATTTTTTTTTTACAGTTTTTTCTATTTTAGATCAAAACCGTGTTGTATCCCGAAAACAATAGGCACATAACTCTTGTCTCACTGTCTTGTAAATGATGATACCTGCTTCTGAAATAAAAATAACATATGAAATGACTATTTGTGAAATAAATTTTAAAGCATTTATTTTAATCAATCTTTTTCAGTTTTAGAAAATGAATCTGCAAAAAATGGAAGGCCTTGCCTAAGACAAAGCGATGATTAGAAGCGTTGGCAAGGATAACAAAAGCTAATTGCAAGTTGAATGGAAGTGAATCCGTAAAATCATGCTTAAAGAAGATGGAAAATTGTATTTTAATCGGAAATGATTATCAATTAACCTTTTGTTTACAAGTGGGACAGCGTGAATCCAAAACGAAGAACCTCCCAAAAAGACAGGTATTTGATATACCCTATCCCAAACAGTTCGATCCCCCTCTGCAGGCATTGGCGTCCATCTCAACGACATACTAAAACTTCATTTTGATAAAGTCATTTTTACGGTAGTTATAGTCCGAACGGATAGACAAACAGAAAGAACAAAGTCATAAACACTTTTCAACTATGCTGTAAAGTGTTAAAAAGGGATCAAACGAAGTCAGATTTCGCCAGAGTAAAATGACCGGTTTTGGGCGAAATTTTGGATTGGGGTTTTGAAAGTATTTTTGAAGAATGAATGGATTGGAATGAATTTAGATTTGCAGAATGTTTTGGAAAGACGCGAAGTATGCTCAAATGAACTAGATTCGAAGATTGAAAGGGTGAATTTAAATAAAATGAGTTATCGTGATGTACGCGAAGGTGAATATATAGAGCTGGATTACGAATGGTAAAATACGTTTGATTTGGGACAGTTATTTGGAAATGATATGGAATCGAAGTTAGAACATGAAAATGAGTAAGTATAAGAATATCAATTCAGATTTGCAAAATACGTTTGATATGAGCTTTGATTTGAATGAAGTGAATTCAGATTTAGGAAGTGGTTCCGAATACGCGAGGTATGTGCGAATAAAGTTCGATTTAAATGTCAGAAGTTGTATCAAAGTACGCAAAATGGATTCGAAATTTGGTACCCCATTTCGCGAGTTCTATGGTAATCAAGTGAATACTGAAGCTCGCGAAACATGTGACAGTCAGGTATGCGCCCTAGTTTGCGAGCTATATATTAACCAGGTGGATTCGAATATTGATGGCCGAGTGAATGGGATAGTTAAACATGATAGTCAAGTGGATTCTAGTGTTAAAAATTTTTACGAAGTGCACAGTATAAGTGTTAAAAATTTGAAAACGTGTTTAAATGAAATAGGGAAATCGTGGAATACCCAAGAAAGAAGTACGAACAACGTCAATGTAAATGAAAAGGATGTAAAGAGCCTAGAGTTTAATAAAGGGCTTGAAAAACTCAAACATATGTAGGCCGAAAAAAAGCAGCCAAAAAAATGATGGCGCCGATGGCACAGCTGCAGAAAAATAATTTTTTTTTATCCTTGGTTTTTCAACCATCAGTCTCTGTCGGGCAGCTCAGTAAAGTCTTGAACGAAACGAAAAGTCATCCTCCGCAGAATTTCTATCTGCGACGTCAATAAGACCAGGGCAAATGTAGAGGTGGTCACCAGTCATGTCACCAAGGCCACAAAGTGGGCATGTCGGAGAATCCGACAAGCCAAAACGATGTAAATGTTTCTGTAGAAAGTCATGGCCAATCAGAAAAATAAAAATAAAAAGAGTGAGAAGAAAAAAAATTTAAAGCGTGTGCGCATCCATCAGTAGGCCCACCGCAAAATAGATTTCTCCGACAGGAGTACCAGCTGTCTAAAATTAACGATCCTTCTGCACGGGAGGACCACCTATCCCAAGCAAAACTTCAGTGTAGGACAGAAAAAAGGCCATACTAGCGCCAACCACCCACAGATCCAGAACTGAAGGATAAGCCTCCTTGGACAAGGAAACATCGAGGGACGTGGTGCCATGACCCAAACTACCCAAAGTTGGACAATTTCAGCCAACGTCAAATCTACAGATAAGTACAAAATATTAAAAACATAGAAGAGAGTTTTCTTTTATTTTACTCGATTAAAAATGGATTTTGCATCGCGAAAATTTTCAGATGTTGTAGGATCAAATGGGAAACAAATGGAGGTCGATTGAAAGCAGAAAAATTACATGCAATCCAAGTTCTAATCATAAATGGTTTTAATATAGAATTGCATTTAGGAAATCTAGACATCGAGTGAAGCTGGAAGCAGTCGAGGGTTGGTGAAAATGTGTTATAAAAAAAGCATGTAAAAACTATTGATATATTTTTCGTTTAGTAGTGAATGGAGTTATGTAGAACAAGAAAATATAAAGTTAAAATATCTATTGATGTCATTTGTAAATAGTGTGAATTTATGTGAAAACATATTTCATGGTCACTTCAAGTGGACTAATTGTCTAGAGTTGGGACTCAACTTTAATATTTCAGGTTTTCACCCTGAAGGCTACAGGTTTTGCATTGATCTTATGTTCAAAATGTAGATGTGATCACAAGATGGCCTTAAAGCGATGGCAGAAAAGGTCATTCGTACAGAGTGGCAATGGAAGAATGCTATACCCATCGCAGGTTTTGCACTCTACTTTTTAAATGGGGTGCAGCAATATCGGTACACATATACCGATAATATATCGTACAGATATATCGGTACACATATACAGATACATATATCGTACAGATATATCGTACACATATATCGGTACACATATTACGACTTCAGGTTTAATTAATCAATCAGGAGGTTCCCAGATAATATGCGGATGAACTGAATGACTGTTTAGATCAAAGCAGTCAATTCTGGTGATTTTCCCTCCACAGTGGTGTGCAGCGAAATGAACAGTACGTACGTAGCCAAATCTACCCAGACCTAGGAGGTCAAGGATGGTAGATGGTGGTAAGAATCCGTGTGTGTTTCGATCTCGATGTATTCGGTTAAAATATTAGTTCGGTGTTCTTTATGAGTCTCCCGGGATACTGCCGCAAAAACGTCTAACGTTAATTTATGTGTAGTTTAGGTGTTTGTCTAGGGTAGAAATCATACCTAATTTAGTTTATTTTCACAAAGAAAATTTTGTATATTTTGTTAATACAAGTGTCTTAGCCTCTTATTTGATGTGCATTCTTGGTAGTTAGAAGCTGAATTTTTGGTTATTTCCTAGGTCGTGTTTATTTTGACTTGTGTGACTTTTGGAGTTTAGAATGGATACTCTGGAACACGAACTCTACATCTGATACCCGAGCAGGTTTAGAACGGTATAATGTCGCCAACTAATTTGAAAAATGTCTGTTTTAATATGCTTGGAATGCTTAAAGTTTAGTTTTTTGGTATTTTATGTGTCTGCACATTTTGATTTGTGCGTTTTTGCTGTGGTTGGAGTATACAGGGTGTCCCAAAAAGATTGAAACGCGCTTTAATTCTTTACCTGTTGTAGATAAGTGAGCAATGTAAATGGCAAAAATGTTGAAAGTAAGGCAGGAAATAAGACTACGTTAATGAAATAGTCCTTTCATTCATTTTCAAAAAGCTACACTTTTTAATTTTTATACAATCCCTTAGACAAATTTGGTCAATCATTTTTTTTTTTTATTTTAATGCAACAAGATCATTAAACAAACCGCATATCCGTATCTTTAAAATCAACTTATTTATGATAAAGGAAAAATCTGAATTATGCCACTTTTCCGTACCATGTGAAAAACTGTTTCATCAGTGGAAATAGGGATCATAAACAAATGGACGATGGAAATTGTTTAGATCAAACATACGTTAATATGTGTCAAAAATTTTTATCACAAATGCATCTAAATAAAGCATTACACAGACAGAGATCATATAAAGCAGTTGCACTCACTACGTGTTTGGGTATCCTATGTATTATCATCCAGTTTTATCTTTTTGTGATATGTCACAAATTTACATTTCTAATTTGACATAGGGTCCCCATTCACAATGTTCAATTTTCAGTTAAATATAACTCGCTCAATTTTAAAAATTCAGATATGCGAGTTCTTTTAATGATCTTGTTGCATTAAAAATAAAAATTTTCTGGTTAACCATATTTGTCTAAGGGGGTCGTATAAAAATTTAAAAAGTGTAACTTTTTAAAAATGAATGAGAGGACTATTTCAATAACGCAGTCTTATGTCCTACCTTACTTTCAACAGTTTTGCAATTTACATTGCCCACTATCTCCAACAGGTAAAGAATTAAAGCACGTTCCAATCTTTTTGGGACACCCTGTATATGTTGTGTAAGTAAATAAGTAAATAAAGTGGCTAAGTAGAATGTATAAGTAAATAAATAAATGTGTCTCTAAATTTATCAAAATAACTTGAATACGTTATGTAGGGAAGATAATGCTCTACACACATCAGCTTTTTATCTATTTATTTTTAGTTACGCTTTATTCTTCAACAATTGCATTTAAAATTATTCACAAGAAAACAAACATGTACTCTGAAAACCATAAACTAAAATGTTCATCTTATTTTCATCGTATGTGATGAAAGAATAATTTCAATGCAAATTAACTGTAATCTAAATTTCCGTAAAACACTGTATAAAAAGTATATATAGCCTTCTCAAAAATTGCAAAAAGCAAATGTGCGAATTATTTTATTTTTCAAAATTGTAACTTTAAGACGAGGCTTAGCAAAATATACACAAATGCTAAACGTTGTTTACCATAAAAATGCTAAGTACTTAATGCCAATAATTAATAGCTTTACGGATTAAATTTATAGCTTTATTAGCTGAAAATTATGCACCTTATATGAATAAACAACCTCTTAATTACCCAAAGAACAAAATAGCAATGTCAAAGTTATGTATTTTAATTATCATTAAGGAGTTTTGAAATTGACTATTGTTGGATGATACGTTCTTGTTAACAGGTCACTGAAATAATAGAGTTTTTTTTTTACACTTATTTAGGTATCTAACCATTATGCAGTTCATTAACAAATCAATTAATTTTATTGTTCAGGGTGTGTTAAAAATTAAATTTTATTTTTTTTAGAATAAATGTAATTTAGATTTACATACGAGAACATTATAATTATTTTGGTTATGTAGCAAACTCTCACGAGACAGTATTGCATGCTTTAAACTAGAGAAGTATTTTTCTCAATGATGTTTGATGCACTGCCTTAGCCCATGGGATAACACCAAATTGGCGAACACCAAACTGTCAAATTGGTAATTCGCGTCCTCACTACTGTTTGAAAAGATATAAGAATATTAAAGTAAATAGATTTTTTTCACATTTTTCATATTTAAAAGATGAACTATTTTGTCACAACCCCAGATGTGCTAAAGACGATATACTTGTTAACTGGAAACCGCGGACATGATGTTTAACTGCAACTTTCACGACAGTCCCGCTTCCTCCCATATTCCATGTTGTTTGTGTTTCCGTGATATATGTTTTAGTTCTAATAAATTACTAATCTGGGAATTCATAGTGTTCACCTTCATTTAAGGATGCGACATTTTGACGATGAGACCTTTTGAACTCATTTAAGTACCCTGAAGTTTTGTTGTGAATTCGAATCGTTGGCTACGTTACTTTTGACAGAACAGATGTGTTCAACACAGCGTTTGAAACCTGGTCTAAATGTATGGAAAGATTTTGTCATTACATTGATGCATTACATTAAGATATGAAATACGAAAATAGAATGAAATCTCTTTTCTTACAGTAATTGGGCCAGCAGTTTACACACTGTTGCGAAGTTTTCTGGTACCAAATACAATGGCAAGTATAAAACGTATTCAGAGTTGATGAATTTGTTTGTCAGATCATTATAGAGTTTCAAATTTAAAACAAGAGTTAGAAAACCGGAAGAGACTGTTTCAGTTTTAGTTATATATTCGAATTGCGTAGATTTTCAGAAATTTGTAATAACGGTTCAATGTTGGACATGATGATTCATGATAGGCTTGTGTATGGTATTCAAGATGTGCAAATACAACGTCGGTTGTTATCGGAATAGGATTGATAGCCGACTAAAGCAGTTGAACTTGCAATTTCTATTGATACGGCTGCTCGTGACTCTATAAATTCACATGGTTCTACATCTACGGCGGTAAACAAAATACGCTAACCGAAAATGGAAGCACGTAATTCTAAATATCCGATTAACTTCTGTGAATAATTAAGATGTGGTAATACTAACCACGGACATAAATCTTACCATTTTAGAAACTACTTGCCATGCTTGTGGAGCTTGAGGAGAGGCATTTGACAAAGGCATTTTTGAAGTCAAAGAAAAGGCATTTGAAACAAAAAATACTGAAGAATCCTAATCGGAAAGTGCCAGAAAGTAAATATAAACGGATTCATCAAATACACAATGCATCAGTTCCTGTGGAATTGACAGAACCAGTCACATGTGCTGCGGCGTGTAATACAGAATATAATATTTTTCATGCAGACTCGAAATCTTTTAAGATTTCACTTGGAACGATTACAATGAACATGGAAGTAAAAGACCAGTTCATCAGCCTGCAATTATTGGAAGTAAACAGCATGAATACTGGTGTAGGATTATCGTTGATTTCCTGACATGCATACCAAAAATTAAAATTGTCATTACAGTCGTCTAAAAATGTGTTAGCTACACTTACATATCAGCCTATTCCATTGTTGGGAACTATTATAGTGAAAATTAGATTCAAGGGGGAAATGTCAGCAGTTACCTTTGCTGATGGTGGGTGGTAAAGGTTCCAATTTATGTGGCAAATTGAATTGCGTCATTGCGATGTTGAGCTACATGCTGATTTTGTCAAGGATTATGACACAGGCTTGAAGAAGTTGTCACAATACAAGAATGTGTTTGAAAACACACTGGAACATTTTAAAGGAATGAGAGTCAGTTTAATAGGAAAACCTGACGTATAATCCAAATTCTACAAAGACTGCACATTACCATTCGCTATGCGGGAATAGGTTAGTAATTAGCTGGACCTCTTACGGCATCTGGGAATGATAAAACCTATTCGGCTTTCAAAATGGCCTACAAATTGTTCCTGTTTTCAAAGCAGATAAGTCTTCTATGAGAATGTGTGGAGATTTTAAGCTAACAGCTAATACGGCAACTGACACTGATCAATACCTGTTACCTAAGGCAACGGATAATTTTGATACTTTGGCAGGTGGTAACAGGTTTTCTAAACTGGACCTCAAGGATGCATAAAGCAACTTGAACTGGATGAGTAAACTAAAGAACTCATCGTTGCAGTTACCCATAGAAGACACTTTCATACGTGCTATTACATTCTGTTATCTTCTCGACTCCGGCCATATTCGAGAGAGAAATGGAAATGCTTCTGATTGACATTTCAGGAGTGGCAGTGTCATTGGATGACAGGAAAGCTCAGATATGTTAAATTCCGAAACTAAGCAGGTGGAGCTGATACTGTAGGGAATTTGAAGGAAAGGGAAATCTTGAGAGAAAATATACTGCATTTTGTTGAAGAAAGTAATGAGGTACGTTTTAATAATATTGCATTACTTTATTAATTTTTGACGATTATTTCTTTTAATTTGAAATTTCTAATAGTTATTTATTTTCTTTAATTTGAAGTCTCTGGTTTAATTGGATTCGTATATTTATTTACCTCATGCATCAATGTACTTTTCTGTAATTATAATATTATATAATGTGTACTATTGTTAATTATAATATAACTTTTGTATTTATCAAAATGGTATTATTTATATATTTATTAAACTGAGAAAGTTGTGAACGCGGTGAAGTATAGGAATAGAATCAATTTAACATATTACATTTTACTAATTCATTTGTTAATTTTAAGATCTGAGTTAAAATGATGAAATGTGTTCGGTCTGTCATCTTGGATCATATATTTAAATGTACATTATTTATTTAATAGTTGCGTATTCCATATATTTTTAATGTTAACGCAGAGAGAGAGAGAGTCATGCATATTAGGTCTATAACAGGGTGAACAGCATGGTAGATTCTGTGTTTCTTGTAACCGAGTTTGTTTAAACAAATATTTGAATTTTTTTTTCAACCACATGTGTGGGCTATCAATCATAGGTCTGTATTCAGCTGGAAACCATTATATATCTACGCATACATAAATCTAATGATAGCGTAAAATTAAATAAGAAATTCCAGTGTTCATTTACGCTACTAAGTGTGCTCGACACTAGAATCAATTCAATTTATTAAATTGTTATTAGTTCGCTTTTTAATTTTAAGACCAGAGTTGAAATGAATAAATGTTTGGTCTGTCATCTTGGATCATAATGTTAAAGTAGTTTATAATAATTGCTCATTCCATATATTTTTAAAGTTAAGCGCGGGTGTAACTCAGGCAGCTACCTCCATGGCTGACTTCTGGTCATATTATTAATACAAAACTCCACAATATTAAAAATTATTTATATACTCAAAATTGTTTTGGTGGAACTTTATTTTGTGACTGGCTAACAGCTGCAAAATTATTGGTGTTATGACAAGCTAACAGCTGTAAAATTATTAAATTCATAATTTGCAATTACAAGTTATTAGTGTTAGTTAACACTTACGATGCCCACTTTTCGTGTCGGATTTGCAGTTTGGTTTCCTTTACCTTTCGAATCACAAGTCTACCAACATATATTATTTTTTATGGTATACCTTATTACTTTTTAGAGTAACTGTAAAAATGCACACACAGTTTATAAACTGTAAACAGCAAGAAATGTGCATATGCATTAGAGGTTCAAATATACTTAATAGAATTTAGAAATACAATGCAGTCAGGTATTTGGGTATAAGTCCAGAATAGCCTGAAACTGTACCAGCAATAAGAAAACTTGATATGTACTGCATTTACGGCGCATATTAAGTTTTCTTGTCTGTTCAATTATTATAGTACAAAAATTATTCTATAGGCTAAATAATGCTAAACCACATCTTGAAGGCTGATTGCTATACTGGGAGTATAATTCATTTTTTTAATAAATCATCTTGTCTCACAGTTTTTAAAAATATTTACTTTGAAGAAAACATAACTGAACAGTTATCCACAGCTGATGAGCTCAAATGAGAGCGAAACCGGTCCTGTATCTCTGTTAATAACATTAGTATAGTGTTGCCCTTTACTTGTTCCAACTGCTATACTAATGCTATTAAAAGTTGTCTACAGGAGCTTTTTTGAAGCAAAACCGGTCCTGTGGTACTATATATATGCTTGTATACAGACGTCTTGTGAATCAGGTATGTAATTTTCCTCATAAATTTTTATCCCCAGCTGATGAGCTCTAATGAAAGCGAAACCAGTCCTGTTAACAACATTAGTAGCATGATTAGATGTTATATTTTTCTGATTATGATGTAAATCAAGTTTTCTTGTTTCAAATGCTCAACTAATTCTATTAACTGTTGTCTACATGAGCTCTTATATTTTGAGCAAAACCAGTCCTGTGGTACAGTATAGTGTATATGCTTGTATGGATGTATCACAAATAGGTGTGTCTTGTCAATTAGGTATGTAATTTTACAACGATATGATGATGTGAAAAACAGCTTCTGATAAATTTAATTATTATATTGCAAAGGCTTTTCAAAACGAATTTATATAGTCAAAGATATTTTGATGATATAGGGTGTAGTGATCCCTTTCAAATGAAAGTTACTAAAGAGGTTCTTTTAGAAAATCCTCCATATGCCCCATGTATGGCTGATTATGCATGCCCCATGTAGGGTTGGCTATATGTACCCTCCATGCCTAATAAAAGATTATCCTGATTTTCTTTTAATGAAATCAAAAACCGATAAAAATTACCCTCCAAATTCCAAGCTGTTTACTAATTTTAGACTCAGCTATGGTTTCCTTTATTTGTTTTGTCATTAACAAAACAAATAAAGGTAAACAAGTGCAAATGCATAAACATCAATAATTAAAACATATTTTAAAAGTAATATAGCAATATAATTTGCAAATTTTATTTGTTACATAATTTATAAATTTCAAATCATATTTTATATATTTGTGAAATTTGAAGTCAATATTTTAACTGTTGATATTTTTATTACATATATATATAATTTGTTAAAATAATTATTTACAATATTATTAACTGCATATTAAATAACATCTTGGTATGTATTCCCATGCAAAACTGTCATTTTTTGCAAGTTTAATGAATATTTTCAAAAATCCTAAAAATATCAAATAAACAATTATATGGTGTAAGTCATTTGCTTACAACATCATATCATCCTTCACCTAATGGTCAGGCAGAACGAGCAGTGCAATATATGAAAAATTATTAAAGACTGTGCTGAAAATCACCCTTACAATCAAGATAGCTAGGATTCTAGGGTTAATTAAATTTATCAGGGTTATCACAAGCCGAGTTGTTGTTTGGTCGCCAATCCGAAGTCAATTGGATTTAGTGCATTCTTCTAATCTGATAAGGTTGTTGCTCGAACCATCGTTTTCAGTGGGAGTTCTTGTGAACGCCAAGAATTTTGACAGAGAGAATACAAGGTTAGCAAAAGTAATCCATTTTACTATAGAGAATGGACAATTCCGGCTTCTATTTTATCTTTTATTCTATTCGAAATTTTGCAAAACGGACAAAAGTATAATTTTTTTGTTCGTCGAGCTGTATTTCATGTTTTATTAGCAATCAAAGTTCGTCTTTCTAACTGCCGCGGTAAAACGACCCATTTGGATGCGCACGGAATGTGATGTGAGGAGGCTTGTCCGTGGTTCCAGTCTTCGAGAATTGATGAATAAGTTTGGTTACATTTGGAAAGTTTCGATAATTATAATTATTTCTTCCGTCCCAAACTGCCGAATAGGTATAAGTATTGTATCGCTCCAATGTGCCCGACTACTAGATTTACATCATCAGATAAAATATTTATATCTGTGCTAAAAAATGATGCTAACCATAAAAAGTAGCGTGAAGTTCAGGATGAATTTAAAGCTAGATTCAAAGTGGTCTTCGAACCCAGTTTAGTGTGTGATGTTCGCAGTTAATTTAGAGAATATAAAAAATTCCATGCATGAAACATTTTTATACCAGTATACTGCAGTGAGCAGTTGCAATTTAGTATTTTCATTAAGTACATGTGCTTTTGAAAAGTTATAAAATAGATTTTATCTAAAAAAATAAATGTTCCGAGTTCTGTTCCCAGATGGCTCATCGACACAGGGATCAACTTCGACAGAGAATCGCGATTCAGATTTGCAACTCCCTATGTAATCCTGAATCCGGATTCACATCTTCCTTCCTCTGTAGTTAATGTTCCACCTCTCATGCATCCCTACCCCCATGAGTTCCACTGTCTGTGATTCCGATCGCTGATTCACCTTCTATAGAAGTATTCCAGAATCAAGCGAGTCTAATCAGTCGGACGTTACACTAAGACATTCTTCATCATGCCCACAAACTGTTTTTCGGCGTTCTGAATGTGGTCGGCGACCACCAGAGAAATTAAATTTGTAATTTCTGAAAGTAGAGAATAGCCCAAATACCCCTCTCCCCAAATGCTTAGACATGCGGTGTTTCTGGACGAGTTCTATGTACGTATATATTTACTTAACATCGAGTTTGTTGGATGAACCTTTATTGAGATTACCATCCTCTGTCGAAAAACTGAAAAACCTACTAAATCTCAATCTTAGAAGCTGTGCATCCTAGGAAATCCGTACTTGTAGTTGGACATAGTTATCATAGTTGGCCATAGTTATTATAGTTGGAAATAGCTATCATAATTGGACATATTTATCATAGTTGGATATATTTGGACTATCGATTAAAACCCACTTAAGCGTAAATAGACATGATTAATTTTATAAAGTAAAATATTTAAAATAAAAAACTGTTGTAATCCAGATGTATTTTGATAACATAATGTTTCTCTGTAATTTCCAGAACTACTTTATTTAAAGAATTTAATGGAACTCACAATGACATTCTAATTCCAGAAATTTTGAATCATTAAACGAACGTTTTTTAGATTGAAATACCAAGCCATAACTACAAAGAAAATTTTTAATGATTCTTACGAATTTCATTTTCAATAGAATGATACAAAATGCAAACAATAGATATCATTAAAGAATTTTTCACAAATTCTTTGCTTGATAGTACGAAACTTTTGTCTTCCATTAAGCCATTTGTTATATTTGTATCCAAAGAATATTCAATTCCAAGAATTCCTTAAGGAAGTGAATTTATATTGCAGTGAAGTATCAAATATTATTCACTTTTATTTTTTTAGATATTCGATTGTTTTCGAGATAATATATTTTTTCTGTCATTAAGACAAATATACGGAGAATGTAAGATAATTCCTTCAGTTGTAGTTTTTTTTGTCTTTTATAAATGTCACAATAGATGAAAGATATGAAAAATAAGACTGAAACAAAAAAAATAGATAGAGGAGGTAGGAGAGTTGAGAAATTGGTTACGGAAAGTCAAAAATGTACAATCTCATCAGGATGCGCATGCACATCTCGAAATTCCGTTATCAATTAATTACCTTGTGCATAGGCACAAGAAGGAAATTACACACACATAAGAACATGAATGAATTAAACCCGAAATTGCGTGGTTGCAAGAACCGAGACCCTGTTGAGATAGATAAAAGCATATAAATGTGGGAAAATGACAAATGCAGATAATTATGAATGAATTAAAATGATATAAATAAAAATTAGAACGGCACAAATAATAAATTAGATGGTAGATAATTGAAGTAAAATGGCTGTCTAGCATGAGTCAAACATGAAAGTAATTATAAATATGTATAATGATACTATTATACTACAGCATTGATAAAATATAATTTAAAGTAATTCACACTGAACTGCCTAAATGCTGTATAATTAACAGAATAATCAAAATAATAAAATGGAGAAAAAATTTCATTATGACGCGGCAAGCACAAACCCTAATAGCATTTTTTTCGCAGTAACATAATATTTACTTTGGGGCGTCACAGGATATCGCATTAAGTCTCGGCAATTTCATATTCATGTCACAGCGAAGTCATTTTACTCCTTTTCAGGGTACTTTGTGACGTTGCATCTTACCTTGTTTGTGACGTCACATTGTAATATCTTTGTACTGTGATTTCATAACATTGCTGTTAAGTCAAGTTACGTTTCTGCAATGTGACATATACGTCACAGCAAGTTTAAGAAAGACAAATATGTAAAATTCTATTAGTCCCATTTTCTGTAGTTGTTCAATTTTTTTTTTCAACAATTTTCAAAGAAAGGGTAAGGTCTGATTTAAATAGAAAAAATTATGTAGTAATTCAATTTCGAATATAATAGCATCAGTTTCCCCTAGTGTGTGATATGACGTTGAAAAACTTCATAGTTATCTTTCAATAATTTTAACATAATTTCTTTATCCTCGCTTTGTAAATGTTCAAAATCTCTATCACTAATGTCTTTTATCTTAATTCTAACATTTCTTTAGTACACTCATTTTAAATTTTATTTACATCATTAATTGTTATATAATTTATAATCTTTATTTCTTCCGTATTTAAAAATTCCATTTCGTTTAATATCGTTTTCTTATTTAACCATACAGTGCTATCATTTTTCTTATTTAACCATATAATGCTAACATTTTTATTTAACCATATAGTGACATCACTTATTTTTATATAACCATATAGTGCTAACATTTTTATTATATAATAATGTACTAATATCTTTTTTCTTTTGCACAGATGAATGGAAAAATTGTGCAAAAGAGTCTTGCAAGCTCGAGTGTTTCCAGTAAGATATTCGTTGTTTCAACGTCACCAGTGCTAGAGTTGCAGAATAGATTCTTCATATTCCATTTGAACTTTCTTTCCCAGCTGAACGTAAATTTGCTTATAATTCAAATTAATCGCATGTTGGGATTTATTACTTGCATTATTTTTTATTTTCACATATTTGATCATTATCATTGGTATTATTATCGCCATCATTGTACTTAATATTTTGATACCATTGTCATCACCAATTTTATCTACTTTAGAACTCTTATCAATTATTTTAAATTTTGTCTCATTTTCCTCATTATTGAACTTAACACTATGTACAGATTTATTTGCCTCGAACATTACATTGCGTTTACTATTTACATTCAATTCAACATTCCGCGAGTCATGTTTTTCTTGTATTAATTTCTTATATATCTTAGCATCATTATAGATATAATTTTCATGTATATCACTATTTACAACTTCCGTATTACTCTGATCCGTAGATTTATTTGTACTTACTTCATCATTGTTTCATTATTAGGAATATATTATTGCTCTCTATTTCGGGGAGCCTTTTATCTTTGTATATTAACATTTTCAAAACTGTTGTCGTCTTAGCAACACGACAAAATATTTCCTACCCTTGTCTTCCTTGTGGTGCGATCACTCCTGTCCAAATGATTTCACCTTTTTTTTTTTTTGCAATCTTAATTTCATTTTCGTGAGCATTTGGTAATATAACAAGAAAATAAAACTGTTAACTATACATATATATAATTTCTAGAAAGAATACCTAATACACAGAAAAGCAGAAGATGAATGTGAAAAAAGAAAAATATCATAAGTGGTCGGGGGGAGTTGTGATCCCCACTCTCCGGTTAAGCAATGCTTTAGGCCATGGCAACACTCCCGGAAGCCGATACTTATTCATAGAACTGAAGCCGATACTTATTCATTGTAACTGAATGTAAAGGTAAATATTTAAAGAGTTGAAACAGAGTCATAAGTAAAGGGACGACTTACGAGAAGCAAGTATGGATGAAGTTGAAATGGTCTACAAGTTAGTGTTTTACACATCGGACAGTTTTGCTAAGAATTTTGGAACTAGTAGAGACGGGTTTTTTCTAGGCACGTTCATATGTAAGCACATTGAGTGACTTGGAAAGTTTTTTCATGTGTCTTCCATCTAGAGATTTTGAATTTTCGCTAGGTTTTTACTGTTCGGTTGTTGATGGTAATATGGCCATTCTACGAATAAGTATCGGCTTCTGAGAGTGTTGCCTTAGCTTAAAGCATTGCTTAACCGGAGAGTGGGGGTCACAACTCTCCCCCACTTATGATACTTTTCGTTTTTCACATTCATCTTCTGCTTTTCTGTGTATTAGGTATTCTTTTTAGAAATTATATTTGTAAATATGTACAAGGGCAGCATAGCGCCATACTTGCATATTTTACGTATGAGAATTTTTTTCATGTAGCTATCTCAAACTTACTTTACATTTGTAAATTATATATATATATATATATATATATATATATATATATAAATGAAACACAATCAAAATCTATCAAGTTAAACAATAGCTTAGTAATTATTATTAGCGCATATGCAGCTCTAACAATCAAAGCAATATACGATTTGAAATGAAGACATATGAACAAAAACAAATGAAAAAGGGAACAAAATCAGGGTTCCTTAAGGGGAAGTAGAAAGGCTAAGGGGGATTCCTGCTTTTCCTACTCATACGGAAGGGTATTTGCTTCGGGCATGTAGTGGTTCTGGGAGTGCTTCCCGGGTCTCAAAGCATGCTTCAACCAGGAATGAGGAGTCACTATCCTCCTCGGCCTTTCTACTTCCTCGTAAGCAACCCTGATTTTGTTCCCTTTTCCATTTGTTTTTGTTCATATGTCTTCATTTGAAATCTTTATTTATATATATATATATATATATATATATATATATATATATATATATATATATATATTAGTAACAGTCTAGAAGTCATTGAAAAAATTAAAAATATTTCTAAAATTTTGCATTATAAGAGCTATGATTTTAGCGATTTGTTCTGCATTATCAATATCAATGATTTGTTTGCAATATTGATGGAATTTTATGACAAATATAATATGCAGACATGTATTACAAAATATACATTCAAGTCTTTAGTTGAAATGGTACTACTCGAAACAGTTCTGTACGATGGTACATATTTCTACAAACAACTTCACGGAATTCCTATGGGTGGAGGGTGTTCCTCTATTCTTGCTGATATATATTTAAACAAATATGAAGAGGGCACTTATCTCTTGAATGAATTGCTGTCATACGTTACGTTGATAACAATTATTGGCTTGTAGTAACAAAGAATATATTATGGATTTTGGACACTATCTAAACAGCTTAAAATTAACAGAAACTTCATATAACAGCGATCAAAGTCTCAATTTTCTAGATTTATCAATATATAAGCTCCCTGATGGTACTGCGGGTTTTCGTCTGTACGATAAACTCAGGGATTTTAAATTTGAAATAAATTATATTATCTTATGGAATTCCTGTTTACAAAATATGTGTTTAGAAACATCATTTTAAATCAACTCAATCGTAGTAAACGATTAGATTGCAACGCTAATGATCGATATGCTTGCGACATATGCTTCCTGCGTGGTACTGTTACACAAAGTTTTCCGAAAAGGTTTCTAAGTGACATCATCTGCGGTTTTTATTATATAACCGTGACTGACAGCTAATATTTATACTTAAATAAAAGACCTAGTGACATGTAGATTTACTAGTCAGTGTCTTCTATACACATGGAGTTGCCGTGGTTATTTCTTGTCATACATAAGTGAACTATACTGTGTCTCATGTTGAACCATTTACAGCATTTCTTGAAGTATGTAATATAGACGTAAGATATATTTTTTACTTCAATGATTTTAATGTGTTTAACGTTGGATAACAGATATATGGCCTGTGGTAACATTAGGTGTTTTTAATTTAAATTGACTAGATAAAGGGTTTTTTCTGTCATTGATTCCTCCTTAATACGGGCTAATCATGTGACTTATTTTCCCTTGTATTTTGATACAATTGCATTCTCTTCTATAGCAATGTACCGGATTCCGGGAGTGTCGTCAGACATAAAGCTTGCTTAACCGGTGTGGGGGGTTCACAACCGTCCCCCCCCCTACCGACCAGTAAGTGTATGAATAGTGAATGAGCTGAAAAGATTCAAACTGATAAATCAAAAATGGATTTAGGCCTTTACTTTCACCCAAAACTTGTGAGAATCTCACACAAGAAAAATGCAATATAATAAAAGTGAAAAGTATTTCCGAAACCATGTACGTTCTCAAGAGCCATATATATATATATATATATATACGATTATATTACGAAATAACAAGATTAACATACAGTATAATAATAGTTCTTTAAGTCTGAATACCTTCCTCTGTAGTGATTACATATATTAAAGAGTATTTTACCTTTCGTGATTCTGTGTAATTTATTAAACTTGGCATTCAAAAATTTAAAAACGGAAAGGTTTCATATTTGCGTGATTAGCAAACTTGTAAGGTATGCAATGATGCTAGAAACAGTGCAGTAATTATTGCCATGTGCAGTTATTTTCCAGAGCACGGAAATTTATGCCTAAAAACTGCAAAGTTCATTCAATTTCTCTAACGGAAAAGTAAAAGTGTACGGACGTTCTGCGTCTATAACTTTTCATAGTTTTTCTAGATTTTTCGGTTAAATACAAGTAAGATGCTTTACTACAGATAAGGGAAGGATAATCAGACAATAAACCCGCCTAAATTTACAGATATATTTATATAACTGCTACCTAAAAATTACTGTCACGAAAAAATAAAAAGAGTTAGTCTTCATAAAATAATATTTATTTGCAAGATACATTTAAAATTATTACGTATTGTTACAAATTATAATTTCTCAAAATAACCAATTTACAACACTTATTGGCTTGGCAAATGATGTGTTGACGCTGATATTTCTCTTAATTATTTTTGTATAAAATGATCTTGATATTTGTGATAAAAGTTAACATTCATTAACTTTTTATCACATATGTTAGTTAAAATATTTCTTCGCCGTGATCATGAAAATCACAACGTCTTTTACCAGCTGAAAAAGATTCGAGACGTGGGCAGGTAGTTCAGATTTTAAGACGTTTATTTTTAATAACTTTTATTTATTAATAAACGTAATTATAAATAAGTATTTATAAATAAGAGCAGCATACCCGCTCTTTGTACGGAGTATATAATATAAAAAACTTAATATTCACAATCATGTTCAAATTCCTGTAATATTCTAAATGCCATTGTTATTCGAAGAATTCTATTACAACATTTAAATTAGTGCTCCTAAAAATAATTTTAACCTTTTGTTTATTAGTGAGACAGCGTCCATTCTAAATGAAAAACCTCTCAAAAGGACAGCTATTTGACATACCCTATCCCAAACAGTTCGATACCTCTTTATAAGTCCCTCAAAGAGGGTTCGAACTGTTTGGGACAGGGTATGTCAAATACCTGTCTTTTTGAGAGGTTCTTCGTTTGGGATGGATGCTGTCCCACCCGTAAGCAAAAGGTTAAGAATCTATGTTCTTACTATACAAAATTATTTTCCCAGGAAGATCTGACGAATAAAATATCCTGGTTCCCCTTGTAAACAAATTTACAAAAAAATATGAAATTAAATCAATATTCGTCAAAATAAAAGTGCTAAAGTTGTATGGGACGATGTACCAGTACTGCTTATATTACCGAATATTAGAGGATATACACACTCATGTCCAAAAGTTGATCATAGTTGCTGATTATGTGAAAATTTCAGGAAATCTACATCGGAATGGAAGGAAACGCGGTATGCAGGTGCAATAGGGTTATAGAAGAAAACAGTGCAAAGAAAGGATAATAACGACGTTTATTATCTAAAGAAAAGGGTTGAAAGAAAAAGGGTCACAATACAAGTGTCAACCTCAGTGAAATAGACTGATTAAAACAATGTGATGCTGCAGTTTATTGCTGTGTGCGGGAACCTCGGGTAGCCACGCATGCTGCACAAAGATTTCCCATACTTTCGATGAGGGTTTGGATTAGTTGTATGCTCAAAGAGTTCCAAGCCTCACGGAGAGCAGTTTTAAATCCCGAAACGTAGCTTGGTGGGTAGCGGAAGACTGAAAGATGTTTCCCGAACATATCCCACACATGCTCCATTGGATTTAGATCAGGAGAGTTGGCAGGCCACTGCATGTGCTGAATATCTTCAGTTTGAAGGAAGTCGTCGACCGAGGCGTACGGTCAGGAGTCACGTTATCATCCATGAATATGAAATTAGGACCAACAGCACTTCGAAATAATCGAACGGTAGGCTCAAGGACTTCGTCTCTGTAACTTTGATCGGTCCGACCTCGTGTCAAAAATCTGGAGATCTGTGCGACCGTCCATCATGATGCCTATCTAGAGCATGACTCCCCAAACGGAAAACGATGTGTTTCCGTGATGTTTCCTGGGTTTCTCTCCAGATCGTGGCACGACAAGAATCAGTTTGCAGGCTAAACCTGGACTCGCCACTGAACATGACATTGCCCCACTGTTGTCCACTCCACTGCCGATGTTTCAAACTCCACTGTAACCGCGCGCGTTTCTACGCAGACGTCAGGGGGATGCAAACTGCTGGTTGTCTGGCATAGAGACCAACGTGTCTGAGTTTCCTGTAAACAGTTTATGTCGAAACAATGATTCCTGTGGCTGCTGTCAGGGCTGAACCCAGTTGTCTGGCAGAACGGTTCCTCTGACGTCGCGCAGTTAACAACAAATATCGGTCTTTCAGAGCGGTTATTACCCTTGGCCGACCTGGTACTGTTTGTCGGGTAACATCTCCAGTGATTTGGAACCTCTGCCACAGTCTGAAAATCACACACTGAGACACATCCAGAATTCGAGATGCTTTGTTTTGGGATCGACCGAATTCCAGCATTCTAATAATTCGACCCTTCAAAAACATGTTCAGTTGGCATCATTGTGACATCTTTCGTCCTTTTTGATTGTTAACAACGCTCCGTATCACAGCATTTGCGAAATTCTGCCTCAACTGGCTATGCCGTTCGAGGTCGTTTTATACTCGTTTCGATGTTCGCCGCCGCCGGTGCATTGCGCATGTCGACCTCGACTGTTTTGCATATGCACAATGATTAACCTTCATCTCACGATTCTCCATAACTGATTGTGAACCATTGTATTCATATTAATTCAAAAAAATTTCGCATTTTACGACTTATGCTTAACTTTTGGACATGAGTGTATGCCTGTGTATCAGCAGGAGAAATATATTTGCCAAAAAATAACAGATAACGTAATAAATTGAAAATATCAATAACCCCTAATCTTTAAACCCAAAGGCTGTAATCGATGCCAATATGTGCCAAAATGAAAGTGCTAAAATTGTATAGAAGATACACCATACTTATATTCTCGTTGATTAGGAAATCTCTATTCTCGCTATACAAAAATTACCTACACAAACAGATCTGAAGAGTAAAACAGCCTAGTCCCGTTGGTAAAAAAATTTACAAAAAATATGAAATTAAATCAATGTATGCCTAAATAAAAACGCTAAAATGGTATTGGAAAATATGTTGGTACTACTTATATTTCCGAATATTAAAAGATATACCCGTGTATTAGTAGAAAATTATGAATTTCAAAAATCCTTGCCAAAATACAACAGACGACGTGATAAAGTGAAAATATCAATTATCTTTAAACTTGAGGGCTGTAATTGATTCCAATATATATCAAAATAAAAGCGTTAACATTGTATGGGAAGGTATAACATTGCTACTTATATTTTAGAAAATATACCCGTGTTCTAATAGAAGATTACCCGTACTACAATATATGAGTTTCAACATTTTTTGCTAAAATAAAACAGATGGCATAATAAATAGAAAATATCAATAATCCCAACGTAATCTTCAAACCTGAAGGTCGTAATTGGTATAATCCAGTCAAAAATGCAATTTCGGTAAAATTTATTTCATATACATTTTTCTATTATTTAAATTGGAAGATAACAATTATTTGATATACATTAATTTATTCTTTAAATTGGAAAAGATTTAATAAAAATCGTCTGCCGCATGAACACATTGGATTTAAACCCGTTGCTAAGCGACATCATATCATTTTCTTCAAATAAATTTACGGGAAAAAATATCGTCTGCAGAATGCTATGTCTATGAAACGTATAACTGTGCATTTTTAAATAATATCTAGAAGACAAACCTTGGTCATAGAAACTTCAAACATGGACTAAATTAAGTGTGGCTATTCCAAACCTACCCACAAAATTTCATCAAATTCGGTTCAGCCGTTTTTCCGTGATGATGAGACAGACAGGCAGACATATTTTTAATTTTATTTATATAGATTGTTTCATATATGACACTCACAATCATCTTCATCGGATGCAAAAGCTTTCTTTCTAGAATTCTCAAAACATTCTCATTTTGACAGTCAGTATGAAACTCCGTCTTTTACTAGTTTAAAGATAGTATTTTACCCCTACTGCTTGTCTCACAATTTGATTGGCTAGAATGTATAGGATGGGCCGCCTCTAGAATCCTAGTTAGCTGACCTTCTATCAAGTAATATTTCAGTTGCATCATTGGGCCGGTACCTGGAAGCACCTTGTTTATAGCTAGTATCATAAATATATACTTATTAAACCAGTTGCAAAACTTTCGCAATAAGTATGACAGGGTAAAATAATTTAGGCAAGCAGGTTTAAGGATATTTAAACTAGAAGTTCATATCTTCTTGTGGGATATAAGATATTTACAATACAGGATTTGGAAAACCAGAAAAACACAGCACATTCGATCTGATTGATCACAAACTCTTGAGATTAAAATCTGCAAGTAATTAGATACGATATCCCAGTGCTCATTCTTTTAATTGACTTATTACAGAAGGAATTTAGGCAGTAAAAGTCAAGAGCAAAATGTAATATATAAGAAGTCCTCGAAATTGCATCTGACCGAACTCCTCGCGAAGGTTTCAGTTCTTGGAATACAGTGTATTTACTTTATATTCACAGAATATCTGATCCAACCGAAAATAATTGGCCTTAGAATAAATAACACACTATTAAACCTACTATTGAGATAGCATAATACAAACTATATTTGTTCTGCAAAGATATTTGAAAAAAAAAATATCATATTGCTAAGCAACGGAATTAAACCCAATGAGTTTATATTTGAAAAAAAAAATATTATGTTGCTAAGCAACAGAATTAAACCCACTGAGTTAAATACATCAGTAAATCCTTTTGGATTTAAATAATAAAGAAATGTATAAATATATTTGATCGTAATTGCACGTTTGATTGGATTATATCCATTGTAGGCTTTTGGATTTAAATATTATGGGTATTATTGATATTTTCAAATTCTTACGTCATCATATTTCAAATTCTTCATCTGTTTCATTTTGGTGAAAGAATTGTCAAATCCATATATTGTACTGCGGGTATAATCTTCTAATCTACGAAAATATAAGAAGTACGAGTTTATATTTTAATCCACGAGAATATAAGAAGTACGGGTATAGAAGTACTGGAAGCTTCCAATACAATTTTAGCGTTTTTATTTTGGTATATATTGATTCCATTTCATATTTTTTGTAAATTTGTTAAAGAAAGAGATCAGGTTGCTTCATTCTTCGGATCTGCCTGATCGTCAGATCTATGCTTGTGAAGATAATTTTGTATAGCGAGAACAGATATTTTTACATTTCGTTTTAGGCGTATTAATTTAAATATTTTAATATAATGAATAACAATGTTATTTAGAATACTATAGGATCCTGCACATAATTATGATTGTATACATTCCGTATGAAGAACGAGCATACTGCTAGTATATAATATAAAGAAACTTAAAACTCACAATTATGTGAAAATTCTTATACTATTGAAACACGCTCGGATATTTATATATGTATGTAACCGCTGATCCGAAGCCCCTAATTGGCATAGAAGCTTGTGTTTTTATTATTATTATTATTATTATTATTTTAAACATAGCTATTGAACGGGAGATGGATCCGTGACATTCGACGATTAGAAAAATTTGATAGATTCTTAAATATTTTGTTAAAAAATACCCCTCCAAAATGAGGGTAAACAGGAGAGTCAGGAAAAAGCTAATATCTCTTACTATAAAAAGTTTAGAATTTCAATTTCTGATATGAACATGAGACAGATGAAATACGAAGACCTTCCAGAAGCCGGAGTATTGGTGAAATCGATAGGCATATTTTTTTCACAGATTTTTCAAATTTTCTCAAAAAACACCGTAAAACGTATTGCGAACTAAGAGTCGAGATCTCAGACGACAAGTCTCGCTCGGTGAAGCAT
The DNA here is from genome assembly GCA_951213105.1 of Amaurobius ferox. Classification (NCBI taxonomy): domain Eukaryota; kingdom Metazoa; phylum Arthropoda; class Arachnida; order Araneae; family Amaurobiidae; genus Amaurobius; species Amaurobius ferox. The sequence continues at coordinate 17,384,586 of OX578135.1, forward strand.
ATCCCTCTTCACAGGCAGCAGACGCCTCTGTAGGAGGAGTTAAAATTAAGCAATCTAAATTCACGAGTTTAACAAACAGATCTTTCAAATTTTAAATTTATTTTTTCAAAATTAAAATTTCGCGGGAGAAAAAAAGGTTTCGAAATGCGATCTTCAAAATGTGTCATCACGAAGTCTCAAATCTAAGCTCTAAAAAACTTCTGTTATTTATATTGTAACTTTATTTGTTATTTTTTACAATTAAATTTAGGATTCGATAACGTTATTTTCAAAGCGACGTATTGCTAAAAGTTAAAATTTCACCAAAAAATAACTATTCATCGAATGGTCTTCAAAATTTGTCTTCATAAATTCTCAAATCTTAGCTTCAGAAAACTTAAAATTTTTGTTGTCACTTTATTTGTTATATGCTTAGAATTCAATTAAGGATTCAATAAATGTCATTCGGAAAGTCTCTTTTTGTCTTTCGACTCGAGATTGCTTCTTCACGATTTTCTATTACAGAATTTTCGTTTTATATTTTTTCTTCTTTGTAGAGGGAGAGCTCGTGGCAGAAGGCGGGGGGGGGGGGGGGCGAGGGCCTTTTTTAAAACTTCGTTTATGGAAAGTTAGTTGTTAAGCGACGCTTTCTCTGGTTTTGATGTAATTTTAAAGATGCATTTTTCTACTCTGAAATGGACCCACTTGACCTGCTCACGCTAAATTTGGACTCAAATTTGTTTCTCTTCCCATTTTGCGCTTGCTGAAGAAGAGGGCGTTGAGGAAAAATAAAGGAAGCTGGGATAGAGGACGGTGCTTTTGCACCCTCTACATGGACCCAATACTTGCTAAGAAACATATTGCTGTAAAAATTGGTTACTGTAAATGACCTCTAGCGGGCAGAGCCCTCAGTTTAAATAAATTAATTTAAATAAATTAATAAATTAAAGAGTTAAGTTTAAATAAATTCATTAAGATAACAGCGTATGGGCTGGATGGCTCAGTGGTCATATAGTAAGTGTCAAATTCCAGAAGCTGTGAGTTCGAATCCATCCACTCGTATTGAGTATAGCGATTTGAGTCATTTTGGTATCTGTGCTTTTTATTATCAGTCCCTCCGTTAAGTTTAAGTAAATTAATTAGGAAAATCATTATATGAGCCGATTGGTTCAGTGATCATATTGTCCGTTTCAAATTCCTTGGGCTGTTGTTCAAGTTCATCCACTAGCATTGAGTATAGCGGTTTGAGTCATTTTGGTTTCTGTTCTTTTTCTGGTCAGTGAATCCGTTAAGTTTAAATAGATTAATTAGGATCATTGTTTCGTGAACTAACTGGCTTAGTGGTCATGTTGTCTGTTCACACGTCTACAACTGTGGGTTCGAATCCATTGAATATAGCGAGTGGAATCATTTTAGCATCTGTGCTTTTCTTATCAGTCTCTCTCTTAAACTTAAATAGATTAATTAGAGCCCGCTGTGTATGCGCTGGTTGGCTCAGTGGTCATGTTGTAGGTTTCTAATTTCAAAAGCTGTGGGTTCGAGTCTACTTACCTGCATTAAAACTTTTCTGCATATTTTTTCTAGAATTTGTTAACTGGCATTAATTAAAAGGATTTCGACATTAATATTACGTGATAGGAAATGACATCCTGAAAGTATCAGCTATCCAATAAAAAATTGATTTTGAAAATTGATTTGATAGATTCTCAGAAATTGAATAACAAAAAAGGCGCGTGCTTTAAATATATATATTTTTGTTCTGTTTCAAATCAGATGATAATTAAGATTTTCTCGTACGGATATTGCTCATCATTAAAAAGTAAAAAAAAAGAGCTAGGAAGACTTTGAATGCTACATTTAAGTTTAGAAATTATATGTAAGAGGTTCGAAATCTGATGTAATATTTGCAATTTTCTATAAGTTATAACGGAAATTGGATATAGCGTCTGATTTTAATCTCTTTACATAATTCTAAACTAAAGTAAAGCATTCAAGGCCTTCCTGGATCTTTTTTTTTATATTTTCATAAATACAACTTAAATTGTTCATAGTTTCAACTGTTCCTGTGCTTCCACCTGTCTAGTGGTTAACGAGTTGGGCTGCGGGCCCGTTGGTCTTGAGTTCTGTCCTCACCTCGAAAGTCGTGCTTTGAATATTACCTAAAATTTTCGAAGCAATTTGAGAATTTTAAATCCGCTTAAAAAATGTTTGAAAAATTAGGTCCCATAGGGCTCAATGTATTTCATTTTTTCGACCCGGGTTCAATCCAAAACTAATTGGGTGATATTATTCATTTATATTCCCATAGGTTCTACAGACCGTCTGAACAACATACTAACATTTCATTTTGATTAAGTCATTTTTACGGCAGTTATCGTGATAACGGACAGACAGACAGACAGACAGAAGGAACAAAGTCATAAACACTTTTCAACTTTGTTGTAAAGTGTTAAAAAAGAGCTAGGAAGACTTTGAATGCTACATTTAAGTTTAGAAATTATATGTAAGAGATTCAAAATCTGATGTAATATTTGCAATTTTCTATAAGTTATAATGGAAATTGGATATAGCGTCTGATTTTAATCTCTATACATAATTCTAAACTAAAATAAAGCATTCAAGGCCTTCCTGGATCTTTTTTTTTATATTTTCATAAATACAACTTAAATTGTTCTTAGTTTCAACTGTTCCCGTGCTTCCACCTGTCTAGTGGTTAACGTGTTGGGCCGCGGGCTCGTTGGTCTTGAGTTCTGTCCTCACCTCGAAAGTCGTTCTTTTTGATTACAGTTTTAAATAAGGAATAAACGATGTTGTCACGCAAATAAATTTTGCGGGTTCTGTCCCAAATTTATTCTAATCGCCTATCCAGAGATAAATTTTATATAGTTAAAATAAAATGAAATTGCAAGGCATTCGTGGCGCAGCGGTAAAGTGCCGCGATAGCAACGTGAAGAGACTTTTTTGTCAAGGGTTCTGTCCCCTGCAATTCCAATCGCGCATTTTCATATTATTTAAGCGAACATACTAAAATGTTAAACTTAAATACACCGAAATCGCAGCTTCGGTCGTCGCCCTCTTGGCCGAGAGGCTTGGGGCGTCAAGTTGCGGGGCATTAGGCTGGGGGTTCGTCTCCCGTCTGGGTGAAATTGAAGGGTTAGAGACCAGCTAGCGCGTTCCGACGAGGTTAAATATATGCGAGGTGGAAGGGGACTAGGAGGTTCTTTACTCTCTTAACTTTCTTATATTTCTTACTAAATTATCTGCACGAGATGGAGGACGAGCGGTGTGTGTGCTCTACCGTTGCCGGTGGGGTTTCTCTTCGGGCCCGCTGGCTTCGGTGTCGAGCGCGCCACCCTCCCTCGTCCGAAGTTCGTGCAGGGCTTGTTTTGCACCACGTGACTCCTTTCGAAGGAAGTCCCGAAATTTTATGCATTTTTGAAAACAGCGCATCTCTTTCATCCTTCCTTTTCGGCCATTTTCTGGAAAGAGAACGCATCTCTTTCACCCTTCTCTTTCAATAGCCGAAACATAAGGATCGAAGAGATGAGCTGTTTTCAAAAATGCATAAAATTTCGGGACTTCCTTCGAAAGGAGTCACGTGGTGCAAAACAAGCCCTGCACGAACTTCGGACGAGGGAGGGTGGCGCGCTCGACACCGAAGCCAGCGGGCCCGAAGAGAAACCCCACCGGCAACGGTAGAGCACACACACCGCTCGTCCTCCATCTCGTGCAGATAATTTAGTAAGAAATATAAGAAAGTTAAGAACCTCCTAGTCCCCTTCCACCTCGCATATATTTAACCTCGTCGGAACGCGCTAGCTGGTCTCTAACCCTTCAATTTCACCCAGACGGGAGACGAACCCCCAGCCTAATGCCCCGCAACTTGACGCCCCAAGCCTCTCGGCCAAGAGGGCGACGACCGAAGCTGCGATTTCGGTGTATTTAAGTTTAACATTTTAGTATGTTCGCTTAAATAATATGAAAATGCGCGATTGGAATTGCAGGGGACAGAACCCTTGACAAAAAAGTCTCTTCACGTTGCTATCGCGGCACTTTACCGCTGCGCCACGAATGCCTTGCAATTTCATTTTATTTTAACTATATAAAATTTATCTCTGGATAGGCGATTAGAATAAATTTGGGACAGAACCCGCAAAATTTATTTGCGTGACAACATCGTTTATTCCTTATTTAAAACTGTAATCAAAAAGAACGACTTTCGAGGTGAGGACAGAACTCAAGACCAACGAGCCCGCGGCCCAACACGTTAACCACTAGACAGGTGGAAGCACGGGAACAGTTGAAACTAAGAACAATTTAAGTTGTATTTATGAAAATATAAAAAAAAAGATCCAGGAAGGCCTTGAATGCTTTATTTTAGTTTAGAATTATGTATAGAGATTAAAATCAGACGCTATATCCAATTTCCATTATAACTTATAGAAAATTGCAAATATTACATCAGATTTTGAATCTCTTACATATAATTTCTAAACTTAAATGTAGCATTCAAAGTCTTCCTAGCTCTTTTTTAACACTTTACAACAAAGTTGAAAAGTGTTTATGACTTTGTTCCTTCTGTCTGTCTGTCTGTCTGTCCGTTATCACGATAACTGCCGTAAAAATGACTTAATCAAAATGAAATGTTAGTATGTTGTTCAGACGGTCTGTAGAACCTATGGGAATATAAATGAATAATATCACCCAATTAGTTTTGGATTGAACCCGGGTCGAAAAAATGAAATACATTGAGCCCTATGGGACCTAATTTTTCAAACATTTTTTAAGCGGATTTAAAATTCTCAAATTGCTTCGAAAATTTTAGGTAATATTCAAGGCACGACTTTCGAGGTGAGGACAGAGCTCAAGACCAACGAGCCCGCGGCCCAACACGTTAACCACTAGACAGGTGGAAGCACGGGAACAGTTGAAACTAAGAACAATTTAAGTTGTATTTATGAAAATATAAAAAAAAGATCCAGGAAGGCCTTGAATGCTTTATTTTAGTTTAGAATTATGTATAGAGATTAAAATCAGACGCTATATCCAATTTCCATTATAACTTATAGAAAATTGCAAATATTACATCAGATTTTGAATCTCTTACATATAATTTCTAAACTTAAATGTAGCATTCAAAGTTCTCCTAGCTCTTTTTTAACACTTTACAACAAAGTTGAAAAGTGTTTATGACTTTGTTCATTCTGTCTGTCTGTCTGTCTGTCTGTCCGTTATCACGATAACTGCCGTAAAAATGACTTAATCAAAATGAAATGTTAGTATGTTGTTCAGACGGTCTGTAGAACCTATGGGAATATAAATGAATAATATCACCCAATTAGTTTTGGATTGAACCCGGGTCGAAAAAATGAAATACATTGAGCCCTATGGGACCTAATTTTTCAAACATTTTTAAGCGAATTTAAAATTCACAAATTGCTTTGAAAATTTTAAGTAATATTGAAATTATTCCATAAAATATATGAAAAAAATTGGTTGAAACTAAGAACAATTTAAGTTGTATTTATGAAAATATAAAAAAAAAATCCAGGAAGGCCTTGAATGCTTTATTTTAGTTTAGAATTATGTAAAGAGATTAAAATCAGACGCTATATCCAATTTCCATTATAACTTATAGAAAACTGCAAATATTACATCAGATTTTGAACCTCTTACATATAATTTCTAAACTTAAATGTAGCATTCAAAGTCTTCCTAGCTCTTTTTTTTTACTTTTTAATGATGAGCAATATCCGTACGAGAAAATCTTAATTATAGTCTGATTTGAAACAGAACAAAAAAATATATATTTAAAGCACGCGCCTTTTTTGTTATTGAATTTTTTAGAATCTATCAAACCCATTTTCAAAATTAATTTTTTATTGGATAGCTGATACTTTCCGGATGAGCATAAACACTCAGATTTTTAAATAAGGGTGTAAGTACATTCGTCAAATGATCTTATTGATAGGAAATAGATGATCAATATGGCTTCTGTGGCACAGTAAGAAAAGTATCAGCTAAAGTTTCAAAGCTCGCTAGGTGTAAATTTTGCAACAGAAAAACTCCAGTTCTGAGCTAGCTAGAAGGAAATTTACATTTTCTGAAGTAAAATTCATAAACATTATAAGATATGTATTATAAATAATAAATATATGTATTTTTTATTATTTTAATATTAAGATTCCCTAGTTATCAAAATATAATTAATCAGTATTTTTTCAAAATTATAGGACAAGGTTCGGAATATAGGGAAATAAAAATAAATTGAAAGGTACAATTATTTTAAATACGTAGGAACATGCCTTATTGTTTCAGTTCTGATTTGCATTGCGCTACTAATTCATTTCCACAAAATTAACAGTTTAGATAAATATATCAAACTATTTCCATAGAAATGCATGTAATGCAGGAGTGCTTATCTTATACCACCTGAATGATTGTCTCAAATAATATTGGCGTTTAATCAGTATGGAGTTTTAATTCCTTAACTTGTGGAGTTTTAGCTCCGTGGATTGCATCATTTTCTCTCAAAGCCTGATTTCTTCAAATATGCATTTATTTACTTTCCCCTTGGTGTTCCATTGCATCATATTTTTGCACACGGACGGATATCTCCTATATAGAGCAGTGATTATTTTGAGGCACGAATTTCACGATATTTTTTGCGAATTTTTGGAGGGTTTCTAAAGTTTCGCAAATATCAAATATATTCCCGAATTCCAGGTCTTTTTCACTATTATAGTCGAATTTCTGGTATAACTTTTAGAATATTGTTTCGAGGTGCGAATTTTTGCGAATTTTTTCGCGAAATTTAGGAGGGTTTCTGAAGTTTCGCAAATGTCAAATATATTCGCGAATTTTAAATTTTTTTGTTCAGTATTATTGTCAAATTTCTATTATAAATATTAGATTACTGTTTCGCGGTTTTTCTCACGAATTGTTGGATTTTATTTCGTTTATAATTTTGGGAATATTATATATATCACTCACGTCCTTGGATATTTTTTGCTATGAAGAAGATTTGCGCAGAATTTTCAGCCGCACATTCCTATGTTCGAAGATGAGAATCCACTAAAGTGAGAATTTTGTTTATACGGAGACATTTTGTCTCCTGTCATTGTCGCCAAACTTTGGTTTTATTGCCTTGAGCTCAGTGTTCATTTTGTTGACTAGTTATATCCTCTCACACACACACACACACACATACACACCATTTTTATTCTAAATGTTCACAGTTGTCTTTGGTTTGCATATAAATGCGTTTTATAAAAATTACGTCACCGCAAATATTTTTGTTTCAGACAAGAAATTACTTTCTGCGAAACTTAATTTCTAGTAAAACATTATAATTATGAGATCAGTTTTCTAAAACCATTCCTAGCACGATTAGAGCAATAGTTATTCACTATTAAGCGTAATAAAAGTTTTACTTTCAAAAGTTGTATTCTTTTCAAATTTTTAATGTTTATTAATGAGAAGACACAACAACATAACATGCAAGATTCGTAAAATGCAACTACCATTATTAAAAATGCATAACATCATCTGGAGCATTCCTTTAAATTGAGCCGCATGAAATTTTTCTCATAAGATGGGAAAAGAGGTATTTGTTTTACATAAAAATGAAATAATACTTAAGCTCAATTATTATTGTCTTATTAAGAACATTATTTTTCGTATATGTAAAGTGTTTATCGTTAACTAAATGAACGTCTTATTAAAGTACACATAAAAATTATAAATTATATATTTTATTACTAGTAATTACTCTATCATATGACCCTAAAATAAACATATAAATATTTACCCTAACTGTACCCGATATTTAAAAATTGCTTAGCGCAATATTATGAACTTTAATGTGCCTTATAGTAGAAAAATAATGAAAAATACTGAAACTTTTATATTACAACTATTAAAAAGCATAAAGTAGTGCATTACATCTTCATCAGGGGCGAGTCACTGATAAACGGCATCTTGATGCCCGAAAGTAATGCACGCCAATGCCTGCAAAGAGGGATCGAACTGTTTGGGGTAGGGTATGTCAAATACCTGTCTTTTTGCGGTTTCGGACATAATCCCGACAGCCGAAATCCCGACAAGCCAGAATCCCGACAGCCGAAATCCCGACAAGCCAGAATCCCGACAGGGTCGAAATCCCGACAAGTCAAAATCCCGACAAGGTCGAAATCCCGACAAGTCAAAATCCCGACAAGGTCGAAATCCCGACAAGCCAAAATCCCGACAAGGTCGAAATCCCGACAGCCGAAACCCACACTTGCACAGACTAATACAACACTAAGGCGGTCATCGCAGTGACGTCACTAGGGTTAGAATTTACTAATCAGCACCCCCCCCCCCCATGCACATGCGTTGGACTCACGCTGGGCCCACGCACATGGCTCTCTACGCCTATATGTATAGCTTGATCAAAATTATCGGCGTTTTTACATCTCTACATTTTACAAATTAATAGTTTTAATCACTAAATCATAACAATTATGCCATTTCTGAAATAAATTTTGGCAAATTGAAATGACAAAGATTAAAATGATATAACAGGTCGGTATAAGATTTAGGAAATTCATTTTATTAAAAAAGAAAAAAAACACTTACACATTCTGCATACGTTCAAATAGCATATTCAAATAGCATATGGCCATTGTCGTAGCAAGCGGATGGAGACAAGAGGGAGCGTGAGTCCAGCGCATGTGCGTGGGGGGGGGGGGGGGGGGAGCTGATTAGTAAATTCTAACCCTTGTGACGTCACTGCGATGACCGCCTTAGTGTTGTATTAGTCTGTGCAAGAGTGGGTTTCGGTTGTCGGGATTTTGGTTTGTCGGGATTTCGACCTTGTCGGGATTTTGGCTTGTCGGGATTTCGACCTTGTCGGGATTTTGGCTTGTCTGGATTTCGACCCTGTCGGGATTTTGGCATGTCGGGATTTCGGCTGTCGGGATTCTGGCTTGTCGGGATTTCGGCTGTCGGGATTACGACCCAGACCCGTCTTTTTGAGAGGTTCTTCATTAGGGACTGACGCTGTCTCACCCGTAAGCAAAAGGTTAATAGACTTTTGCAAGTGCTGTTTTTTTGCAGTAACTTGTAAAACATAGATGTGCAGTTCCATTAGTGGTTTCACAACGACGTGACTGTTGGCCGTGTGTCTTTGTGAATATAAACAATTTTTAATTTTCCTTATCCAATACCCAGATAAAATGAATCCTGATAGTGAAAGGAAAGAAATTTTTCTAGATTCTGTATCAAAGTGTTGTAATTGTTATTTGAGCAATGACAGCAGCGATTACAGTGACGATAGTGATATTATAGGGTATACAAAGCATTATTTGGGTCACCGCTGCAATATCTCACACGATAGGCAAAACCGAGCTGGTATTATGCGAGAATCTGCAGTCAAGTTACCCGGTCTTTCCCATGTAGGCAATGAAACCGCAAGCGGATAGAAATGGTGTTAAAAATAGAAGCGGTGTTAAAAATGGATTCTGATATGAGAAACTCGAGTTCAGCCACACTCCAGCTAATTAAATACGTAAAACAACTTCATCCTTGTTCTAAATAATGATATTATACATTCAGATGATAATAAGAATCGTGTTTAGCCGAAACGAATGAAAATCCTATTAATTTGTTACAAACTTGCCAGAATGATGCACGTCGTGAAAGTCTGCAATGCATTTAATTTCAAGTATTGCGTTTTGCAGCACTTCATCTATCGAAAGAAATATATGGCACAGCAATATCCAATCCACCAATAGTAGTGCAGCAAATATAGAATATGACTAACTCATTTAATGAGAAGAATAAGTTATAACTTCATCGAATCCTAGAAGCGAGTGTGGCATAAATTGAGTTTATTCGAAAGTGTTCGCCATTCATTATCGGATAAAATTTTGTCGGTACATTTTTCTTATTTCCCCATTTTTGAAACGCGGAAAACATTTTCAATCAATGTATTTGTTATTTAGGATTTACTCAAAACTTCATTAAGGCCATCGAAATGAGGGCGTTTGATGGCCGAGAAATGGCATTTCGATATTTTTAATTTTGACGCTGATAATATGTGTGGTCGAAGTATCCTGCAGAAAGCAGAGTCTTACAAAAAATGCAAACAACTTGAACCTTTATAACTCCAAACCAATTAGATAAAAATATTTTTTAAAAACTTTTCAAAAAATCTTACTAGCGCAGCACACGACTTATCCTATGTAATGCAATTCATTTACTTCTTTCACGGTGAAAAAATGATGTCAAGATCCACTGCACAATGTTTTTAACTTTGAATTGTGTATTTGGCGCTTTTCCGGGTGATAACAGGTAAAACTATTTCGAAGTACCTATGTATTTAACTGAGGTTAAGCATAACTCTAAACGGCCGGCCATCCAAACAGTTACCTTACACCTTTCTGGTAGGTCGGAGGATCTGGGTCTCAACAACTCTAAATGGATAATTATCAACATTGATAGAAACCACAATAAGTGATATAATGCATATATTAAAATATTCTAATAATTTAATCATCAATTTTACATCATTTTCGTTAACTTGGCGTCATTTTTGTAATTTTGACGATATTTTCTTCAATCTGGGCCGAAATATTGCCAAGTTAGTGATATGTCACTCAATGACTCCCCAAATTCGCCAAATGGATCGTCAAGCGTTATAGACAAACGGAGAGAGGATTATTTCCTATATATAAATGACTTTTGGCGAATTGTTAACTAGTCGAAAAATTTATCGCCAAGTGTTACAGACAAACGGAATCATTTCTTGTATATAAATGACTGTTGGAAATTTGTTAGGCATCAAAATACAAAACTATTACACAAAGTATTTGTTCTTGTGAATGAAATAAACAAAATATATAACATTAATGTTAACACATCGCATAATATTATATATGAAAAATGAACAGATTTCATAATAGTTAATATTTTTTAATCTTGTGTGGTTTTCTTCCCCTTTGAAAAATTTATTTTAAAAAGGTGCAATAACTCAAGAACAGTTAGTATTATCGATCTTAAATTTATGACAAATTTATGTCAAATTTGTGTCTTTTATGTTTTATTACAGATAAAGAGGATGCATTTGAAAGGCTTGAGCCAAATAATGAAAGGCTTGTAACATACTTTGATTTTAATTCCATCATGTTGTACGGGCAAAGATCTTTTGCAAAGGAGGAAGACCTGCAGACGACTGAAGTGGTAGACGGTCGGTCCTGACTCGATGTACCCGAAAAGAAATATCTCTCCAAGGATGACATCAAAAGGATAAACATTTTGTATGAATGTTCATAGAAAAAATTCAGGACTTATGATGGTCATAGATAAAGTTTTCTAAAGTGGAAAAATTTAGTTTTATTACATACAGGTGACGCACATTCGAGATAGAAAAATCTGATCTGGTAGCACATGACCTTCCTTATATAATACGATACATTTACTTCTTCACAGTGAAAAAATGTAAAGATCCACCGCACAATGTTTTTTACGTTCAATTGTATATTTCACGCTTTTCCGGGTGATAATAGGTAAAACTATTTTTAAGTACATAATTAACTCATGCTGCACACATCTCTAAATTGACAATTAGCAATATTGATAGCAGCTCGGTCTTGTGGAGTGTCCTGTACTTTTTTTTCATTTTCTCTATTTTTGTTTCATTTCTTACCCTTTCTGAACTCTTATGTGTCCTTTTGACTTATTTTTCATTTTGTTTGGACTCCGTAATTCTTGTTCGGATTTCACTAGTCTTATTGAGATATTTGTGCTGTGTTTCTGGCACACATCAATCGTGTGTGTTATAGGTCGTTTATGATTGGCAGGACTGTTCTTCATTTGGCTTTCCGAATGGCTCGCTCCATAGCACTCTTAATCTGGGACTTGAAATATATAAACCCTTCTGTTTCTTCTATTTGTGTCGTCTTTTTTTGAATTTCGGTTTGTTGGTTTTCTCGCACTGGCGAAGGGGTATCATCATAGTAACTTCTGTATATTGCATTATTTTATTTGTGTTGGAGTATGTATCCACCTTATCCACCACCATCTCTAACGAGACGTATAGTTCCCCCACACTGTAAAACATTCTGCAAACTTTGCGCATCTTTTTCAAATACTTTGTTGATCCTTTTGGCAAAGCCACAAGAAAAGCCACAATTACAGGCGTTCATAAAAATCCCAGCTTCATTTCTGAAATATTCAGCTAATTATTGTCTGCCGAAACTTAATTTTTGTATATATTGTGGGACACATTTTTAAAATAAAGCTTAAATTTTAGTTTTTAATTAACATTAATGTATTATTATTATATCTTCACATTGCCGTAATACATATTTAGTGGTATTATCATTAAATCGTACATTGCTATGTTGTGCCGTTATAAACCCTCCAATTATGTTACCTTTCGTGCGAGCCCTGTAAAGGAATAATTAAATAATAAAATGCTAAATTGATCACACCATTTAAACTTAAACAATAAAACATTTATTAACAACATTTAGTTTAATTACTTATTGCAGCGGAGGGGACATATGCGCCCAGAATTATTAAAATTACTATCGTGTCTAGGACCTGTGATTTTGGTTGAGCACATACCTTCCAATTAGTCTTGAGCTCTATCATATCTCAAAGGCTTGCATCAGTCTTAGTACTGCCCAACTCTTTGGTGTGTGGCTCCTCCTCGTACTCTGAATGCACTCACAACTTGATATATCTCCATTATTTTGGAACCTCTACGGGACACTCTACAAGTCTGTTAGGTTTTTCATTCTTCTCTAGTCGTGCTCTTAAGTCAAAATCGTGATAGTTTTCTGCTGGCATGCTTCTAAGTCAAAATTCAATAGTTGTCTCATGGTATGCTCTTAAGTCGACATCTTTTTCGTTTCTGCTCTCGTTCTCGGGTCACAGGCTGTGGTTCCCTCGGTGGGGGGAGGGGTGTAACTCCGCCTTTACTTCTTTTTGGCGCTTATGGTTACTCCTTTACCCAATGGCACCATTGCACATTTAGTACGGCCCAGCTCAGCCCCTCTGGTATGGCACCCCTAAATTTATAGTCTTCTGACCTTTAGGTTCACGTCGTAATAAACTTTGGTGCCAGACAAACTACAAGATTTGTCTGCCGTTCTGGCCACCATAAATTTCTAAATAAAAGTGTCTCATTAAATGTGAGAACTATTTCTGGTCTCATATATATATATATATATATATATATATATATATATATATATATATTTGAAATGTAATAATAAGAATTATGTAAAAATAAAAAAAAATAAAAATACAATTCAAGTAATATTAACATCACCATAGAAGCAAATTCACGGCCATAATGCCGATAAGAGAAAAGAACAGAACCTTCCCAAATTCGATGATTAATCAGAATTAAATTCCTCTTCAGGTCTGAGTATTTAACTCTAATTAACCCAAACAAATGCCTGTTTCAGATTAAGCAATAGTACATTACTATAAATGCTTAAACTCAGACTACAGGCATCAAAAAATGAAAAAATGAAAAAAGGATACATTAAGAAAATTGTATTACCATGCGGCATGAATCATTCTTCTTCTACCACGTGTATACACGATCAACCTCAACAACTTAATCTAGAAGCACCGGAATGAACAAGTCGAAATTCTACCAGGGAGGTAGTACGAACGTTCACAGAAATACTCCCAAACCCGTCCAGTGAGTCTAAGCTGGAGACTGGACAAGCAATTCAGAATACAACTTCCCAAACATGCAGAACTGAATATGAATATGAATCATAGATGAAAATTCCTACTAAACAAGAATTAATAGGAAAACTGGATAATCGAGAATGCCACTATACACCATTATAAGGGCGCACAAAACGTAGTTTCAATACTGACAAAAGTTACATTTTTTTGCGAAAATAAAATTCAAAACATTATTGCATCGTATTACCCTAATATTTCTCTATAAATGTACCGAATTTCATATTTTTGTATGCCATAATTTTTACGGTACAAGACAGAGAAATCGCTAGACGTGCCGATACGGAAAAAAAAGTTCACTTCAGAAGTGCATAAAATGTAAAATATCTCAAAAACTACATCGAAATTAAAAAAGGGGCTCTGTCCTACAAAAATTCACCCATGTAGGTACCTGCCTGCAAAAATTCGTGGTCTTGCTAATGTTAGTCTATCCAGAACGAGAATTCACAGCTCAAACATTTTGTCTTTGACTTTGACATTAAATATTTCTTAAACTAAAATATATATCAAAATATGATTTATTTCAGTGTATTCCCCAGGGTTTTTTCTACAAGTGTACCAAATTTCATATTTTTACATCTAATAGTTTATGCTGTACGAAGCAAAGAATCTCGAGAAATGAGAAATTTGTTAAACAGCGTCGTCGGCGGGAGTGGTGTCAGCAACTTTTTTTAATATATATATATATATATATATATATATATATTATCATAACTATCAGGACTCTTACTCCCCATAACGGACATCTGATTCTCCTGAAACTTTCAGTAACATACTTGCAAAAGTTTTACAGTGCACGAAAGACTTGCTATATTTTTAATCAAGAATATTAAATTAATAATTCCCACAATGCAACAAAAATTATCGAAGAGGTTAAATTAAAAATGTTAAGATACTGAATTATCGTTGCTATTCGGGCGAAATTATTTCAAACTTGGGATATATATCGCTCAATCCATCAACATGCATGATAGACAGAGGAATTTCAGGGAGAATGGGCTAAGGGCTTTTCTCATATAGTATTAACATATGCGACGATTAATGAATACTTGAATTTATAGTTATTTATTGGTCTGTTAAAATTTGTTCCACTGTTACATCCTTAATTTACACATTTATGAGATACACTGAAAGCTAATAAATAATATTTTTTTCATGGCTCCATGAAAGCTGTTGATTAGCTCTTTGTGAATTACCAGAACTTCAATCGAAGACAATAAAAACGGCACTTAATTAGATCTTTTACGAAAACAAATATATATGCAGCATTATGCTCCTTAATATATTCGGGGATTTTATAAATATTAATGAACGAAATTTCACGAATGATGGCAATTAAGTGTCATCCACTTTCGCCTTACAACCATGAAACAGTTCTCAAGACACAAATAAAAATAATGAATACTAATACACCAAAATAGAGTCAAGAATATTATTAGCATTTATCGTGTTCCATTACGACCATTTGTGCCTTATTAGGTTTCAGAGTATTTAATGAGTTGCTTTTTCTTTTCCACATTAGCATGCTTTTAGAAAAAGAAAAGAAATACTCTGTGTACATAAGATGTCCGTGTGTGTGTTCCTGTATGTCTATGCCGTGTTTGCGGTGTTTCTTTTAGGCATTCCTCCGAGAGAGCGAAGCCCCCTGGAGACGATTGTATCCTGGAGACGATTGTTGATCCTGGAGTATTCGCCCCCTCCCCCCGGGAAATGTTTTATGTTAACCTAGTTTCTATTTATGTGACACAGCTTTTCGATATATTTATATAGGGCACATAGAAAACTTGTCCCCCCTAAAATTTCATTCGCCCCCCCCCCCCTGGCCAACACTGCATCTGTGTCGATTGAAGAGAAAATTAGAAGCTTTGGACGGCGACGAAATTCGGTATAGAGGTATTTCAGATCCCCCCAGACAATACGACCAAGCGAGATATTTTTATAATTCGAATTAGTTAAAAAGTGTTGAATTCTTAAGGTTGAAATTTCTGAATTTCAGTCATTTTATAGAGCAGACGATATTCAGGGTGCGACAGCCTAGTGGTAAACGCGCGGGAATTGCCCTCTGACAAACCGAGTTCAATTTCCGTCTCTGCCCAAACTGTCTCCGGGTTCAGGCGGAGTATGTGGGTCCGTAAGTCCTTCCGAGAGGTTGGTGGTAGAGGAAAGAGGGTACGGTTCCCGTGGATGACACCCTCACTGGGTTCCGGGCTAAATTGGGTGGCCGTCCAAACAGATATCTTATACATTCTGGTAGGTCAAACGATCTAGGTCGAAATAAAGAATATAAAGCAATATGAATACATGAGTATAAAGAAATATAAATAAGAAAGAAATACGAAAGAAGGAGGGTCTGGGTCGAAGATGATGACGATATTCACCTCTAATGCTAGAACTTTCTACCGCAGGTATTTGTGTTACATCTTCGACGTTCGGTCAAGAGTATAAAATGCAGAATTATGACATCGTGAATTTAATAGATTTCGTTCCAGATTCTTTTAAATTTAGTTACCATTACATTTATTGTGTTAAAAAGTAACAGAAATCGGTTGAAAACTCGTTGAGATAGCATTAACTTTTTTTTTAATTTTAATTTTTTTTCGTCTGCGGTTCAATATAACTCAGCCCTCTTGATCCCATTAGCATGCAATTTTCACTGACATACGGGAGCTTATTAACCTTTTGCTTACGGGTGGAACAACATCCATCCCAACCGAAGAACCTCTCAAAAAGACAGGTATTAGACATACTGTATCCCAAACAGTTCAATCCCCCTTTGCAGGCATTGGCGTCCATCACTTTCGAGCATCAACATGCCCTTTATCAGCGGCTCGCCACTGATGAAAAGTGATGGAAGCCTATGCCTGCAAAGGGGGATTGAACTGTGTGGAATACGGTATGTCTAATACCTGTCTCTTTGAGAGGTTCTTCGGTTGGAATGGACGCTGTCCCACCCGTAAGTAAAAAGTTAACAAAAATTGCATTGGAACTGACATGCTCCGCGCCCAAAAGTGGAGTTATTTTTTTTTTACGATTTCACGTATTTCAAGGCGTATCAAAGGACCTTATTTAGTGATAACACCTGTATATGTATTATTTACGTAGCGGGCGCTTATTTAGGACCCGGGCAACGCTTGAACATTCTGTTCGTATGTATTTCGGTTTCCAATGAAAAAATCATGTAACTGGTGTCAAACGGCATACATTATTATGAAAAATCTCATACAAACATTTACTATTCTTTTTTTCTGTGTAACATCTTTTCGAAGTACGCGTAAGTAAAGTTAATCCTGTACAGTTTTTTAAATTAATTCTAAAAGATATGTTTACATAAATGTATATATATATATATACATATATATATATATATATATATATATATATATATATATATATATATATATATATACTCATGTCCAAAAGTTAAATATAATTCGTAAAATGCGAAAAAATCGGAGTTAATATGGATACAATGATTCATAATCGGTTGTGGACAATCGTGGAACGAAGGTAAATCATTGTGTATATGCAAAACAGTTCAGTCGACGTCGACATGCGCAAAGCACCGACGCACTTCGGAACGCGTATGAAACAGCCTCGAGCGGCATGGCCAGTTGAGGCAGAATATCGCAATTGCTGTTGTACGGAGCGTTGTTAATAATCAAAAAGGACGAAAGATGTCGCAAAGATGCCAACTGGACATGTTTTTGAAGGGAAGAATTATTGGAATGCTGGAATCCGGTCAATCCCAAACCGAAGCGTCTCGAATTCTGAATGTGCCTCAATATGTGATCTCCAGACTATGGCAGAGGTTCTAAACCAGCCATACTCAACCTTTTTTTTCTCGGGCCACATACACATGACAGCTATTTCACACAGGCCGCAACATAAGGATTAATGAAAAAACGTAAATAAGTCCAAGTATTTATTTATCAAGAAATACAACTAATAAGACCGTTGATATTGTGAACTCTTTCTAAAAATCTTATTTAGATCAGGCTTGTAACTGCTACATGCTACTCTTAAATCGTAATCCAAATGAGAATCAGTAAGCCGGTTTCTATATATATTCTTTGCATATTTCATTTTCAAGTAGGGTGATTCACAAAGATACGTTAATGCGAACAACGTGAGCAAAATTTAAGCACATCTTTGTACAGTTTTATATTGTTCGGGAACTATTTTCCAAAATTTGGCGCACTCCTTTTCCTCCCTCTTTTCTTTAAAAATAACTTCCAGGTGTGTATTGTTTTTCAATAAATTCGTCAAATAGCTCTTTCGTTACTGCTTCGTTACTTCGTAGACTGTCTTTACCGGGCCAGTCACAAAAGCTCAGCGGACCGCAGGTTGAGTATGGCTGTTCTAAACCATTGGAGATGTTACCCGACGACCAGTACCAGATCGGCCAAGGGTAACAACCACTCGGCAAGACCTATATTCGGTGATAACCGCGCGACGTGTGAGGAACCATTCTGACAGGCAATTGGGTTCAGTCCTGATAGTCGCCACAGGAGTCACTGTTTCAAGACAAATTGTTTATAGGAGACTCAAACACGTTGGTCTCTATGCCAGACGACCATCAGTCTGCATCCTTCTGACGTCTGCACAGAAACGAGCTCGTTTACAGTGGAGTTTGGAACATCGGCAGTGGAGTGTACAGCAGTGGGGCAATGTCATGTTCAGTGACGAGTCCAGGTTTAACCTGCAAACCTATTCTCGTCGTACCACGATCTAGAAAGAATGTGAAACGTGTTTTCAGCGGGGAAACATCAAGGAAAGACATCGTTTTCCGTTTGAGGGAGTCATGGTCTAGGCAGGCATTATGATGGACGGCCGCACAGACCTCTACTATCTTTGACACGATGTCGGTTAGCGGTGAACGTTACAGAGACGAAATCCTTGAGCCTACCTTTCGATTGTTTCGAGGTGCTGTTGATCCTGATTTCATATTCATGGATGATAACTCGACTCCTGACCGTACGGCCTTGGTCGACGACTTCCTCAGTTATCATTGTTTTACCCGAGTTATCATTGTTTTCCTATATCCCTGGCCGGCACCGCGGAAAAAATTCGCATAAGTGAAAAACGCGCATAAAAGTGAGCGCTTATAAGTTAGGGATCCCAGTATATTTATATATATATAGAAATCTATATATCTATGACACAGAATAAAGAAACTGCTGTTAGAAAAATAAAAATCTAATGTGGACAGCACATGGTTTTCCGTGCAGACTCCTATTCATGTTCTCTTTATTTCTTCAATAATGCATTATATTGAGTTTAATTGCACAAAATAACACACAAAGTTATTTAAAATTACTCTGAATTTGCACTTTTTATATAATTTTCGTTCTCATTTGGTAACTGAACTTATTTTCAATGGTGGCGTAGCAAAAATGCGAAAAAACTAAAATATCTCGAGAACGCCTAGTCCTAGTGTAGGGGTTGGTCTTATTCTTTTCATCTTTAAAAATTATATATCAAACAGGCAGCATTTAATTGATATATTTGAGCATACGTAGTTTTTATTTTAAATTTTGATGATTTTTGCTGGTCATTTCACAAAAAATGACAGGTTACTTTTTTTCGAATCGTACCAAAATCTAAGGAGCACCAGACTAAGTGACTTATTTACCAAATTTTGTGAAATTTAATCTATTAGTTTTTCAGCTTAAGTAGATGCAGGCACAGCGTTACCTAGACATAGATAGATAGACAGATAAATCAATGTGTGTATATTATTAATTAACTTGTAAAGTGAACATTTTGTTGTTCATATTGTTCAAAAAATAAAGTGAAAAATGCTTTTCTTTCCTCAATTACCAATTTAGGGCATTGCAAATGAACATACGGAGAAATCTATAGTTGAAGAACAGAACACGAGGGATATATGCTATTTGGACGTAATAATTATTTAAATTCAGATTTTTAAAAATAAATTATCTTGCGCGTAAAAGAAATATAAAATTTTCAAAAATATAAGGGTTAACATCACTTAAGTAATGAATTTTTAAATACAGAAATGACGAAAAAGATCAATCATGCATAAAGCATTGATTATGAAACACTTTCCAACTTCAATGCAATTTTATACAAACATCTCTAAAATGCGACACATTCCTCGGTAATATTTTTTAAATTATCACAATATTACATTAATTTATTATATTTAAAAACTTCATCGAAGGAAATGAACTTCATTCAAATGACGGCATTGAAATATAAATTGCCTGGTTTAAACATCTCTAAAATGCGATACATTCCTCGGTAATATTTTTTAAATTATCATAACACTACAATAATTTATTATATTTGAAAACTTCATCGAAAACAAATGAACTTTATTCAAATGACGTCATCGAAATATAAATCGCCTCCATATAAAAGCAGCATTTCATTCATAAATATTTTTCCAATCGTTTCATTCATCACAATACTATAATAATTTATTTTATTTAAAAATTTGAAAAATTGTTATCTACCATATTTACTTTAAAATGTGAAGCCTCTCTCATATACAAAATAGTTAAACTCTTGGAAAGATATTTGCTATCTAATATATCTCTTTTTCCTTTCTGGAGGATATAACGAAAGTCAGAATTTAATTGAATTTAATTGGTTTTCACCCTACATTAATTTTTTTTTTTTAAACTACCTAACATATTTTACTGAAATTTTTTTTATATATTTTATGGGATAATTTGAATATTTCCTAAAATTTTCGAAGCAATTTGTGAATTTTAAATTCGCTTAAAAAATGTTTGAAACATTAGGTCTCATAGGGTTCAATGCATTTCATTTTTTCAACCCGGGTTCAATAAAAAACTAATTAGGTGATATTAATCATTTATTCCCATAGGTCCCACAGACCGTCTGAAAAACATACTAAAATTTCATTTTGATAAAGCCATTTTTACGGCAGTTATCGTGCTAACGGGCAGACAGACAGACAGACAGACAGAATAAATAAAGTCATAAACACTTTCAACTATGTTGTAAAGTGTTAAAAATTTGGAAGACACTACCAATGCAGATAACAGCACACGTGATTATGTGCTACCATGAGCGGTGTCTTCCAAATTTTGAAGAACGCACCTTACAGAGAGGTTTAGTAATTATTTAAATATCTATATTTCACCTTATTTATCTCTTTTCTATAATCAGTTATATTGATTTTAGTAGCTGGCAAATTTTTATAAACTTATCAGAACTAGCTAATTGATAAGGAAAATTCAAACTTTTTAATCAATAAGGCACATTTTAAGCGCTTGTTACGCGTAAAAAATAAAATGTCTCTTTAAGATTAAAATCAATTTATATTTTCCGAACAGCTAAGTTTTAAACGCATGTATTTAAAAATTTTAAAACATTAAGAAATGCAGAACATTTCAAATACATTTTTCAAAATTTGAACACGCAGCTATAGTTCACCGTCTTTAACCTTTTTCTATTATCAGATATATTGATTTTTGTAGCTCATAAATTTTTATAAACTTATTAGAAGTAGCTAATAAGAAAAATTCAAACTTTTCAATCGATAAGGCACATTTCAATCGTTTCTTACACGTTAAACATATAATATCTCTTTAATATTAAAATCAATTTATTTTTTTTGAACAGCAGTGTTTTAAACAGACGTATTTAAAAATATTATAACATAAAATATTTTTAAAATATTTTTCAAAAATTTGAACACGCGGGTATTATACTCACATGAATAAGTTTAATACGCAATTATTTAACCAACAAGTTTAAATAAACGTACTGTTAAATATTGCAAACATTTTTTATTTTTTTAAGATTTGGCTTAATATAAAAATTGCGCTGCTTGATATAAATCCATTTAAAGTCCGCGAAAGAAATTAATTAGGAACAATTAACAAAGAAAACATTTTTAGTTAGTTATTTTTGCCCTATTTACAAAAACTTTTTCTATAAAGTTCATAAGTATCCCGACAGAAAAAAAAATTTCCAGAAAGAAACAACTTAAGCGGGACAGTATTTTGCTTCATTTCGTGGTAATCTTGTTTTAATTTTATAAAGAGTGTGTGGCTCGAAAGAAATAATTTGTGTAAGTTTTTTTTTTTTTTTTTTTTTTTTTTTTTTTTTTTTTTTTTAAGAAACGCCATAAGAGTATTTTGTAATTTGATTTTATTTCTGACATTTCAAATTAATTTCGTTAATGAAACACATTTAAAAGTAAATAACTGTTTTATTGTAATAATTTTTACTTTCCCTGCAATGCATGGTAATGTATAGGAAAAGTATTGGAATCATGCCGAAAATCACAACTCGAGTTTTCGTCAGAGTCTACACGTCTTGACACTTCTAGAATACGGAAACAACATTTTTAGTCTGATGCCTGTGTGTGTCTGTGGTCTGTCTGTGCAATGTATATATCCACTCTAACTGAAAAACTAATCGAATTTCATAAAATTTGATAGATAAGTTCTTTGTGAGTGACCTTAGATTTTAGAACGATTCGAGATAGAAGAACCTGCCTCTTTTCGCGAAATAGCCAGCCTGTATCAACTCTAGCTAAAAAACTAATAGACCAAATTTTACAAAATCTGGTAGATAAGTCACTTATGCGTAACTCTAATGCTTGTTACATTTTGGTACGATTCGGAAAAAAATAACCTGCCTTTTTTACAAAATGGAACGTATAAATCGTCAAAATCTAAAATAAAAGACTACGTATGCTCAAATATATCAATTAAATGCTTGTTTTTTTACGTAATTTTTAAAGATGAAAAGAATAAGACCAACCCCATTACGCTAGAACTATCAGTTCTCGAGATATTTTGATTTTTTTTCGCACTTTCACTACGCCACCTTTGAAAATAAGTCCAGTTACCAAATAAGGACGAAAATTGTATTAAAAGTGCAAATGCAATGTCATTTTAAATAATGATGGGTGTTATTTTGCGAAATTAAACTCAATTTAATGAATTATTAAAGAAATAAGGGAAAAATTAATTTGAGTCTGCAGGGAAAATCATGTGCTGCCCACATCAGATTTTTTAAAGTACATACAGTAATTAATACGTATTTTTAATCTGGATAAATAATTTTATATTTTATATAGCTTAAGTCCAAGAGAGGTGGCTAATTCCCATAAATTCACGAAGATGTTAGCAGATGGGACTTTTAAATGCGTACACCTGTAGCTGCTTGCGCTGTTTCATTTTAGACAGCATGTTTTTAATATCCAACCAATATTTCACAAAAAAGGAAGAATTTATTAAAGGCAAGTAGCAAAATAAATTTGGAAGACAAAATAAATGTGTCAGTAAATACATTATTATTAGCGTTATGATTTAATCTTTGCAACTTTGCAAAGCCCAATGGCTATAGATGAAATCAAAACCTCTCCAAATGTTGGCGAATATAAAGAAACTCGATCAGTTCGACTTTCTCATACTAGAATCCATTTTTAGTAGCTTTTTTTTTCAAATTTAACAAGAAAAATTTTGAAAAATCGGTATTGTGGGTCCAAATGATGACAATTATAGCATGTTATCCTTTACTTTTAAAGACTTGGGAAAATATTTCGATTGATACCATACTTAACAGCGTTCGCCCCCCACCGTGGGGGAGGTATCTTCCCCCTCCCGAGGGGGCTAATGACATTACGAACAAAAAAATTGCATAGAGGCTATTTTTCACAACAATGATTGAAACTATGAGGTCTCGTGATCAATGATCCATGAACAAACTCTTTTATGTATGAAAATGTCAAATTTTGTTCCATGCTGCCACAATATAAAACTTCGAATAAACTTCGAAGTTTCAGCTCGAATTTTTAAAAAATCTATCCAGTTCTAGATATTTTGGTAATAAAGTGGGATATAAAGTTTAGTGAAAATCTATTGATATTTGTGGCCGCTATCGTGTAGACAAGAAATGGACCGCAGGCAGACAGACAGGCCGACATCACTCGAAAAATAGTCAATATGTTTTCGGGAGGTCTTAAAATATATATTGGCATCAAAATCTGGAATTCGAAAATTTCCGTGAAAACATTATTTTATTTATACGTACTATATTACATAGTATGAGAAAGTGAAAATGTCACTACCCATTTCTTCAGAGCTACTGCAAACATATGACACTATATAGAATGAATATATATATATCACTACATAAAGAAGTAGGCTGTTTTAAATAGTGAATTATTGGCGTGTTTAAGAAAAATGGTCTGTTGACATGGTATGTTTAAAGTACCTTGGTTGGCATCGAGCTCAGCCTGTCTGCCTGTTCACCTTTATTATTAACACTTTACAACATAATCGAAAAGTGTTTATGACTTTGTCCATTCTGTCCGTCTGTCCGTTCTCGCGATAACTGCCGTAAAAAAGACTTTATTAAAATGAAATTTTAGTATGTTGTTAAAACGATCTATGAGACATACTGGAATGTAAAAGAATAATATCACCCAATTAGTTTGGGATTGAACCCGGGTTGAAAAAATGAAATCCATTGAACCCTCTGGGACCTCATTCTTCAAACATTTTTCAAGCGAAGTTAAAATTCACAAATTGCTTCGAAAAGTTTAGGAAATATTCAAATTATCCCATAAAATATATAAAAAAAATTTCAACAAAATATGTTCGGCAGTTTTTTAAATAACATTTAAAATAATAGTTACACCCATATAATATGAAGAAATCACGTTACCTACTTCAAAATAAAAGATGGCATCCATCTTTTTCTCCCAGAGTACAAAACGTGATTTTTTAAGCTGTTTTAAATCTATATTTAGTGTTGCATCCGTCCTAAAACCGCTTTATTTTTGCTTATGTTCTGTGCATCTATATTCTGCGCCAAAGTAATTACAATATTTTCGAGTTTAAATGATCATCAAACGAATCCTAGTATTAATGGATGCAGAATGTAAACAACTGATTGTAAGGTGATCTGTATAAGAATTGCTGAATTTTTTCAAGCAAAATTATTTATCTCTGGACTCTGGAATAAAAGTGATACGAATGAAATATTCAATGTTTTTACATTACTTGGCGACTCATTTAGCGTCGAACTTGGCGACGTTAAATGAATCGTCAAGTTCGCTAAATTATACGCCAAGCGTTACGGAGAAACGGAAACTAGAGCATTTTTTATATATAAATGACTTTTGGAGAAATGTTGGGCATCAAAATACACAGCTATTGCACAAAGTATCTTCTCTCGTGAATGGAACCCATATATAGTCGTGAGATCCACTAGAACGATGTTAACAAATTTATATCATAATATTACATAAGAAAATTGAAAATATTTCTCAATAGTTAATAATTTTTTCTTTCATTTCAGAAGATTTTTTTATATAAATGTGTTTGAAAAAGTGCAATATCTCTAAAATGGTTCATACTAACATTCTAAATTTTATGTCAAAATTTCATTCAAACATTTAGTAATTTTCCTAACTGATTGCATTTAAAATCAACAGTATTCATTGATTGGGATTTTTGCAGCAAATTTAGTTCAAAACGCTCCATTTGTTCGTGAGATATCGTCTTCAGACTCACAAATACATATACACACAAAGAGACATTATTTCAAAACAGTTTAATTCGAGGTCAGGGATGCTTAAAACGTGCTCTTCCATCGAAAATTCGAATTCGTATTTACGACCCCGTCACAATACTTTCCCTATACATTGTACATAACTATATATATATATAGGGAAAGTATCGATAATCGATATTGCATTGTTTTTAATGAGCCAGAAAATTTCCTGAGTTTTAGA
Organism: Amaurobius ferox; assembly: GCA_951213105.1. NCBI lineage: Eukaryota > Metazoa > Arthropoda > Arachnida > Araneae > Amaurobiidae > Amaurobius > Amaurobius ferox. The sequence continues at coordinate 17,410,066 of OX578135.1, forward strand.
TTTTGAACAAAAGTAGATTTGCCCTGAAAAACCGTTTACAAATTTGATATGTTCACAAACGGTCCCTGATAACTTCATAAATTGAGAATTTTTAGTACTGAAAAATGGAGCTTATTATATACCCTAAATGGTCGAAAGCCCAGACCATTCGGCTCGTCCAAGGACTTAGAGCAGCAAGTTGAATGGCCGATATACCCTAAATGGTGTAATTCCAAGTCTTAAAAGACTAATGAAGTTTTATTAAATTATAGCTATTAATTAAACACTTAATCCCTACATTTTCCATGACCTCTACTTCTGGTACATACTCAAAGGAATCCCAGTAAAAATGGCTGTTTTTAACAGAAACTATTATTAATATCCTTTATGCGCTGTTCTGTCTTCAAAAATTTAAGATGTGCAATGAGTTACGAATTGTTTTAACTGCCTTATTACGACCAAACGACAAACAAAACCACAAACAGAATGCAAGCAGACGATAATTAACCTTTAATCCTTAAAGAAGAGAACAATTAATACAACTGAACGAAAATTAAAAGATATGAAATGGAAGGATTGGAATATCAAATTGCGGCGGGAATTTTTAAGATGGAGGAAACGGAAATGTTTAGAATAAGAAATTAGAATGTAATGAAAAATCGCCATGAATTAATTAATTCTTAACCGACAAGCACAGGATTAGTATTAAATGAAAAGAAATAAAAAGGGGAATAAAAATAATTCCAATTTTGCTAATTTAAATAAATTTAAATTGCTAAAACCTAAAGAAAAATAACTTCCGCCATTTTTGCCTCACTACACTTATGGAGCAGAAGAGTATTTCAATCCTAAATAAATGGAATATAGGTAAATAAATTTAAGGAAAGGAACATTAATAAGTAAGTAGATCATAAATCAACTCAATACAACATAGGAAACAAAAATCTGACTTGGGTAGCATATGACTTTCCTTATGTAATGCAATGAATTTACTACTTTTGAAGTCAAAACAAAATCTGATGTGGGCAGCACAGGACTTTCCTTATATAATGAATTTATTACTTTTACAGTAAAAAAAAATAGATTATTCTTATAGTAGATACTTACATTCTTTCCACGACATTGAATTTTAGTCAATTAGTTGTCATTTTCATTGATTTAGCGTCATTTTTATCCATTTGGCGAGATTTTCATTAATCTGGCAACATTTAAAGCAGTCGTCATGTTGGCGACATTTCACCAAATTCATCGCCAAAATCTCGCCAAGCGTTATGGACGGAGAAATAAGTTATTCTTACAGCAGATAAATGACTATTGGCGTTCAAATACAAAAATATTACTCAAAGTATCTTTTTTAATGAATAGAACGAGCTAGATCCATGAGAATGATATCACCCAATGTATCGCATGATATTACATATGAAAAGTGAACATGTTTCTCAATAGGTAATATATTTTTATACCACTTTTTGATCATTTTTTTTTAAATGTGCAATATCTCGAGAACGGTTCATGCTAACGTTCTAAAATTTATGTTAATCGCTTTTTAATAAAAAATTACATAAGAAATGTCTATTTGCGTGACATTATTAAAGGTTTTGACTTTTTGATTATTTTTTCAAAATTTCACTCGAAAATTTAGGAGGATTTTGAACATTCGATTGCGTATTAAAACAATAAACTTACAGTATTCCCGGATTGTAATTTTTGTACCAAATTTCGTTCGAATCGGTCCATTCGTTCGTCAGTTATTGTCTCCACAGACTCACTGACACACACACAGACACACATACTTTCACGCACACACAGAGACATCACCCCAAATATGTTCGATTCGTGATCAGGGATGCTTGAAATGTGCTCTTCCATCGAAAACTCGAATTCGAATTTTCGACCCCGTCACAATTCTTTCCTTATACATTATGTATATAAGGAAAGTAATAGTGTATAAGAGCCACTGTACTGCGTTTTTATCATTGAATTATACATTTAGCAATTTTCCGGATGACAATATGTAAAACTATTTCAAAATACCCAATTAACTTATATTTCGCGCCACTCTAAATAAACAATTATCAATATTGATAAAATCCACAATAAGCGATATAGTCCATATATTAAAATATTTTAATAAATAATTCATCAATTAGGCATCATTTTCATTAATGTAGCGTCATTTTTGCAATTTTGAGGATATTTTTGTCAATCTAGGACGACATCGCCAAGTTAGCGATACGCTGATAAATTTTTCGCCGTTCCTCAAATGCATCAGCAAGTGTTACAGACATACGGAGAGAAGAGCATTTCTTATATACTAGAATTTATGGCCGTCATATTTGCGAAAAATTACTTCCCATTTGGCGTCATTTTTTATCTATTTGGCAACAGCTTTGTTACTTTGGCAATATTTAAAGTAGTCGCCCAGTTGGCGATGTCCTGCTAAATTTCTGCCCAAGCATTACGAACGGACGGACGGAGAAATGGGTTATTCTTATAGTCCACTCTTACGTTCTTTCCAAGATATTGAACTTTTATCAATTAGTCATCATTTTCATTGTTTTAGCGTCATTTTTATCAATTTAGCGACATTTTCATCAATTTGGCAGAATTTAAAAAAGTAGCCAAGCTGGCGACATTCCGCCAATATCTTACCACGAGTTATGGACAGAGAAATAAATTATTCTTATTATTTCTCCGTATAAGTGACAATTGACGTCCAATTACAAAATTATTACCTAAAGTATATTTTTTCATGAATGAAATGAGCTAGATCCACGAGAATGTTGTCATCAAATTTATTGCATGATATTACTTATGAAAATTGAACATATTTCACAATAGGTAATATATATTTTTTATTTTATATGATTTTTTGATAATATTTTTGAAAAATGTGCAATATCTCAAGAATGGTTCATGCTAGCGTTCTAAAATTTATGTCAATCGTTTTCTAATGAAAAATTACATAAAAAATGACTATTTACGTAACTTTTTTAAAGATTTTGATTTTTTGATGATTTTTTCAAAATTTCACTCGAAAATTTAGGAGGTTCTGAGCAGGCTATTGGGTATAAAAACAATAGGTCACCAGTATTCACGGATTGTAATGTTTGTACCAAATTTCATTCGAATCGTTCCATTCGTACGTGAGATATCGTCTCCACAGACTCACTGACACACACACACAGACATCATCTCATAACATTTGATTCGTGTTCAGGGATGCTTGAAACATGCTCTCCCGTTGAAAACTCGAATTCGAACTTTCGACTCCGTCACAATACTTTCCTTATACATTATACTATGTATATAAGGAAAGTACTAATATTGACGAAAATGCAACTCTTTGCTTAAGTAATAAAACTCTGTATAAACTTAAAACGAATAAATTGTGTTTTTAGAAAACGCACAGAAAGTCATATTTGAAGCGCTTTCTTTTCTGAGTAACATGTATTTTGTTTAACGTGCTTTCTAAATTGTTCAGGAACATGAAACTCTCATTCATGTAACTCTCATTAAGATATCAACATTTTGGGTTTTTTATTTTCCGAGATTTCTTCTCATTTTTACAACATTTAATTTAACTTGACTTGGTGTTTGTTTGTTAGCGTGATTCAAATGTTTAGGCCTGTAACTATTTAGGTTGTATTCATCACAATAACATGAAATTTTAGTATTTCGTTGCTTTTTGTGGCACATTTTAAGTCTTATGATTTTATAAATCATAGGACTGGATGACAGACCCAGACCGGGACCACATCGGGTTAGCCCGCACTGGGCCCGTTATAAGAATGTACTCGTTTTAAGTGGACGGTGGACGTTGAAATTTTTTTTATTTATTTGACTTAGAAACGTGAAAATTTGTATAAGTATTCCTCTTAACATTACTATATACAATACCATTAATTTTGTTTTTCAATTTTGTTATAATTTTGCATTATTTTTTTTAATTTAATTTTTTTAACGAAAATTTGAAAATGCTCCTTGCGTGCCATTTGTTCACATTTTTGATTCATTTTACTCATTATGATCACTCAAAAACACATTATGAACACATTTGGGTATTTATTTTTAAATCCCTTAGAAAGTTAATTAATTAAAAATATTTTTCTATATTAAAACTTAATTTTCATCATTTAATTAGGTTCTCATCCACTTTTAATTACCTTAATAAAGTCCAATTATAAAATGCATACCCAGTTTCATTAAAAAGTATGAGAGGTGTCTTCTTGCCAAACTTCATGCATCTCAGACAAAAATTAAGACGCATGGAGCATTTCAAAAATGTAAAACCTTTGAAAATTCCATTTCGAAAAAAATGCATTCAACCTTTTGCTTACGGGTGGGTCTGCATCCATCCCAAACGAAGAACCTTCCAAAAAACAGGTATTTGGCGTACCCTATCCCAAACAGTTCGATCCCCCTTTGCAGCCATTGGCGTCCATGGAAATCACTGACAGAAACATTGCACCTGCTGCAGCAGGTGCAATGGCTGCAAAGGGGGATCAAACTGTTTGGGATAGGGTACGCCAAATACCTGTCGCTTTGGAAGGTTATTCGTTTGGGATGAACGCTGTCCCACCCGTAAGCAAATGTTAAATGTGTAAAATAATGTTATATATTAAAACTGTTTTTAGTCGATCTTTGCTCATTTCAACGTCCACCGTCCCCATAAAGAAATAGCTCGAGAACCAGAGCAGTTAAAAAGTCCAAATATAGCATGTTATTGTGTTTTGCGATATATTTTAACTGTTTGGATATTGGTGATTTGGTTTTTGGATAGGGTTAACCCGCTCTGGACCCGCCATAAGAATGCATTCGCTATGGGAGAAATTTTGAAAACCTGAGTAGCCAGAAAGGCCAAATTTATCATAACTTGGTCTTTTGGACTTATAATTTTGATTCTTTAAATTTTGAACCTTACCTGGCTAGTTCGTTCTGTGTTCGCCATAGGAATAACTCGAGAACCGGAACAGCTAAAAAGCCCAAATTTAGTTTATCGTTGTATTTCCTTGGATATTTTAATTTCTTTATTTATTTTAAACCTTACTGCCACAGCCCGTCCTGGGTCCGGCATGGGAATATACTAGCTGTTTGGGAATGACTTGAAAACCGGAGTAGCTAAAAATTCCAAATTTGGTATGTCGCTGTTGTTCCTACTTTTAAGATGCATATATTTGATTATACGTATTTTTCATACATTTATGTAACATACAAATAATAAAAGAGAGAACTTTAAAATACTACGTTATTTTTCTTTTACTTGCTCCGAATTAATAAAATAAGTTAGTTACAGTAGTTTTAAATACAGAATAGTTCTTAGTTTAGCAATCAAATTATCAACTTCTGTGTACGCAATTAATTATGCAAACAATAGTTGTAATGTGCGTTTTAATTTTCAAAGCTCATCAGAACCAAACATTTTATGCATTTCTAAACACGTTTCAAAAGCAAAAAGAGATTTTTTTTTTAAATTCAGAAATAAATCAAATTACCAAGTGCACTCCTGGCATCTGCTAAAAAACATGTAAACAGAAGTTATTTATCTCAAATTTTGCTCTCCCCCCCCCCTCTTTTTATAATTAAAACAAGATTACTTCGAAACGGGCTCAAACAATTGTGTACCGCTTAAGTCGTTTCTTTAAACATTTTTTTTAATGATGAGACCATTTTACTTTTTATGAAATTTTTTTATGGAGTTAAAAGAACTGACTAAATTGCTCCACTTTGTTAATTGTTGTGTTTAATTAATTTCCTCTGAAGATTTCAAACGGAGTTGCACTGTACGTATGGTTTTGTGCGTGTAAATTAAAATGAAGAATTAACGCGATGTTTATTATCCTCGTAGTTCGACTTCTTTTGTTCAAGTAATTGGGTATATTAAGCTTGTCTGTAATAAACATAGTTTTCATTTTCTTTTAAATTACTTGAAGTTACTAATTATTCTGAATCTTTTTTTTTTCGTCTTTAAATAGTTTGTGTTGGGTTTGTACTGAACTCGCTGAAATATATCCTTAAAGAGCTGCAAGATAAGCCCAGCGATGGTTCAAGGCACAACTTGACATTATAGATATAGAATTTTCTGAATATTTTTTTGCAAAATTTACGGGATTGAGTACAATTAAAGAAATTGGCGATCGTTTACACACGAAATTAATATTGGAATGTGGCTCAATTCGGCTTTCTCATACTAGAATTCATTTTTTTTTTCAAATTTTAAAGGAAAAAAATTTCAGTTACGATGAAAAATCGGTATCATGGGTCTAAATAATTACAACTATAGCGTGTTACCCTGAACTTTAAGGGGACGGTGGACGTTGAAATTTTTTTTATTTATTTATTGACTTAATAATAAATAAATGAAAATGAAAAACATGAAAATTTGTACAAATACTCTTCATAACATTACTATATCAAATATCATTCAATTGTTTTCAATTTTTTTATAATTTTGTATTTTTTTTAAATTAAATTTTTTAACGAAAATTTGAAAATGTTCCTTGTGTGCCATTTGTTCACATTTTTAATTAATTTTGCGTTATAATCACTCAAAAACACATTATGAATAAATTTGGGTATTCATTTTTAAATCCCTTAGAAAGTTAATTTTTTAAAAATATTTTTCTGCATTAAAGCTTAATTTTCATCATTTGATTAGGTTCTTATTCCCTTTTAATTACCTTAACAAAGTCCAATTATAAAATGCATACCCAGTTTCATTAAAAAGTATAAAAGGTGTCTTCTTGCCAAATTGCATGCATTTCAAACAAAAATTAAGACGCATGGAGCATTTTAAAAATGTAAAATCTTTGAAAATTCCGTTTCGAAAAAAATGCATTTAACCTTTTGCTTACGGGTGAGACAGCGTCCATCTCAAACGGAGAACCTCCCAAAAAGACTGGTATTTGACATACCCTATCCCAAACAGTTCGACACCCCCCTTTTGCAGGCATTGGCGTCCATAGAAATCTCCGACAGAAACATTGCACCTGCTGCAGCAGGTGCAATGTTTCTGTCAATGTTAACAAAAGGTCAACAAAAGGTTAAATAAGTAAAATAAAGTTATATATTTAAAAAAAAAACTTTTTTTAGTCGATTTTTGCTCGTTTCAACGTCCACTGTCCCCTTAATGGGCTTGAACACATCTTTTGATTGATATCACACTTGACAATGTACCCCCGGGGAACTAAATGACGTCACGAACGAAAACAAATTGTATCGCGGGTATTTTTCACAACAATGATTGAAATTATAAAGTCTCGTAACCATTAACGCATAAATAAACCCTTTTATGCATGCTAATGTCAAATGCCGTCCTATGCTGCCATGTTAAAAATATAAATTTCAAATAAATTTCGAAACTATCGTTCGAATTTAAGAAATCCAATTCTAGATCTTTTTTTAACAAAGCCAGATATAAAGTGAGGCGAAAATTCATTAATATTTGTGACTGCTATCGTGTACACAAGAAATGGACCACAAACATCAGACAGACAGACAGACGGACGGACGGACGGACATCCCTCCAAAAATAGTCAAAACGTGTTAAAGAGGTCTTAAAACATATATTGGCATCAAAATCTCGAATTCGTCGCAATCGCATTACTTTTTTAAATAATTCAGTTACTTTTATCGATTTTTCGTAGTAAAGTTGCATCATTTCTTTATAACCATTAAATCTAATAAAATGAAGGTTTTATGCTGTTGAACGTAATAAATACCCACTTCTAAAGAGTGAATTTTCATACGTATGTGAAACTCGTCTCTTGGGTGAATCTTGGGTATCCGAATCCCTATCGTCATCTTGAGGCGCATCAGTTACAGTGTCGATCACAGCCAGTCTTCGTTATACTCGTACAATAATTCGAAGTCCAAGTCATTTTCAAATTTATATTCTTCCATATTTACTTTCCCTGCAATACATGGTAATGTATAGGGAAAGTATTAGAATTATGTCGAAAACCGCAACTCGAGTTTTCGACGGATCCACACGTTTCGAGACCTCTAGAATACGAAAAAACTATTTTTAGCGTGACGCCTGTATGTGCGTCTGTCTGTCTGTGTGTCTGTGTGTCTATGCAATGTATTTATCCACTCTAGCTCAAAAACTGATGGACCGAATTTCATAAAATTTTGTAGGTAAGTCACTTGGGTATGATCCTGGTGCTGATTAGTTTCGGGTACGATTCATTAAAATAGAACCCGCCTTTTTTTGCGAAATAGCCCGTAAAAACGTCATGTATCTACTTTAGCTAAAATACTAAATTGACCAAATTTCACAAAATTTGGTAGATAAGTTACTTGTTTGATACTCTAGTGCTGATTAAAATTTGGTACGATTCGGAAAAGAAGAACCTGCCTCTTTTTACGAAATGGCCCTCAAAAATGTCATGTATCCACTCTAGCTAAAATACTAATTGACCAAATTTCACAAAATTTGATAGAGAAGTTACTTGTGGGATACTCTGGTGCTGATTAGGTTTTGGTATTATTCGAAAAAGAACAACCTACCTTTTTTTACGAAATGGCCCTCAAAAATCGCCAAAATCTAAAAAAAGCTACGTATGTTCAAATATATCAATTGTTTTATACGTAATTTTTGATGAGGAATAAGAACAACTCTATTACTCTAGGACCAATCGTTCTCGAGATATTTGAGATTTTTCGCATTTAGTTATGCCACTTTTGGAAAAATGTCCAATTACCAAATAAAAACAAAAATTGAATTAAAAATTCAAATTTAGTGTTATTTGGCGCAATTAAACCCAATCTAATGAATTATTAAAGAAGTAAAGAAAATATGAATTTGAATCTGCAGAGAAAGTCATGTGCTGCCCACATCAGACTTTTATTTCTGTAATTCCACTACAGACTATACTAACGAATTTCTGCAGATCGCGCAATAAAAACAGAAAAAAATACCGACTGTAATGGGCAAGTTATAAAAGACGTGATTTTTTACTTTTATAGATCAAGTTGATGCCGGTTTATGGAATTAGTTAATAAATATTCTACTATATCTTGCTCATGGTGGAATTTACCCCGTTGCACATTCGCTCATACAGGAGTCATAAACATATAATGTTGGCATAGTTTGCAGGGGAAGACAAACGTTAATATTTTGGACTTCCATTCAAATTGTCCTTTACACAGCTCAACTCGATTCTACCAAAAGTCTGTTGAAGAGAGGGGGGGTCTTACTGACCCTTCTGCTGATTCGTTTAAGTTCTTGTGATGCATAAGTCCCTGATTTGTTTGGTTTTGAAGGGGAGTTCTATATACTCTACTCATCCGAAAAGTATCAGCTTTCAAACAAAGGAAATTTGAAAATCAGCTCTATGGCTCTCAGAAACTGAATCACAAAAAGTAGCTTATGTTCTAAGTTACATTGTATTCGCTAACAAAAAAATCTGATGTGGGCAGCGCATGACTTTCCTTATATAATGCAATAAATTTACTACTTTTACAGTAAAAGAAAATAAGTTATTCTTATAGTGGATACCTATATTCTTTCCAAGATATTGACATTTCATTAATTAATCGTCATTTTTATTGATTTAGCGTCATTTTTATCCATTTGGCGAGATTTTCGTTAATGTGGTAACATTTAAAAAAATGTCGTCAAGTTGGCGACATTCCGTCAAACTCGTCGCCAAAATCTCGCCAAGTGTTATGGACGGAAAAATAAGTTATTCTTATAACAGATTGCCGTTCAAATACAAAAGTATTACTCAAAGTATCTTTTCTCGTGAATGGAACGAGCTAGATCCACGAGAATGATGTCACCCAATATATCGCATGATATTGCATATGAAAAAAGAACATGTTTCTCAACAGTTAAAATTTTTTTTAATTTATGGGATTTTTTTTATAAATTTATTTGAAAAATGTGCAATATCTCGAGAACGGTTCATGCTAGCGTTCTAAATTTTATGTCAATCGTTTTCTTGTGGAAAATTGCATAAGAAGTGTCTATTTTCGTAACTTTATTAAATGTTTTGATTTTTTGATAAATTTTTCAAAATTTCACTCGAAAATTTAGGGGAGTTTTGAACATTCGCTTGTTTTTAAAAACAATAGACTTCCAGTATTCACGGATTGTAATTTTTATACCAAATTTTATTCGAATCGCTCCATTCGTACGTGAGATATTGTCTCCACGGACTCAGTGACACATATACACACATACTTTCACACACACACACACGCACAAAGACATCACCTCAAAAACGTTCGATTCGTGTTCAGGGATGCGTGAAACGTGCTCTCCCGTCGAAACTCGAATTCGAATTTTCGACCCGGTCACATTACTTTCCTTATACATTATATGTATATAAAGAAATTAATATAGTTAAAAATCTTTTAAAAAAATCGAATCACAAAATTTGCTTTCACATGCGATATAGACTACTCATCTAAAGCTGAAACTATTTATTTTAAACTCTCTCTCTTCCGGCTGTCTGTTTGCTTATAATTAAAACAAGATTATCACGAAACAAAATACCATACTGTGCTACTTAAGTTGTTTCTTTTAACATTTTTTATGTCAAGATACATTGAGAGTAAGATTTTTTTTTCTTTTTTGCATATAAGGATAAAAGAAAACGACTCAAAATATTCAACTTTGTTAATTGTAGTGATTAATAAATTTCTTTATAGCGGTCTTTAACTGATTTGCAGTATATCTTTTGAAAGCAATTTAAAAAGACATCTGATGTGGGCAGCACATGACTTTCCCTGCAGACTCAAATTCATAATTTCTTTATTTCTTTAATTAGATTGAGTTTAACTGAACCAAATAACACTAAATTTGCATTTTCAATTCAATTTTTGTTTTTATTTGGTGATTGGACATTTTTTCGAAATCGGCGCAAGAATATCTTGAGAACAGTTAGTCCTAAAGTATAATGGAGTGTGTTATATTATTTTGGTCTTAAAAAATTGGATATAAAACAAGAATTTAATTAATACATTTGAGCATACACTACTTAGTTTTTTATTTTAGATTTTGACGATTTTGGCGGGCCATCTTGTAAAGAAAAAGACAGGTTGTTCTTTTCCGAATCGTACCAAAATCTAGTCAGCACCAGAGTATCTCACAAGTAACTTATCTACCGAATTTTGTGAAATATGGTCAATTAATATTTTGGCTAGAGTGGATACATGAAATTTTTGCTGGCCATTTCGGAAAAAAAAGGCGGATTCTTCTTTTCCAAATCATACCAAATTCTAATCAGCACCAGAGTATCCAACAAGTAACTTATCTACCACATTTTGTGAAATTTGGTCGATTAGTATCTTAGCTAGAGCGGATAAATGACATTTTTAAGGGCCATTTCGCAAATAAAGGCGGGTTTTGTTTTTACGAATCGCACCAAAAACTAATCAACACCAAGATCATATCCAAGTAACTTGCCTACCAAATTTTATGAAATTCGGTCCATTAATTTTTGAGTTAGAGAGGATACATACATTGCACAGACACACAGACAGACACACACACAGACGTCACGCTAAAAATAGTTTTTTCGTAATCTAGAGGTCTCGAAACATGTAGATCCATCGAAAACTCGATTTACGATTTTCGACAAGATTCCAATACTTTCCCTATACATTACCGTGTGTTGCAGGGAAAGTAATAATAATTAATGCAATGCTTAATAGCGTATTCAGACTACTTCTTCTGTTAAAAAATCTGATATGGGCAACACATGACTTTCCTTATATAATGCAATGAATTTACTACATTAACAGTAAAAACAATAGGTTATTCTTATAGTAGATATATTCTTTCCAAGATACTGAATTTCGTCAATTAGTCGTCATTTTCATTGATTTAGCCATTTTTATCCATTTGGCGAGTTTTTCGTTAATTTAGCAACATCTAAACAAGTCGCCAAGTTGGCGACATTCCACCAAATTCGTTGCCAAAATCTCGCCAAGCGTTATGGATGGAGAAATAAGTTATTCTTACAACAGACAAATGACTATTGGCGTTCAAATACATAAGTATTACTCAAAATATATTTTTTCATGAATGGAGCAAGCTAGATCCACGAGAATGATGGTGCCCAATTTATCGTATGATATAACATATGAAAAGTGAACATGTTTCTCAATAGGTAATACTTTTTTTTTATTTTACATGATTTTTTAATATTTTTTTTAAATGAGCAATATCTCGAGAACGATTCACGCTAGCGCTCTAAACTTTATGTCAATCGTTTTCTGATGAAAAATTACAAAAGAAAAGTCTATTTGCGTAACTTTATTGAAGGTTTTGATTTTTTCATGATTTTTTCAAAATTTCACTCGAAAATTTAGGGGGTTCTGAACATTCGATTACGTATAAAAACACTAGGCTTCCAGTATTCACGGATTGTGATTTTTGTACCAAATTTCGTTCGAATCGGTCCATTCAGTCGGCAGTTATCGTCTTCACAGGCTCACTGACACACACACACACACACACACACGCATACTTTCACACACACACACAGACATCGCCTCAAAAATGTTTGATTTGTGATCAGGGATGCTCTTCCATCGAAAACTCGAATTCGAATTTTCGACCCCGTCACAATACTTTCCTATATATAAGGAAAGTAAAAATGAAAAAGAAAGATCAATCATGCATAAGCATTGATTATGAAACACTTTCCAACTGAAATGCAATTTCGTTTAAACATTTCTAAATTGTGATACATTCAGTGGTGATATATTTTACATTATCACAGTACTACAGTAATTTATTATACTTAAATATTTAAAACTGTATCGAAATACAAATCATCTTATTCTCTATGCAAAATTAATGAATATTTCATTCATATAACTTGTATTCCAGACTCCAGAGCTAAATAATTTTGTGTGAAAAAAATTCAGCAATTCTTATGTAACTCACCTTACAATCGCTTGAAATATTTGCATTCTGCATAAGTTAAAATTAGGCTTCGTTGAAGAAATAATAAAAGTTTAGTGATCATTTAAAATCACAACTATTGTAATTGCGTAGGCACGGAATTTAGATACACAGGTAATACACAGATACACAGATAATATACGTGTGTGTGTGTATGTATTCAAAGTATTGGAATCGTGCCGAAGATCGGAACTCGAATTTTCGGTGGATCTACACGTTTTGGGACTTCTAGAATACGAAAAAACTATTTTTAGGAAGACGTCTGTGTGTAAGGGTGTATCTGTGTGTCTGTGAGGATATTGCATCCACTCTAACTGAAAAACTGATGGACCGAATTTAATAAAATTTGGCAGGTATGTTTTTTGGGGGAAACCCTGATGTTCATTAGATTATAGTACGATTCGTATGCATGCCTTCGTATGCATGACTTCGTACGCATGCCTTCGTATGCATTCGTAAGAATATGCCTTCTTTGCGAAATGGCCGGCAGAAATTGCCTTTATCCACTTTAGCTAGAAACTAATGGAACAGATTTAACAAAATTTGGTGTATAATATTTCCATAACCTATAAGTGATTTATATACCAAATTTAACAAAATTTAGTATATAAATCATTTGTAGGTTATTCTAGTACGATTCGGGAAAAAGGAACGGGCTATTCTTGCGAAATGGCTCGCAAAAATCGTTAAATATAAAAATAAAAGACTACGTGTGCTCAATTATATCAATTAAATTCCTATTTTATACGTTATTTTTGACAACAAAAAGAATGAGACTAACTCCTTTACTCTAGGACTAGCCGTTCTTGAGATATTCTAGTTTTTTCGCTACGTAACCTTTGACAATATGTCCAGCTATCAAATAAGAACCAAATTCAAGTTTAACGTGCAAATTCAATATCATTTAAAATGCTTTGCAGATAAACTCAAATTATTATTGAAAAAATAATGAGAATGTGAATATGAGTCTGCAGGGACATGTGCTGCCCACATCAGAATTTTTAACAATATTACAACAATGATTTATAGAAGTGAACGGGGATTATTTGCAGGCCATTTCGAAAAAAAATGCAGGATCTATATTTAAAGATCCACCAAATTTTTGTAGAATAAAATGTTCAACAAATTTAAGCTGTGTACCAAATTTTAACTCTCTAGGACATAGGAAAGTGCATTGAAAATGCCATCAAATAAGTATATCATGAAGAGTTATATAAAATTAAAAAAATTTGAAAAATTGTTATCTACCAAATTTATTTTAAATGTGAAGCCTCTCTCATATATAAAATAACTAAACTCTTGGAAAGATATTTATTATATAATATATCTCTTTTTTCTTTCTGGTAGCTATCCTAAAAGTCAGAATTTAATTGAATTTGTTTTTCTCCCTATATTAAATAATTTTTAATTAAAAAACTACCTAACATATTTTACTGAATTTTTTTTTATAAATTTTATAGGATAATGTGAATATTTCTTTAAAATTTTCGAAGCAATTTGTGAATTTTAAATTTGCTTAAAAAATGTTTGAAAATTTATGTCCCATAGGGTTCAATGTATTTCATGTTTTCAACCCGGGTTCAATAAAAAACTAATTGGGTGATATTATTCATTTATATTCCCATAGGTCCCACAGACCGTCTAAAAAACATACTAAAATTTTATTTTGATAAAGTCATTTTTACGCCAGTTATCGTGCTAACGGACAGACAGACAGACAGACAGACAGACAGACAGAATGAACAAAGTCATAAACACTTTTCAACTATGTTGTAAAGTGTTAAAAATCAAACTTGCATGTGTAAACTTTTTCAAAATAACTTGCAGAGCGCTTGAACTGTTCATTAAATAGTATTAAAACTACCTGGACCCGTTACTAAAATTTTGCATTTAGGGTTGAGTCATTTATTCAACCGCTTTTGTATCTACTATCATGTTAATTTTTGATTTCAAAACTTTTAATAATTTGTACGTCGTTTAACCATTGTTAGCGTTGCTTCTTACTGAGTATACTTAGAAGAAAGATAAACTCGTCATAAGACGTGGTAAACTTGCAAAAGATTATCTTCCATCCACCATCCATGAAGTCGCAAAGGATTTTCTTCCCTCCGCTCGTATGTAGCACTTGCGCTCCTAATTTACTACGTAATTTATCAAAGCAGCCGAGGCGTAAGAGTGTCGTGAGATTCGTCTGTGAGAGTGGTGCCCAACCTTTGGGGCATCGAGATCCACTTTTGATATGCATAAGATGAAGGTCGACTTTTATCTGTTTCTAACATTAGATATCGTCAGGATTGTATCGTCAAGAGGTAATGGGATTTCAACATTCTCCTCAAAACTGAAAATTTGCATAAAAAATCTCAAAATTGTAAATTTTCTCTTGTTTAGACGAAAATATATCCGAAAGCCTACAAAATGTCTATTTGAAATATGATACCAATATCTCATAATTTAGAGAGAGTGAAAGAGAGGGATTTAGTGATAGAGTGTGTGAAATTTCACAGAAAACATCATTCTGCTGTAAATATCCAGAAATTTTCAATGGAATAAATTTATTTAATTTAACGCATATTTAGCTTCCTGAACCACTCTATAGCTCCTTTTATTTCTCTCCCGAAATTTTGAAAAAAATCATAAAATATCAACTTTTAATAAAGTTACGCAAATAATTATTCTTTGTGTAAATTTTTAATAGAAAATGATTGACAGTAATTTAGACAGTCAAAGAGTGGCCAATCAGATACATTCGTTTTCTTACATAATGCAATGAATTTACTTCTTTCGCAGTGAATAAACAATGTATAAGATTCACGGCCCTATATGTTCAGGTGTAATTTTTATCAGAGTTTTACATCGTAAACCCCGAGCAACGCCGAAATTTTAACGTCGAATTTGGCGGATTATCGGCAACTTGACGAGTTTTTAAATGTTGCTAAATGTACGAAAATGTCGCCAAATTGATAATCAATGAAAATGTCGTCTAATTAATGATAATTCAATATCTTGAAAAGAATATAAGAATTTACTATAACAATAACCTATTTCTCCGTCTATAACGATTTTGACGAAACTGTAGCCAAATTGATTAAAACGTCACCAAACAGATAAAAATAACACTAAATAGGAGTCAATGCTATGCAAATCTTTAATTCCGCCATATGACGGACATACCTTCTAGTATATAAGAAATGCGCTTCTCTCCATTTGTTTGTAACACTAAACGATACCTAGAGCGAATTTAGTAAATAATCTGGTGAAATATTGCTACCTTGGCGATGTGTTTGTTCCCTCCAGATTAACGAAAATATCATCAAAATTAAAAAAATGATGTCAAGATATAAGAATGGACTATAAGAATATCCCATTTTTCCGTCCATCCCTCTGTAACGCTTGGCGAAACATTTTACGGGAGGTCGCCAACTTGGCAATTTTTAAAATATTGCCAAAGTGACGAAAATGCCGCCAAATGGGTGGTAATATTTCGCACTTTAATTTTTGTTTGTAACACTTACAAACACTTATACATTTGGCATATAACACTTATATATTTGGTGAACTTGGTATATAATCTTACGATATATCGCCATTTAGCGATATTCAACCCTAGATTGACGGAAATATCGTTTAAATTACAAAAATGTCGCCAAGTTAATGAAAATGACGCCTAAGTGATGAATTTATTATTAATTATTGTAAATTTAGAGTTGTGCGAAATATAAGTTAATTGAATATTTTGAAATAGTATTACATGTTGTCACCCGGAAAAGCGCCGAATGTACAATTCAGCGTTACAAAAACTGTGCCGTGGATTTTTTCACCATGTTTTCACTGTGAAATAAGTAAATTTATTGCATTATATAAGGAAAGTCATGTGCTGTCCACATCTGATTTTTTAAAAAAATCCTTAAACTAATTTTTCACATTATCATTGCACGTGTAAAATGAGTACTTGGCCCATCATTATTCCATTATTTTTGCACGTGTAAAATGTCAAGCCCAAATCCGTTCTGCACAAATAATCTCATGTTTTC
The DNA here is from genome assembly GCA_951213105.1 of Amaurobius ferox. Classification (NCBI taxonomy): domain Eukaryota; kingdom Metazoa; phylum Arthropoda; class Arachnida; order Araneae; family Amaurobiidae; genus Amaurobius; species Amaurobius ferox. The sequence goes on from OX578135.1 coordinate 17,426,998, forward strand.
ATATACCAAACACACATGGAAGATTAACAGTTTTCTAGTAGGAACTCAAGTTAAATCTAACTCTGAGTTTCTGAGTTTCTCTCAAGTTAGATCGGACTCGGAGTTTCTGGACCCTATTTTGATCCTTTCTATGAACTATAACAGTTAAATTGAAAAGTTAATCAAAATACAAATACATTTAACCTCACCCGTTTACTTAAAGATAAATTTAAGGTAAAATTTAATATTTGTTCCCGTAAAGCACAGTGCAAAACTCCACTCATCACTTTTCACAAAATCATACAAATATCGGCTTGACAAACGATGGCGATCGACTGGTTGGGCCCCACTATCTATAATATACAAATGAGGTGTCTAAGTACAGCTCGTATGAACAGTGGGAGGGACTTCCATCTCTTAGGAAGACAATATCAACTGGTAAATGATAATCTTGTGAATTCTGCATCCAGAAAGTATGTACTTCACATTAGTTGCTGGGAGAAAAGAAAAGCGTGTTTTCAAAATCATTTCAGTATTCTAATTACAAATAGTAAGGTATATGTTTCCAAAGTTTCGAAAGGATATCTTTAACAAAAAACTTTCATCGTTGCACCCTATTATTCTAAACTGTATAACCTTCAAAATCAAAGCATTATACAAATTAGAAACGGTATTGACTGGTTTCGGAGGAAAAAACATCCTTTATTTTTCAAGGCAGAGATACATAAGTATATGTTTGCCTTGTACCTCAGATGGTGTTTTTGCTCTATCTTTATATCCTGAAGACAAAGACAGTTCTCTGCATCCAAAATCGGTTGATAACGTTACTAATTTGTTTCATGTTGTCTTTTTTTTTACTAAGATGTCACTTTTTAAATTTTTTACAACAGTTTTAATCCTTCTTATCTCTTAATCATACTTAGTATGTCTATGACTGTCAAGACGAATCAGTGTCTTTTACTTTCCCTGCAATACATGGTAATGTATAGGAAAAGTATTGGAATCATGTCGAAAATCGCAACTCGCATTTTCGACGGATTAACACGTTTCGAAACCTCTAGAATACGAAGCAACTTTTTTTAGCGTGACGTCTGTGTGTGTGTCTGTGCAATGTATGTATCCATTCTAACTCAAAAACTTATGGACTGAATTTCATAAAATTTGGTAGGTAAGTCACTTGGGTATGACCCTGGTGTTGATTAGTTTTTGGTACAATTCGTAAAAACAGAACTCGCCTTTTTAGCGAAATTTCCAGTAAAAATTTCATGTATCCACTCTAACTAAAATACTAATAGACCAAATTTCACAAAATTTGGTAGATAAGTTACTTGTATAATACTCTGGTGCTGATTAGATTTTGGTATTAATCGGAAAAGAAGGACCTGCTTTTTTTTACGAAATGGCCCTCAAAAATCGCCAAAATCTAAAAAAAAAGCTACGTATGTTCAAATATAGCAATTAAATACTTATTTTATACGTAATTTTTGATGAGGAAAAGAATAAGAACAACTCTATTACTCTGGGACTAACCGTTCTCGAGATATTTGAGATTTTTTGCATTTAGTTATGCCACTTTTGAAAAAATGTCCAATTACCAAATAAAAACAGATATTGAAATAAAAATGCAAATTTAGTGGCAATTAAACTCAATGTCATGAATTATTAAAGAAATAAAGAAAAAATGAATTTGAGTCTACAGGGAAAGTCATGTGCTGCCCACATCAGATATTTTTATATTAAACAAAATTCTATTTTACCCATCTTTAGTAAAATAATACTCTGCCAGAATAAAGTTTTTATTTTCTAAAAAAATTATTTTAAAAAATTATTATTTTAGATTGTACATAATAAGGTTTTGCCAACTATAGAATAAGTTGACAATGCCTTCGAATATGCTGATAAGAACTACTTTTTGTAACCAACTCCCTGGTGTATGTGGATTTTCATTTCACTTCACAAAAAATGAACTAAAAGAAAAAATTATAATAATAATAGGCAACCTAGAGCGTAGTTATTTCAGTTGATTAAAATAACAAAGATAGCGATAAGATATTATGCTTACAAAGCACACGCTTTCCCTGAGAGACCATTCCAATCGCCAAAAAATAAAAATGTTTTATCCGTTCTAAATTGGAAGTAGTAAAGTCCACTTCTGTGATAAAAAATTTCAATTTCGCCCCAGTAGCTCAACAGTAGAGCGTCGGCAAGCCAAAACGAAGATCCCTGGTTCGATTTCCATTTGGTAGTAGCAAGGTTCTTTACAATAGCGCCCAAACACATCAACCTTATAGGTTAGTGCAAATATATCGGGGTCTGAAAGTGACTCTAGTATGACTAGCACGGATAGTATGACTAGCACGTATTCAGTGGACTCTGATATATTGAGCATCAATTTCAAATCGAGAGAACAACGAACAAGCAGGAAGCTAACTTGGAGGATAAAGATAGCATCAGGAGGCTAATCTGAGTGGAAAATAGCAGAAATCCGATTGTCTGTTGCACGCCGATCTGACATTAGAGGGTGGGAATGCATAGTCCACTTCAAGGATAAGAGCTTGCAATTCCGTCGCAGTACTCAGTGAAGAGTAGAGCGCCGGCTGGTCAGAACAAAGGTCCATGGTACTATTCCCGGTTGGGGTTGATTCTTTACAAAGTATGTATCTAAAACCAATTGCTGAAACTTGAAAAGCGAGATCACTCTGCATAGCCGTGCTCAGCTACAACCGAACCTAATGTTATTCGCTTAAATTACAAATGGTTTGTTTGTAAAAACTGAAAAATTTTTAAAAAATACGCTCTTACTGCAGATAACAGCATTTATGGGCCTGTTTTGTGCTTACTATGCCTTCTTCAGCATAGAATATCCGATATCTCCAATGGCAAAAGGAAATATTCTATATGCCACAATTTTGCGAATGTCTGTGTGGAAACCGATAAATTCAGTCATATTTAAAATTTTGCTCCAGTCACACGAAACTGCAACGACCATGTTCAAAATCGCAGAACATACTCTGACTGGTTCTTTCTGTGACTATAAAAACATTACGTTAGTCATTTGATAAAGCAAGAAATTTATGAAGGATCTTTCTTATGCTGTAAATAAAGTGTGTACTTCATTTTTTACTAAACATTTTATTCCCTTTTGTATATTTATTTCGTACAGTCATGAGAATTTTCGGAAAAAGCAGAAACGACATCTCCAAAACCGAAGAAGGAAATCCTTGGAGAACCCCGAACCCCATCTGGAAGTCAACGAATCCATACCAGACATCATCGAAGCTCTAACTATATTTAATCTTGAGGGTGGAAAAAACTGGTGTTCAAAAGCAAAGTATAATTAGTAAAACGACCAAAGTAAAAGATTAAAACAAACAGAGCTGTAGAAATTTGCATGTATATTATCCACTAACCTAAATCACTCTGTGCAGATGCAAATTTTATCAATTGCCAATATATGCGCAAATAGGATGCGCATATATACAGCTGACCGTAATCTTACCGTCGATACAGCTGACAATGTCTTATACCAGTTTCCTGCAATTCCCGTGAAAAGTGGTGTTATCATTGTTGAGCAAGAACCAATTATGACACAAAGATGCCTAGTTCACCTGTTTTCTTTTAAGAGCAGAATCATCGAAACGATGGAATGAAAGTCCCAGACAAAAATTTCCAGGGCAGTGAATGCGCCACAATGTGTAATCTACAGACTGAAGAAAATGCTCCAAAATACGTTAGACAACAACCAGTGAAAAGCTGTCCAAGAGTTACAACCCCTCAGTAGGAGGGCGCGGTAGCCCTGTGGTTAGCGCGCGGAGGTTGCACTCGGTAGTCCCGGGTTCGATTCCCGCCGCTGCCCAAACTACCGCCGTGTTCACGCGGAGTACAATCACGTTAAACATGTGGGTCCGTAAGTCCTTCCGAGAGGTTGGTGGTAGGGGAAGGAGGGTACGGCTCCTGTGGATGCCTCCCCCACTGGGTTCCAGTCTACATTGAGTGGCACTTCCCGGCCGTCCAAATAGATTCCTTACACTTTTCTGGTAGGTCGGACGGTCTGGGTCGAAGAAGAAGAACCCCTCAGTAGGGTCGTTATCTAGCACGACGTCAAAAGACGATGGCTGCAAGGCACAAAGTCAAAGGACGATGTCTGCAACGCAACTGTGTCGAAAGCCCAGACCACCCGACTCGTCCGAGGACTTAGAGCAGCAAATTGGATGGCCGGGCAACGCAACTGTGTGAAGATCTGACAACGCCATAGGAACAACTGTTTCTAGAAAAGCTGTTTACAGGAGAATTATGGAAACTGATCTGTATACCAGCCGTCTAACAATTTGTCTTCCGCTCACCTCCTCTTTAAGAAGTACGCTTTTACAGTGCAGTAAGGAACATTAAAAGTGGACCCTGAATCAGTGCAGCAATGCGCTTTCAACTCATGAGTCCAAATTAATTTTGCCGACATATTCTCACCACACCTTTATATGAAGAGAACAGAGAACACGTTACCATCCCCTTAGTTTCACGGAAAGAGACCTCTTTGGAGGTAACGGATTCCTGAAATGGACAGGCAAAATGCTGATCGGAAACATAAAGCTCCAAGTTTTCGACAGAAGTGTTGTTACTGGTAAGAGGTATAGAGACGCCGTACTGGAACCTCACATTCGGCTTTTTTGAGGTGCGCAGGTCCTCGATTCGTATTAATGGACGAAATGCGTACCCACGTCGATCTAAGCTGTCTAAACAGCTGGGCGATGATTTTCTCCAAAGTTAAAATATCCATCGAATGCAGTGGCTATCAAAGTCTCCGTATATGAATCCCATTAAGCATGGGTAGGGAGGCAAGTTGCATCCTGTCAGCTCCCATCAAGGACCATTTCGGGGCTAAAAAGAGCTTGGACTTTTAACCACAAAGTTGAGGGGCCACCTCATGGAAAGTAGGAAATATCGATGCGAGGATTGTGTAGCTGAAGGAGGTGACCACACACCTTTATTAAAGGTCATGTACCAGCTTTGTTTCAATTTTTTTGCAGAAACGACAATCCCGTTTTGTCATCTTTTTTGTTTCTTTCTAAATGCATAAATTCCTGCATAAAATTATTTTTATCATTTGCTTTTTCTGTTTTACTTGCATGATATTATTACACATGCATACCAAGTTTCAGTCCAGTTCGACTTTTGATTCCTAAAATATTTATACGTATAGTGATCATGTTTAACTTTAGGACACCAGTGTAAATGCTTTAAGGAAATGTTTTGATCCACAGGTGAGAAAAACCGGAAGCTTATATTTTTAGGGAACCCCTTATTTCCTTCGGAATTGACATCAATTACAATCTAAGCTCTATTTATAGCAAATCTCGAATAGCAGATGTTTTCAGAAATTAATTTGACACGGAAGTGTAAAGATAACCGGAAGTAAAAATTCGTAGCAAAT